>NQII01000355.1:886990-1115003 GCA_002778355.1 Clitarchus hookeri
TATGGGTACTGAATTAAAACTATTACTGTCTCGCTAGTTCAAAGTATTTTTGTCTAGTCTTGATGTAAAAATAAAATATAATGTAAAATTAAGGCTAAGAAACATATCTTCTTAAGCTAATTTGGCTTGGAGCCATTTCCCATAATTTAATTTCTGGCGTGCACTAACAAAAACGTGCACATTTCTTCCCAAATCACATATTTATATACGCTGACACACAACCAACACCATTAGTTCAACTTGTGAATTTCAAGGTACAATTTTTCGCTTCCTTTACAGTCAATCTTACGTTAGTTTTGGAGATAAAATTATAGAGCCAAATTGAAAACGTACCGATACTACGTAAGAAAAAATAACGTTTGTGATTATTTCCATTTAGTTCATGAGTCAGTGACTCGTTATACAAAATTCAATGAATGCTAAAAATGTATGTGCCAAAAGTATAAATCCAAAATATAAGCGTACCTTCAATAGCGTCGTAAACGTAAATAAAGCATTCGTAAAAGTGCACTGACAAGTATCCAGATATGTTTGTTCATTCTTCATTGCACTTCAAAACATATCAAGAGACAACACGACCTTCCTAACATCGTGGTCGTCTTTTGATAGCAATTTTTGAAAAGAGAAAAAAAAAATTGAACTGAGTGCCTTGTAATTAATTTGCGAGTTATTAATTGGATTTGTCTGGTGAAACTGAGTAATTTCGGGAGTAGTAGGTGACAATGTTAAAGTATATTGAGCTTTATAAAAATCGGTCTGCCTATTTTTACAAGTAATTGTTAAGTTCCATATGAACATAGGCTGCCAGAAATATTGCCATGGCTGATTTTTAAGACATATTTCCACCAAAATAATGTCGTAAATGGGCATTAAAAAAAAGTAACGAATTTGTGTGAAAGGTAGGGTAGGTCCATCTATGGCACGCCAGAACGGTGGAAGTTGCGGACTGAGGTGCTACCTGTTGGCAACAAATGACGGATATTGAAGGAGGGGGATACGAAATTCTTGGAACAGCAATGACGTCACTGAAGGAAGGCTAATCCTCGCGCGGGAAGGGTGTGCGTGATGGACTTACCTGGCCTACACTTGTGGCGCAACATCGCCGAAAGAGAGAGAGAGAGAGAGAGAGAGAGAGAGATGAAGACGCAGGGAGAGAAACAAGGAGAGGAGAGTGTGGTACTCTTTGAGAACACGCGATTCCGACAGTTTTCCCGGAATACTTAAAGAACGTACCGAGGCCACTCTTTAATTAATGCCGAGAAGTAAACCTGGAAGTAGTTATAAAAAGCGATGCGGAGAAGGAAACCGTTCGTGATCCCTGGCGGGCAGGTCATTACACCTGTACCCTTACTGTGCGGTGACGTCCTACTGACACTGAAGCACGAGTCCTTGCTGCAGCTCCTCACTGCAGTTTCGAGGAGAGCGCACACACTTAAAGAATTGTCATTAATGTACACGTCGGATATGGAAAAAGAATGCCTATATTATTTATTTAACGCTTCAAATTTTGGTACGGAGAAAAAATCTTATTTAAATTTCATTAATAGAGAGTTTTAAAACCAAATCTTATCCGTATTTCCATTCTGGATATTTCAAAAAGCATATTTTGTAAAACAAAACAAAAAACAGTTTCATTAAACAATACCATTGTAATACTTACTCTAGTTGGAAGTAATAAGTTGAATTAGTTATAATGTTTACAAGTATTTTTAATAACTGATTTTATGTACATACATTTCATCCATTAATGTTATCGTTTTTATAAACAAATATCTATGAAATCCATTATTTAAACTATGTAAAAACCATATTACTAAATAAATACAACTAAATTAATAATTAAAAAGTAGAGGATGTTGTTGCAGCATATAGTTTTTTAATAATCCAAAATGAAAATATGCCTACATTTTAATTTAAAAAAAACTCTATAATTAACTTTTTAATATATTAAAAAAGTAAATTTTAACAGAATATTTTACTGTGTTACAAAATATATGCATTCTTCTTTCATGTACAACATAAATCATACTTTGCTGGCAATTTTGGAAGTATGTGTAATACGTTTTAATTAACTCTGTCGGGTGCAGCGATCCATTGGAAAACGCTCTCCTACTTTAAGGCAAAGTTACAGTGATAACGTAAACATACATTATGTTCATGAAAATGTTATTACACTCAAAATACATTCGCTGCCTTTGCTGTTTTTGTCACTCGGTGCACTGAAATACCTACAGCAAAATCCAAGGGAAAAAAATGGTGTTTATAACTCAAAAATAGCTCAAAGTAATCATCGGTTTCCAGTTGTAGGGAATGGTGCTACCAAATTAAGCTGCAGCTATGCAACCCGCAAAGATATCTGGGCGATCTTCACCGACCATATACTAAACATCACGAACATGTTACGTTATAAACTACGAATCGGAGTGTTGTTAAATTTAAACACCAGCCATGTAAAGTGAGACAGGATTAAGGTGGTAAAATCAAGCATATAGATCCATTGCATCCACATTGCTAAGTGAAACTCACTCATTGTGGATAAACGTAGGGATGAAATATGTTTCCCCGATTTCCTCAAAGATTTTTATTCACTTCGTGGAAAATTACACGATGCATTATAATATACTGATTATAGATTCAAAACATACTTCACCTCTACAATTTAATACTTAAGACATGAAACTGTACACTTTTTATCCATCTTTCTCTTCCTGCCTGTGTCTCCTCTCCCCCCCCCCCTTTTCCCCNTACCAAAGTTGATGTCCACGGTTTTCAAAATTTTATATTGACATGTGTCATAGATTAGTAAACATACAATCCAACTGAAACTTAGTAAGGTGGAAGCTCCGAACATAATTAAATTTACTTTTAAATACTTTTTTATTGGCCATGCTGAGAAAGGGCGCCATCTTAAAAATTAAGCCGATGTACTTTATATCAGGAAAAATTATACCATCTGAACAAAATACATTTCCAATTAAATTTCATGACAGGCTCAAATTTCGCATTTTTTAAACAACCTACAAAATGATAGAAACAACAGTTGAATAGACAGATTATTTAAACTCAGTCCAACCACTTACACGATCGGACAGTTACATTGAACAAGTAATGCGAAACCTCAGCGAAATAAAGTTGTATATCGTAAACCTCTTAATCGTAATTTGCACCCAATCACTTTGTTAACGATAGTGTACTCATAACATGAGTCATAATGCAGTTTGCGCGCAAATAATCACCAATCCGGCAGATTTTTTTTATTTCAGTTGTTGATAAACGTTTTGTTTTAGTTCTAGCAGAGAATCCAAAAATAAAATATTTGTCACAAAACTCTTTTGATCCGATTGCAATGATGGGTATTATTTAGCCATAGTTAAAATGATAGTGTTTGTTAACCAGCCTGGGCCAAAAATGTATGATTTATTAACATTATTTTATTTAACTCTTGAAGTGTGAAATTCTGTCGAAATATGTTCAGCAAAAGCCTCAGGTTCCTCCTTCCAAATAATAGCGAGGTAGTTAATATATTATTTGAAATCCGTGTTTTCCTAACACCAATATAATCGGAATTCCAACACGTTCCGTGAACTCTGTTGTGTTGTATAATCTCAACAGTAGCCATTTAGAGAAGTCATTACATTATTCCTAACGTTACTTCAGGAAAATTGAAAACACATATATAAACAATTCCTTTAATTGTTAATTATAAGGTAAGGAATTGGCCAATCTGAGAATTGCTGAAGTCGCATGCGTGACTAGAATAGAAGCCATGCGCAGACTGAATTATGACTTACTATCTCGCAAGAAAGTTTCTAGGGGTATATATTAAGTTGGCCGTAATACATTCTTGAAGCTGCCGACTGTCTGTGGTGTTGATTGTGTTGTTTTGCAGAATGTTCTCCGAAGGTATAATTATATGCTAGGTGATGTGAGTGCTGGGAGTGTTTTGCTGTAAGTGATAAACTCGGACCAAGAGGAATCTAAACGATTGTGCTAATTTGTCTGAATTTATGTCGTGTCAGCGCCCATTTGTATAACGTTTTCAATTAAAGATTTATGTATAGGAGCGGTGCCATTAATTAATAGAGCCAGGTTAATGTGTTAATACGCGTGATCTTTTTGCCAGTATCGTAAACTATCGTAGGGCGAACATGCGCCATAGACACCACAAGTTGATACATTATATGACAGTAGTATACATACATTTTGTTACTTGTGCTATAATTTACAGTGTGTTGCGTATAGCCTATGAGTAGTATAGGAAAGATGGTTCTGGTGCATTATTCATGAGTAGGAACTAGGAGCTGTACACCATCTTGAATGATGGCAACTCCTGCTCTGTCATTCCTGTTGGCAGCCATTTTGTTACCTTGACCTTTTCGAAAATTTGTTTCTAGAATTTTCCACTAAATGCTCTGTCATTCCACTTGCCTCTCTCTCCAACCTATTTTCTTCATTGCACCTCATTCTCCCGCCATCTTGGATGTCGTCTGCTGTAGTTCCCTCATCACCTTCTAGAGTGCACCATTTATCCCTGCAATGTTGTTTATTGCTGCTAGAGTGTGCCACCCTATAACTAACCTTCATTCGACCTCAGCATCTTGTTTCTACTTGTCCTTCGTTCAACTGCTACCTGCTAGGGGAACTGGTGTCGCTCTCACTCGAATGCCATGTTAGTTCTGGAGTTGACTGCTAGGGGCACTGCCAGAGCTCAAAATATAGTTTGGAGTAAGGCGGGATCGAAGTGCTGGACCTTGGGTCGCCAACATGGTGGATGCCTTAGACCAGTCGGCCACCGAGACAGGCAGGGAAGTAAGGTTTTAAATGTGGTTTATTCATTGAAACACTCCTCGCCACCACCCACAAAATTATAAAAAAAAAAACAAAAAAATACAAACAGTAATTATACAAATCGAGGAACATACAACATTAAGCTCACATTCACGCTACAACACCCCCCCCCCCCNTGGCGGACGGCTCCTGACTCCTACGCATGAATCATGCACCAGAACCATCTTTCCTATACTACTCCTATGGGCTTTATTCCCAATGTCGGAATATAATGTATTGTAGTTACTTACCGACCGCGAAGCCTGACTTTAACTTGTGTTTCCCAATAAAATGTTGAAGGAAATCAGGGATGTATTATAGACATCACATGAATTATGTTACTGTCGCCATGTCTTGGAGAGTAAATGAAGGTATTCCAAACTTCCACATGCATAGCTACACATTAAAATTAAATAGTAGTGTAATCATGCAGCGTCTTTCTTACCTGAATTCGCGCTTCAGTCAACCCAATCTTCATAGCCAGCTCTTCCCTGAAAAAAAAAGGGGGATTTAAATTATTTGATTTGAAATACGAATAGCAGAATGTTTAAATGTATTATATGTAAGTAAAAAAATTGTACATTACAACTTGTAATAAAACCTCTTACTTTAAAATTGTGCAAAAATACCATAACACTTTATTTACCTGATGATTAATTTTCATATACATTGTCAGTTTAAACAAATTGTTGTGAATGCGTGATGTTTATGGAACGAATTTGCCGTTTATTTTTCGTCGGAATTGGGAATATTTTTGTGTCACTACATGGAGCCCAAGTTACACAGTAAACTACAGCAAAATGTTTAAATAATTGAATTTGAATAGTGTGTTTTGTTTCCTTATTTTCGTAACCAAGTGCGTTATGGTTCCTCATCCCGCAAACTAAGCGGATGAAGCCATATTTTCGTTTTAGCGTGGTAAAGGACTATCGTATAGGGCTTACATACTTAAAAATCGTGTTTTTTCCCTCCCCTTTGTCATTACATGAAATCCCAGTGAACAGGTTTCCACGCTGTAATTGTAAATAACGTTTTCGTAATAAAACTTTGAAGTGTATGTGCCAAAATGTTATATTTTTTTTAATCTGCGTATTTTTTAAGTTATTTTCATATTAGAGGAATTAACATACTTTAATAATAAATTTTACTCTGCTTGAACTAACCAATTAAATGTAGCATGCACACTAAATTACGAAAAGTGTACAGTTTATTTAAGGAATGCTTGTTTTTATTGTACGAACTGGAACTGAATGCTTTCCACCTGACTTAACTAAAGAAAAAATGCCTGAGTCACCGGCACATTACCTCCACGTGCGGAGAAGCATATTCTATTCACTCGCATGAATAAACCGCTAATTAACGGATTCTAAAAAAAAGGGCGTCAATTACACGATTAAAATATGCGTGTACATGCTATGAAACTTTCTGCAGTATAACTATTAAGGTTTTCTTTTTAAATTAGGTTAAAGTGGGAGTTATAGAATCCTTGATGAAATACCTTACCATTTTACACAACCGCGACATCAGTTTTGATAGCAAATATATACAGAACAATTTGGATTACTTAAATGTAAAAATATTCCTCTGTATTTTTAGAAATAAAATAGGTAAATTGGTTCTATTTGATATTTCCAAAAAAATATTTTTTGGAATATTAGTGAGCGAGTGGAGAGATTTGGACGGTTCTTAACATCGAGGTCTTGAGAGCCGGCGAGGGCGAAGCAAGGTGAGTATGGAGCAGCGTCAGAATTCGAAGGAGGAGGAAACGGGAGATCCCCGAGAAAAACCGGCGACCAGCGGCATCGTCCGGCACGCTTTCCCACACGCGAAAATCCGAGAGCGAGCCCGCCGGGAATCGAACCTGATTAGCTTTGGTGCTTGGAAGATGAAATTGCTGTAGTATGCACAAAAATCTACAAAAGTTTCTCAACTAATAGGTAAAAGACTACAATACACGTTTCTTGACTTTGCGTGATTATAAATTATGGAGTTAGTTTACAGCTACATTTCTTAACATACAAAATTAACATTGCCGTGGGCCTGGTCACTGTATTCACGCTTCGTACAAGTACAGCCGTGGGATTGTTAGGTATGCATGGTACTAATATCCAAATTCATATTCTTATGTGTATAAAATAATAACTGCTAACTTCAAAGGCTATGAATTTAAAATTACGCTCGCAAGATAACGCTATAGTCTGTACGCAGTGTCTTCGCACTTTTTGAATAAAAAATTTGAAAAATCACCCCATGTATTACGAGTTTGGTTGTTTCCTAAATATGGCACGTATCACAACACAAGCATTTTAAACTTCTGTTAACGTAATGGTTCTTTCATTTTTGGCAAAATTGAACTTTTACTTATATTTTAGCTGCAAATTACAATAGCTGTATTTCGTTTATAGCTAGTATGATTGCAAACAGGGAGAACATATGTGTATTGGTAATGCCAAATACGAAATAGTTCTCTTGCAAAATATTATTAAACTGACTGCGCACAAATACGGTACAATATCCCTTCTGTGTGAAGTTTGTTTTCCATGAGGCGGAGGATTTGGTGTGTGCACCACTTTTTGCATTCGAACTCTACACTAGGAGATAAAACTTAAGAATCGTTTTAAGAGAATTATTGCTCCAGGTATTTAATCATTTGTCGGACTTTAGTCCTTCCAAAGAGACCAGCGACCTATAAGAGAAAAACTAATATCTGTAGGCCTAATTGGATTGACTTATGAATTATTTAAGTTTCCTTTTGACTATTTATTAGCTTGACTGAATCTGTTGTTGTCATTAATACAATTTAAAAGTAATAGGGCCTAAGTGGTCCTATAAGGTTTTTACTTTTTTAAATTAAAATAGTTATAAGTTAAATAGTTTGTTTTCTATAACATAAAACGTACAACTGCAAACTGCGCAAAATACTAAATTAGTCTTATGTTTAATAAATAAGAAAAATAACGTATGTGAAGCGAAGGCCGATTTAGATTTTGAACCACGCGATTTATCGTTTCTTTAAGTTACTTACAACCACAACTCTTTTTACGAAGTTGACAAAACGTTCTGCAGCAAGCATTTTACTAAAAAAAAAAAAAAAATGTTATTTAAATGTCTAAAAAATGACTTTCCAAATGCTAGGCAGGCACGCTACCGCAACACCAAAACACTACAGTACCCGGCAAATTCTTAACAAGTTTTAATCTAATAGTTTCTGCTGCATTAACGATATTCACATTATTTACACGCGGATATAATGTACGTGACGTCAATACAAGGCATCGTTAACAGCAGTACAAACACTCTGAAATTTCACTGCAATCGTTGACATGGGACCTTGTAACGCATTTACGAATAGGCCCAAAAATATAATTACTGTCAGCCTTTTTAGAAAAAATAATAATTTTGGTAATTGCACATATAATTTACTGGAGACACTCACTTCAGTATTTATTATAAAAAAATTTGACAAAAATTAGAAAAATTGTTTTATGCGTAATTGTCTCACTGAAAGTGCAATATTTAATTAATTGGCAACTGAAGTTGTTTTTTTAATACACGGTAAGAAATAACGTAACGGTAACATGTATTTGTTTCTAAAAATTTCACATTGCAGCCTGATCGTTATGTTTAAAGCAGGCTTTTACACTGGCGTAAGAACGGACTGGAAAGAGAAACAAAGAAGGACTTTCATAAATGCTCAGTTAATCTACACGATTATTTCAACCTCATCGCAAAGTTCTGAACTGGCGTGCAGTGTTCTCGTCGTGCTGCGTGCACCTATCGAACTTTCGGCGGTGACCGTACCATTTTATTTGTGGGAAGTCTGTATGCGAGGTAAAAGCAAGGCTCATGAGTACTTTTGTATGTATATGACGTAGATATGTAACAGAGCTTTGAAAAAGCCAGCTTTGACTACGTCAGAATACTTTCGTCGGAGTACTTTGAAACGGTATTTCTCATCTACGCGACGTCTTGAAAACACTCAGCAATCCTCGTCTGATGTGTGTGTTCTTTTCGTAGATCAGCAAATTGGACGCACGTTTAATAGTTTCGTGGAAAAGGAATATTTCAAACAACCTGCACGCAGTTCAAGCGCCAGGCAGGCGGGAGCCTCGAGGCTTTTCAAGAGGGTAAAATTATTCTAAATTTTTAGCATATTACATCCTTTTACGTTGCGATATGAAACAGTAGTATAAAAAGTAGGACAATGGAATAAAATCACTTTAACGAACTAAAGAGGTTTTTAATTTGTTTTTTTTTCTCGTACAAATGTAAAAATTTAACAAAATTAAAACGTTATGATACAGCTCAAAACATGGCTCGCTTTATTAAAACGTAATTAAATATATTTCTTAGAAATTTTGGGTGTGGTTCGTCCATATTTCAGTTTTAACTTCTGAGATAAAATTTAAAGTTAATATAGCAGCAAGTTAAACCTTTACCGCAGATAAAATAGTAACATTACACACAAGTTAAAATTATCGTATTCACGCTAGTAAAAATTGTAAACGTTATAATTCAAATTANAAATTATTCTAAATTTTTAGCATATTACATCCTTTTACGTTGCGATATGAAACAGTAGTATAAAAAGTAGGACAACGGAATAAAATCACTTTAACGAACTAAAGAGGTTTTTAATTTGTTTTTTTTTCTCGTACAAATGTAAAAATTTAACAAAATTAAAACGTTATGATACAGCTCAAAACATGGCTCGCGTTATTAAAACGTAATTAAATATATTTCTTAGAAATTTTGGGTGTGGTTCGTCCATATTTCAGTTTTAACTTCTGAGATAAAATTTAAAGTTAATATAGCAGCAAGTTAAACCTTTACCGCAGATGAAATAGTAACATTACACACAAGTTAAAATTATCGTATTCACGCTAGTAAAAATTGTAAACGTTATAATTCAAATTATTTGACATTTTTTATTAAATTATCGTCGATGTCGTGTCACGAAACTCTAAGATATCTTCCAAACCTACAAAAACACATGTTTGGTCTTGAACAACTTCAAAGAGCTAGAGTTACTAGACCACATAATGTTTGTGCCATCAGATCAAATGGACCGTGCAACCTCAAGTAATTAATGCACAGCCCTCCTTTAGATATTCTCCGCCACCAGTTGCATAACATTTACAAACCTGAGTAAGATATTCACGTCTTCTTTTATGCATTTGTTAAATTCCTTCTCGCAGGAACAAAAACTATATCTTACACTTTCTTTCGCCTATCGGTCATTGGTCATTATTAAGCTATGCCCTGCCATTTGGAACTGTTTGCCTCGCTGGCGAATTTCTGCGAGTGAGAGTCGCTGTCTGCATATTTCCTCAACAGACTTCCGTTTCCCTAGTCGCTGAACTCCGTCGCATGCTCTTTCGCAGAGCCGCATTCCGTGTCGCTCTTCAGGGGACTATGTAGCTGCGTGTTCAAGGTCAAAAAGCGAGCGATCAATACGGGCGACAATAACATGCTACCCTAGCGCCCCATCGCTCTTACGCGCAAAGCGTGCAGTGTTTCCGTCAAAATGCTATACTGTGCAAATTAGATNTACCCTAGCGCCCCATCGCTCTTACGCGCAAAGCGTGCAGTGTTTCCGTCAAAATGCTATACTGTGCAAATTAGATCTGTAACAGTAGGACTTTATTGCACGCGTTGGAAGCCCACAGATTAAACTATGTTCGTATAATCGTACTTTTCTCTTACCGCTTGAGGAAACTGCATAGGCAAGCTTCAAAAATGCTATATTTGACCATTTTCACGAATTTTTTTTCCGTAACTACACTTAATATTATAAAAGTAAAAAGATAGGGACGTAGATTAGCTTCGCATTATCATATGCCTGCAGTTGCGAGTCAGTTGTTCTAACACGTGATCACAGAACATNGGGACGTAGATTAGCTTCGCATTATCATATGCCTGCAGTTGCGAGTCAGTTGTTCTAACACGTGATCACAGAACAGCGAGGTCGTCAGAGACGGAGCAAGTCGCTCAGAGAAGCAGGAACAGGGCAGGAATCGGCGATGGCCTGTAGTGAAGAACCATCCTAGCACTCGCCTAGAGTGNGCTCAGAGAAGCAGGAACAGGGCAGGAATCGGCGATGGCCTGTAGTGAAGAACCATCCTAGCACTCGCCTAGAGTGATTTCGAGTAACCACGGAAAACCGAAATCAGGATGGCCGGACGGGATTCGAACTCAGGTTCTCCCGAATGCTAGTCCGAAAGTTAACCACAGCGCCACCTCGCACGGCAAGAATATGTAAGTAAAAAACATTTTCTGGCTCGAACTCCCGCCGCACACGCTAGAAAAATGGTGCCACTGGCCAGCAGCACGCCGGAAAGCCGTTAAGTGAATGCCGGCCGGCGGTCCAGCCAACACGGAGTATTTCGCAGCCCGCAGTAACCAATCAAATACAACACCCGTTCTATAGCACCTCGTGTAGCCAGCCAGGAACCAATAAGTAGGGACAGGAGAATTTCGCGAGTTAGATCATATGTAAGTTAGACTCCGCAGTCCTCCGTACACTGTACACTGTCATTGGCTGCCGGCTTAGTAGGCAGTTTTATCCTTGGCAAGGTAGCGTGGAGTTCGGTAGTTGTTTTCATGCAGGCCTGCATTGGCCCAGAGTCGTTTAGGGCATTTATATACAGCTATGAGTAGGGGCAGTGATATTTCGCAAAAATATTTCGAGACAAGGTACAGTCCAAAGCACTGTAGGGTCATCCAGATTCTTTGATTGGCTAAATCATGTTCTGGCCCGTATTAACCGTTTGCGCACGAATCACGAAGGTTCAGTGTCGGAGTTACTTAGTCCTGAGTGGCTTGGTCAAAGACGGACACGACATCAGCAGCCAATGGAGGTATAACAACAGCTGAGGTGTGTATATAGTATTGAAGTCTACTGTGTGCTCCTATTTTTACGCGAAAAGTCAGTGGCCCTAGCTATGAGCCAGTCGCAAAAGTAACTCAAATATACGAGTATTTGAAGTGTAGCTTGTCCTTAAAACAATTCGCGAAATTTTCCTGTCACCACCGATAAGTCATTTCTCTAGTGTATTATTACCGATACTTATTCTGTGTCATGATTGTAGAGTTTTCTCCAGTTTCATATATTAAGGCCGTTGCCTGGATGAGAATTTGGTATAGGGAAATACGTGTTAATTAAATTCTGTTGTTTGAAGCAATTTCTGAAGATATAAAATTGAAACAAAAACCTACGTGTGAGAAATGATACTCTCAAGCTCTGCATGGAAGCAAATATAACAATTTTTGAAGTTATACTTCTTTTGGCGCATATAGTTGCGCGCGCACAGTGTAACGAAGTTCGTCAGTGAACGTGGTAAGGGTATTATTACCCAACGCGCATGCGCGTTTCGTCTAGCTACATACAAATGCAAGGTACACAACATAGCACGTTGTTATATTTAAAACCCACAGAAAATCAGTTCATGTAATAAGCAAATTGAAAAACATTTCATTTATATTAGTAATCACCATCAGAAGAACCAATGGAAATATATTAATAAAATTTAAATATATTTGACTCAGTTTTATATGACAATGAATATTTTAATATTTTTTAAACTGCATAAAAAATTAATATTATTTTATTTTAATTATGTTATTTAACCAAACCTTTATTAATTGTATGTAATGCCTTTCTTCGGTAATTTTATCGTTTTACTACTTACATAAATTATTTGCATACGTAATAAAATTTTATTTTAGTTACGCCAAAGAAATATAACTTCTAACGCGCGTACATAAGTACTCGCACCCATTTATTTCCAGTGATTTTTTATTTAATTATTAATTTTTTTGATCGTGCCAGGAAACAGGCTTTATTTGTATTTTTGTTACAAAAGGCATCGACAGGAAAGAAGCACATATTTTTCTGCTCTAAAGTCCCTTGTTTGGATATATTTATCTATAACAGGAACGCCAAAAAGCTGAATTTCGTAAACATGTATTTTCCTATACCAAATTCCCAACCAGCCAACAGTCTTAATATCTAAAATGAAAACAAAAACGTTTATGAAAATGTTAGAATTAAAATCCATAAACAATTAATCATTTTTGGGTAGCCGAGGCCTCACGACCATACAGTTGACCGAACAGCTGATTTTATTATGGATGTGTAAAGTATGGAAATAAGTTATCGGGAGACTCATTGATTTTCGCAGTATTTTGGCGAGCGGTTCTAATTTTGTAATCTAACTTTCATCTCCATTTCACTTCATGTTTCTTGCGGAAATAATGTCGTTAGGGAGTTTAATTCTTTAACTCAGGGATAACTAAGAATTTACGTTGTTTCTCACTTACAAACGGAGGATAAAATAATTTCAGGAAGTTATCCTTCGATAGTCATTTCTTGATTCTTGCTTTTACAAACTANTTACAAACGGAGGATAAAATAATTTCAGGAAGTTATCCTTCGATAGTCATTTCTTGATTCTTGCTTTTACAAACTGCAGTTGTTGCCACTAAATTAACAACCCGTGAAAAATCAGATGGTCGTCAGATTCCTTTAGAATATCTAGGTGCGTTTGACACCTAAACAAGACGTTTGTCCAGTACTGCAAACTAAACTGACGCTGCGTCGTTCGTAATGAGAAGCTTGCTGAACATGTTCACTTAACGATTTCTTGTACAGTCCATGATTTTTCTTTCCATTTNTCGTTCGTAATGAGAAGCTTGCTGAACATGTTCACTTAACGATTTCTTGTACAGTCCATGATTTTTCTTTCCATTTTTAATAGCTCTTTTCTAATGAAAGATTAAATTTAATCTTTCATTTTCTTACACGTATTTTACGCAGTACAAACTTTCCGATCGCCAATTATTCAAGAAACAGATTACTCCTGCAAGAATTTTGATTTCTTTCGCGCTAGATCAATCAGGCAGAGAAGTTAATTACATAAAAGTATGCTGATGTGGTTGTAACCTCGGCCAGCTGTAATGGTCCACACCAGGCGAGCAGGCTAGGCCACGTTCTTGTGGTTAAGTATAGCTCTTCTAATAAGCGCGAAACAGGGTCGTCAACTGCGCTGTTTTAAATTTACATTCTTGGCAATTACTGCCAGCAAAAAAAAAAAAAAAAGAACAAAAACAAGTTTAGCATAGTAAAAACGTACTGAAGGCGGAAAGACAGCAATAAATTAGAAGGAATAATATTAACGAAGGCCTTAATTAATAACGGCCGAAAAAAAAACAACTTGTTGGCCAAATAGAGTACATAATGTTCCAACGTGTGAGCTCCAACATTTCACAGTATATTTATGGATGTCTTAAAAGGGGCAGAAAGGGGCTCGAGCATGTTTAGTAAAATTTTGGTTTGGAAGTTTGCAATTTTATTTAAACAATGTAACTTAATGGTATTCGCAAATTGTTGTTAGTGCTTTTCTATACAAGATTACATAGTTCTTTCAAAAAAAAAAANTGTAACTTAATGGTATTCGCAAATTGTTGTTAGTGCTTTTCTATACAAGATTACATAGTTCTTTCAAAAAAAAAAAATAGGCTAATTAAAACTAGGCTGTTCCTAAAAGAACAAAAAAAAAGTTTATGTTTGCCATATACACNAAAAAAAAAAATAGGCTAATTAAAACTAGGCTGTTCCTAAAAGAACAAAAAAAAAGTTTATGTTTGCCATATACACTGTTAAATTAGTACTCTTAACATCGCCCTTCGCCAGATACCTAAAAATGGATGACCTTGAACAATAAACGAGGGGGTAATTAAATATGAAGCTCGTTCTACTAAATTGTACACACAAAATACCTATTTGTATGCAGTTAGCTTAAAAAAGTTAAAAGTGAGTAAAATGTCTGTTATTAATCAGTCCTTTAGTTTTCTGTTATTGCTTCATTATTATTATTATTATCATCAATATTATTAAGAAGGCTCTACGGGGCCGTGTACTCCAAAGCATCATATTCACTTAGTTACACGGCACTGTATCGCGTCTTATCTCCAGTAAAACTCAGTTGACAGGGCACCAAGTTGATTCCCAGTTGTTCCAGGCCCACAATAGTTATGGAGATCTCGTCGTCTTTAGTATTTTCGTGCATACCGTGAGATGCAAAAAGAAAAATTGTATTAGGACAGCTACTCCAGTCTCCATACTTGTATTTTTTTTTTTACTGCTGTAATCACATGTGCAAACCATCTTACGTTGAATTTTGAAACCCGATCGAAAAGCAGAAAAATCACGCAGAATTATGTAATTTACGTTTGGTAATTTATTCGCTACAATGAATGTTGTAAAATCACTGTTTTGCCTTTAATGACAAGAGACTCTCTTATTTCGTGTTTCCAGAGCGAGAGGATGAAGGAATGGGCATTTGTGGTATGTCAGTTTTAAGCGATCGACACCATGCGATGACCCAATTTTTTAAAACGGGATGCAAGATTTTTAAATTAACAAAGAGGTTATTAGAATTCTTAAGTGAGACAGAATCGGCACTTGCATTCCTTTATTCACATGCTTCGATATTAAAGAAATTAATATCCCGAATATCTACCAAACATAGGCATATAGAATTGCATTAATGTTAGTGCACAAAAAATACAGTCGCTTGTGGAAACTTTGATATTATTATACTGTTAGGCGTCCGCTGCTTTGTCCCACGCGAGAGAGCGGATGAGGACAGAGTAGTGACATGGGGCGGGTAGCGAGTCACGAGGGATGTTTGGAAGGCCAGGCGAGCGATAATCCTCTATCTGCGGAGCTTGTTACAAAAATCTAGCTGCCACAATGAATCTTTTGTGGCTCGCGCTTCTGGCCTTCGGCAGATTGAATTTCCGTGTTTGCCTGAAGAATGTTCTGGATAAATGACCGCGTTTCTCTCGGCGTGACTTGGGGTGCAGCGAACCTTCCAGGTCAAAGCGCGTCGGGCCTCCAAGCCGGTAGTTGATGAGTGTCTGCAGTTTGGGCGATTGCGTGACCTGAGCGATAGACGACGAGCGAGAAGAACAACGAGTGGCGAGAGAAGTGTTCAGCGGGAGGAAAATCTGCAACTGCGAGCATCGGAGTGAAGGGTGCGACTGGCAGGCTGGACTACTGGACTGGATGCGTGAGTGTAATACATTACAAATGATGGCAACAGACAGAGAGAACATGTGTTTAGGATGAATGTGAGTTAATGGACTATAACCAAACTGAGACATTGAGGACTTTAATTAGCGTTGAGATGGACTTTAAATATTGTGCTCACTGAGTAGTAAAATTAGTAATAATGGAGGTAGATAGATTAATGCTGTAAATAAAAGCTGTGTAAATAAATTAAAACCAAATTTATTTATATTATTTTTATTGATATCTTCATCCCTCACGATCTCGGATACGCCCCTCAGACGTTCATGTAACAACAATGCATATGAAGCGAATTTGTAAAGATGTACTTTTAATTGTAACCAACGTCCACTTATTTGGCTTGACAACCTATATCTGGTTTGTGAATTGAAGTATCTAAAATAAAATTAAGGAACAGTCCAACTTATAATGTGAAGTAAAGAAATAATCAGTAGACACAACCTCCGGACTCGCCTGTGTCCTACAAATGCAACTCGTTATCAACACTATTGCAAGTATAACATTATTTTATGTGGTCACTGAAAATACTCCGCTTTATACAAAATCCATTTCTTAAAAGAATGTCCGATGCTCGTGATGTAACGTGCCGTTTGAATTAGACTGGAGACAATACATTCAATAAAATTAAGCTGATTCGCCGTTGATTCAAGATTTTTTTCAAATGTAAATATTGGAAAGAAATGCTTTCACGTCATTACGCAGAATATAACGTAAAAAGTAAAATCGAAGGTAGGGCGATTTGTGTGGAAGTCACTGACGTGGGGGTGGTTATAAATAATTTTTACATGCGTTTTCTTTGTTAGTTCATGTTTCCGCTAAGCTAAGTGCCTCCTGCCATTGCATGGATGATGAAGTAAATAAAAATTGCCTGGAGTATTGACAGTGATGTTGGTAGCGAATTAGATTCTCTGTGTCTTCACGTCCGTCAGAAGTATTGCTGCCAAAATTATTCAACTACTGTAGCATTTAACTGTAAGTAATCGTTTGGGCAAGCTCTCCAGAAATTAATCACCTTGCGTGTTCAGGCCGTATTCCAATTTGTTTTGAGTTACGTTTTTCGTAATTTCTTTTTAGCATTTTGTAAGGTTTCAGTCGGAACACCACGGCATTCCACCGTCTAGCATGCCATGCTACTTTAATTTTTGTTTCGTGGTTCCAAAATTGAAACTCAGCGAAGTTTCAAATAAACTGTAATTATTACCGAAAAAAGTTAGAGGGCAGTTTCAAATTTAAAATCGACAAAATAAACCAATTGTGATAAGAAATTGTTACTAATTAAGAAATTGTGTCTTGAGAATAAAATACTTATTTCAAGAATATTTCAGCAACTTGCCTTCTGAAATAATTATTGTGAGTAAGAAACAAAGTAGTTTATTTCAATAGGCTCATCTTTATGTGTATTTAAACGTTTCAAACAAGCTAAACTAATCAGGCAATGACTTGGTATTTTGAATTAGGTAATTTGTCAGCTTCGGATTTGACAAAATGCAAAACGCAAATTACTAGAATACGTCATACATTTTGTTGACAAAATCGGGTTCCGTGACCATTTTGTTAACAAAAAGTGCCAATTAGATCCATGGTCTTTGACTCGTGCAGATGGTGTTGCATGAGGATGCTCGGGCTAGGTTAGATTAGGTTAGATTACGTTAGGTT
Organism: Clitarchus hookeri; assembly: GCA_002778355.1. Taxonomy (NCBI): domain Eukaryota; kingdom Metazoa; phylum Arthropoda; class Insecta; order Phasmatodea; family Phasmatidae; genus Clitarchus; species Clitarchus hookeri. The sequence goes on from NQII01000355.1 coordinate 904,569, forward strand.
AGGATGGGTACATATTATAAGGTCTATTAGTATCACGATAAAAACGTTGCGTGGTGCTACGGGATTCGTAGAATGCAAAGAGCATGCAGTTCAAAGAACTTATCAGGTAATATGTGAGAAACTGGGCGCAAAGCTGAATAATATGCAAAAAGGAGATATTGAATTTGGCCATGTCAAAAGCCATGGTGAGAGTGAAGCAGCCGAATTTGCAGGTGTATCGAAGCTTACGATCGTACGGGATAATTAGCAATGGCAAAGATCCCAGTCCATATGAAATTATCGTGAAAATCTTGGCCAAAATGGGACACTAAGCGATAGGTACCGTTGACTGGTTTGAAAGTTTGTGAAAACAAAATTATTAATTTCCTGGCAAGAATTGCGACTATAATTCAACAGAAGTCCTTCACAGCCGANTGAATTTGCAGGTGTATCGAAGCTTACGATCGTACGGGATAATTAGCAATGGCAAAGATCCCAGTCCATATGAAATTATCGTGAAAATCTTGGCCAAAATGGGACACTAAGCGATAGGTACCGTTGACTGGTTTAAAAGTTTGTGAAAACAAAATTATTAATTTCCTGGCAAGAATTGCGACTATAATTCAACAGAAGTCCTTCACAGCCGATTCCGGAAAGGACATACCATGAACACATGAAGCAGAATGACTTACCAGGTGCCTTACCTGACTTACGCTCACAAAATTGCCCAGTTACATTGGGCAAAGTCACCCAAACATTGGATTGTTCATATCTGGAAACGTGTCATCTGGTCTGATGAATTTCGTTTTTGCCTGTACGGGAACGGCGGAAGATGTTGTGTTCATCGTAGATATCACGCACGAAGCCTTCAGACATAACTGCCTTCAATATGAGGTTCAAGCTGGAGGTGGTTCTGATGTTCTGAGGTTGTTACAACTATAAGAACATGGTGTCCTTTGGTCAGGAAATTTGAACCACGATAGCTACGTTAAGCTGATGTACAACAAGGTTTTTCCTTTCGCTCATCATCTTACCGAGGAATCTAGAATTCATATCCCTGTATGCCAACGTGACCATTTCCACTTCAAAGGGCCGCAGCTGTAACTGATTGCAATCGTGAAAATTGAGCGTTCAGACATAGTCTGCAGAAGAAGAACTGTGAAACGCATTTCAACAGATCGATTTGTTAAGAACAGGTAGTTTATATAGACATTCAGAAAACTTGTTCCTGAGGAAGGAGAAAGACCGATTACGTTCAAATCCTTCCCCTCCCTGATTACATCCGCACCATTTTCGCAAACCCCTCACTTTTTATCTTTCCCCTTCCTCTCTCACACACACAGGTAGATTTATAAATATTTTCAAGTTGTTTCAGCATCTATTTAGTTAAATAAACAGCGTTATTCTAAATAATTCGTAAAAATTGTCTAATGTAAATATTTATATGCATCATGATAAAGGACAAATTTTAATCAACTACGCAGAGTATTTTCAATTTCCCCTTGGATACAGATGGAGTAACGATTGTAAACTGAATTAAAAACATAACAGATCTCTGGTTGAGACCTACTGGTCCAAGTTAAACAAAACTCTAAATTTGGGGCGAGTGGCTGGTAGGCAATTGAGTACTTAACGTCACACACCCATGTTATTCCTTCCGGGGAACTTCAGCGTACTAAGTGTCGACAAATCGCTTTGCCGTCACGTCTCGCCGCACTACTCGTCCTCGCCAGTCTTTTCGACTACAAAAATATAATTAAAAAAAGTAACGGTCGCGGCGCAAGAAGAAAACCATCGGTGGCAGGACAGGCTGTTTCTCCCACTTAAGATGTTGGATCTAATCGCAGATAACGGCGACGTTTTACGAGCTTAATAAAAATTACCTTTCCCGGACGTGAGCTCGGGAGAGAAAGAGCGCCATCTCTCTCTCTCTCTCTCTCTNCTCTCTCTCTCTCTCTCTCTCTCTCTCTCTCTCTCTCTCTCTCTCTTGCTGTGGAAGGCCGATGTGCGGTAGAGATAAGATCCCCGGTGCACTCAAGTGGCGAAGCGGGCACTAGTAGGCGGAGGGGGCTACAACTCAAGGGGGGTGGAGGCCGCAGGAAAGTTAATTAAGTTAATGTAATCTACTCGCGGGGCTGCGCGCGCACTCGACTTTAAATTAAGATAATTAAATGTCATCGATTAGGTTCCGGGAGATTAAAAACACGAGATAACCGGGCACCAGAGAAAGTTCTGTAACGCTCGCTTGTTTAATTTTTTCCCTCCACCACCCCATCCATTCCACCCCTTACAATCACACGCAACTCCAATCAAGCATTCGCTAGCCATTCCGAAGAGTTCCCGGCATGCACACCAAGATGGAGACGGCATCAGTTGTCGAGCCGTGCGATAAACCGTGGCGAAACCGTCCGCGGCTTTATGCAAGCGTTCAGTGGGGAAAAAAAGTCTTGCTCTTCATCGAGATAGGCTTGCATTCAAGAAATACATAATAACATGTGGCAAGGTCGGAGTCGGTATTATAACAGCTATCACGCGCGCAGTAATGAATGTCATTTGTTTGGGATCAATATCTTCCGTGAACGTTAAAAAATACTCTTGTATGTGTGGTGAGCAGAATTTTATATCCTCTCAAGCACAAAATGACTGACGTAAACCAACTATGATAATCAAATGTAAGTTTTACTGCGAGTGAAAAATAAAACTAGTAGATGAAAATATATTTGTAGTTGATTTGGTACACTGAGAAAAAAACATGATTGCAGGAACCATCTAGACTGATAAAATAGGGACAGCCATCTGATGAGTTGTAGGCAGCATCTAAATATTGTTAAAATAAATAGTAATACAAACAGAACTGTTTGTTGTATTCCTGTTTGTGTTTGTATTTGCCACTGTACAGATGGTTGCTACAGCAGAGCACTGCGTTTCTATTACAAAACAGATAGTACCTCAAACAGAACAGCTCTAATAATATTTCGATTGTTCCCACAAAAATCAGTACTGCAATTACCTAACAGAATGTTCTGTTGCTGGTAGTGGACAATTATGCTATCGGGTTTGTGGTTAGCAACAACAGAATATTCTGTTAGATTATTACAATACTGATTGTTGAGGGAGCAATCCAAATATTGTTGAAATTGTTCTGTTGAAAGTGGTACTAAATGTTTCGTAGTAAGAGCCCAGTGATCTGCTGCAGCAACCATGTGCGCGGTAGCAAATACAGTCACAGACGGGAATACAACAAACAGTTCTGTTGGTATTACTATATATGTTAACAATATTTAAATGCTACATTGAACCCACCAAATGGCTGTCCCTATTTCAACAGGCTAGATGGTTCGTAGTCATATATTTTCTTAGTGTATTAAAAATTTTTTTTAACTTCTCAAGGTCACATCCGGCAAAGCATTGTGACGGCGATGGAAGATTGCATACACAAGCTTTACGTGTGTTCCGTATCCTCTGAACATAAAGCGGGAACTATAAACTATTAATGCAGCAATCTGTGCAGAAACAGCAAAGTCGCTACAGCTTAGAACAATGTTTCACAGAAGAATAAATATCGTAAACAAGGGGCTAGTTAACAGTGAGTTTTGCTGACTGGCACTTTTCAACATCCACGTCTGCGTTTCATTAACCATATTTATAAATTGGTAACAAAACATCGACTTTAATTTCTGTCCTGAAGAAATGAAATTGCACTGAAACATTCCATAGTTTTTTTTTTTTATTAGAACATACACAACTGCTCACAACGACACCCATATGACACAACTGAGGAGGCACGGCATGTTGCAACTTCACTATGTTGTATAGCTTCCTTCAAAAGATTACGTTATCACAGGGAGACTGTGGCTTCAAACCAACGAACCCACAAACGCCCATTCCTTTAACTATAATTCGTAACGCAGTCTCCTCTAGTACCGGAAGACATTAAATGTGCCAGTTTCTTGTCCTTGAAGGCAAGTCAGTGTTTTTGTAACACTCGTTCTAGCGAACAATTTACTACACGTACTAACTATGCGGATTAATAATGTGATTAATACATCACAGCATTCTGGAAGAAAAATATAAATATTCAAATTTACGTAATTGTAGTCGATTTTCAATCAGGTTTCGAAATCTAACGTAACAGGGGTCGCACATGCAATTCCAATAGTTTACTTATCAGAGAAATTCGGCAACACTATCGTACGGCGCACAATATAAAGTTTTGTGGCCTTGAGGTAGGCAGGAAGGTCTTAACATCTCGTCGACAGCGCCGTCATTGAAGACGTAACAAGATGCCCAGACAAGTAGCAACGGGGAAAGAACCAGACGTAGCCAGTGTTCAGAGACCTCATAACGTCCGTAGAAATAGTACACTCTATTTTATTTATTGCTAGAAAATTTTACAATAGCTAATCAATATAAAATATTAAAATGTTTCAAATAATAACTTTTCTACCAAAAACTGTACTTTGGTTTTACAATTAATGCTCCCATGTACACATATATATGTATATATGTGTATATACATATATATAATTACAATCTTCATAAATAGATTTTTTCATTGTCCCTTATTGTCGTCGCCGACATAATACGACGGTGCTACACATCTTATCAGACCGAAGTGGCGGAAATATGATGCGAGCGAGGGAGAAGTTGGACACACGCACACGTCGACACAGGTAATCTCTCAAGTTGGTTTCCCTGAACATGGCTTCCTCGCGGGGGAACAAGATTTTCGCTGTCCGCCACCGAGTCCAAGCATAATTTTCTACGCCTAATTAATCCGCTTAAAAACGTTGGTCACGAAAAATGCTGTTATTTCATTTTTGTACCACATACTGTACAATGTTTAGACATTATCCGTGACTACGCTTTCCTCGCAAAAAAAAATTATTGAGCGCAAATTTTTCTGAGAAATAAATGTCAAAATCACAATCTTACGGTTATATAAATGTAAAATTAATGGAAACTAATATATGCACAGAAAAGAGTTAATTCACACTGAAATAAGATGCCAAGAACTAGGCACACATTCAAATGAATGAACTACGAAAAGACCTTTCGACTGTCCTCGTTATTTTTTTGTTTTTTTTTTATTTGTACATTAGAAAAACAAAAGTAAAATATTTGACATAATTTTGCAAAAATATACGCGATTAAAATAACCTATCCGAATAAAAAGTGTTCACAGATAATGTCTACAAGTGTAATAGTATGTGGTACGAATATTAAATAAGAAATGTTTTCGTGGCCAACGCTTTTAAAGGAATAATTCCAGTATTCGTTTGGAGTTAGTTGAATGAGAGAGTTAGTGAAGAGATTTGGGGGGCGAGGTCTTGAGAGCTGATGAGGGTGATTGAAGTGAGTATGGAGCAGCGCCGGAATGAAAGGACGGGGGAAACGGGAGATCCACAAGAAAACACGCCGACCAGCGGCATCGTCCGGCACGATTCCCACACGCAAAAATCTGGGAGTGCCCCGGTGGGGGATTGAATCCAGTTCGCCTTGGTGGTAGGTGAGCAGGCTAACCGCTCAGCCACTGCGGCCCCTTTGGAGTTGGAGAAATCATGGAAAACCGAAAGCAGAATGGCCGGACCGGGAATCGAAGCCAGGTGCTTCCGAATCGCCGCTGTGCCACGTCACTCATTTAAGGTGCTGAGCACCGATTCTGGTAAAGTGGCGTGAAAATGGAGCAGGGACTAAATGCAACTGAAAGATGGATGAGAGGTTTCCTGAGAAAATCCTCTGGGCAACGGTAGCGCCCACTTCGTTTCACACGCCAGTCAACATCCGGGGCAGACCCCGCCGGAATCGAGCTCGTTACGACGTTGTGGAGGGTTGAGGGGGCGTGTAGTAAGGCCACTACACCACCGAGCATAATTAATAAAGGTACCTAATTCTGCAATGAGAGGCAGTAGATANGGCGTGTAGTAAGGCCACTACACCACCGAGCATAATTAATAAAGGTACCTAATTCTGCAATGAGAGGCAGTAGATAGTACGTAAGAAAACATATGAAATTCTAATTATCAGTGTAAAAAATTATAAAGTTTAAAAAGAACAGTATAAAAAACTGAAAAATCATACAATTTTAATTAAAAATTGTTTTACATATTTTTTTAATTTTGTTAAAATAAAAGCACTTCCTTGATTTGTTTCTTTTTGAAAAAAAGTCAAATGGCAATAATAAACAACTATTAATTTAAAAACAAATTTATTATAAATTTTTTGTTTATACATAACCATAGAAATAGCGATATATAAATAAAGAAAATAATAATATTATTCAACTTTTTTTTTTAATTATTACTAACAGGATATCACATATTATTGAAGAACAATAAAATCATGGGTAATTCGAAATATTAAACGGAATCGGATTCAATTAACTTTATTTTTAGTGTTTGTAGCAACAATTTTTTTCTTGCAAAAACTAAACCAATTCCTTATAATTGAAAAAAAAGTTCAGTTCGTGAATGTTTGTTGAAAAAAGATTAAGTGGTCTAATAAAAATATCCTTTAACAAATTTTGATGGTGAAACATTTAATGTTCCATTTTCAAATAGGTAGAATAAGAAACTTGCTTTTCTTTTCACTACCAAGTTTCAAAAACCTTTTTTAATTTCCAATTTTTAAAGTTTTTTATTAATATGTGTAACCTTTTTTTCAGTTTTATATTCTACTACTTTAATTCCAATTTATTTTTAAAACTTAACTTTTTCATAATTTTTATCTGACTAATTTTAAGCTTATTATAAATTTTTTGGTTATTCAAATGGGAGTTGAAAAACCTGTCTCGACAACCTCTAAAAAATATTTTTTTAACTAATACCTTGGAAATAAAATTAAATCGATCAACGTAATATTATGATTATGGTTATTTACATAAAATTTAAATAGCAACAATCTTGCAACAAATATTGGAAATGTAATTTATACAAAAGAGGGGGAAAAATTTAACAGAAATTAAATTAATTACAAATGCATTAGAAACATAAATTTTATCGTCTCAGGACAACACCTTGCCAAATTTGGCAGTGCTGATCTGTTAAAACAGTCAGGTGGTTTTATATCTAATTTGATAAAAAAATATTTTGCCCAAGGAAAACATCAAGTAATAATGTTTTCTCCACGCCTCCTTTAAGCAACTCTAAATTTGTTCAATTTACAATTGAATAGGTAAAATTGCTCCAAATTATTGAAATATGGCTGCGTGTTAGAGAAAATTGCTTCCTAAATACTTCAATTAATCGATTTTAGTAAAATGTCAATGATTTCCCGGCAGCTGTAACGTTCGAAACACCAATACCTAGAGCAGCCTGTTTCTCGCTAGATTCCAACTTCATGCGTGCTCACTTGCAAACTTCATTTGGCTACTGGCCGCGTGTCTTAAGAAATGTTCTATTCTACTGGGCCAATCAGACTTACGTTATCCCGACGCTGGACGTCCGTGAATGGCTGGCAGATACGTAGGATGCGTGAGAGTTGACATCCTCCAACCACGAAACTGGTTCTGAACTAACGCGTTTTGCAGCACAACTAGTCAAGGAATCTTTCCACAGAAAATAGGCGGCCCTACAAATACCCAATGAACAGCACTGTTCCTGCAGTCGTTGGCTGCCAAATGACCAATTTCCTGGTAACGGTAATCTCTCTTAATTAAATCATGAAATCGCCGTCGGAAACTGCTACACGAAATGTTTTCGTAACAATCGACAGCTAGTAACGTGTCAGTAGACAGCATGTAGTGTTGCGCACTCGTCAACTTAGCCAATAAGGGACACAAGCCTGCCCCCATTGTTTATTAGTATCCCACGCCGAAATCCCAACGGCTGTCTTGGAGGCAGATTGCGCACCACCTTCACCCACCTAATTCTGAAACTACTTCTAAAAAATCTAGGACACAGCAGCGCCTGTTTCCTTTAAAATGTTACGTGTTGCGACAAGGTGACGGGACGCCATCTATTTGCACACACGACACGGCATAACAATCTTAACAAATTATGAACGTTTTTCGGAATGGTTTTCACTTAATTGGGTGTCATAAATTTAAGTTTACATTCCGGGGGATGACGTTTCAAGAATAATAAACGTCGGGTTACATGTTGTCTTCATTTATTGGTTCTCGATGTAGTAACATGTTGGGTAATCACACCACCGGCTTTTATAAATTCATGCATGGTTTGAAACACGTAGTGCTAACTATTTTTCGTATGACTTGAATCGTTTTCGAAGAGAAAAAAGTGGCGTGAAGCTTGAGACGCCTGGGCGTCTCCCTTAAGCACCTAACGAGCTACGACCAAAAAATTCCCGAATTCTGGTGGAAATAATTTCGTGCCGTCTGAAAAGGGGGACGTTATGGCGTTCGTTAAACTGAAGTTGGAGGTTTCGTCTGCTGGCTTGTGAACCTCTCCATCCTTGCCGAAAAACCGACCACAAACACCAACAATGGGCCTGCCGTCCAACAGTGACCGCAGCCCGGCAGCCGGCTGTCTTCGTGCACGTCAACATTCCTACTGCCGAGTGCAACGAGTGTCGCCCTTAGCTGCTGGCAGGTTATCACGTGATTCGTGACGTCGCTGCACCTTGATTCGTCCCCCTCCACAAGCGTCGGCGGAGTTGCAACACATACGAGAACGAAAACAAAAATACTGTTTTTCGTTCCTGCGCATGCGCCAATTTAAATAAAGAGGATATATGGGATATGATGCCTTAAAAGTCAACTAATTATGAAAATCACAATGTTGCTATATTTCTTCCCCGGTACAGAGGAGGTGTAAATTTCTGATGTATAAAATGGCCAGTCTGTGGCCGTTTCGAGGTATTCGGCTCCCGTCTGCGTCACCATGCATTTTAAGATTAGTATTGTATTAAGTTGCCCTTCTGGTCAATGCTCATGTGGGCATTTTGCGCTTCATATTTTGTGTTAGGGTTTCATGGTGAAACTTTTATAGGCATAATTGTCTTTTTTACTGCATTTTCTTGTAAATTATAAAAATCGTTAATGTGTCATACGTATTTTGGAGAAGCCACGTGACTTTCTATATTATGTAATAGCCATAAGATTTGTTTATGCTCGTGTGAGCCACTTTTATATATTCTTTTGTAATACACTCAAGAGCTATAAAAACAGGTATAGGCGTGCGTATGCAAATAACAGAGGCATGGAACCAATCAGATAACGCGATGTGGCCGGCAGCTAGATCGGTTACTTCTGCTACAATGGTAGGTTATCAAGATTTAAGTGAGTTTGAACGTGGTGTTATAGTCAGCGCACGAGAGATGGGACATAGCATCTCCGAGGTAGCGATAGCATTTGGATGTTCGCATACGACCATTTCACGAGTGTACCGTGAATATCGGGAATCCGGTAAAACATCACATCTTCAACATCGCTGTGGCCGGAAAAAAGATCGTGAAAGAACGGGACAAACGACGACTGACGAGAATCATTAAACGTGGCAGACGTGCAACCCTTTCTCAAATTTGCGCNTTAAACGTGACAGACGTGCAACCCTTTCTCAAATTGGCACAGATTGGATTTGTGGACTGCCCTGCAGGATTCATATTGTGAATTTCCTCCTGCATACCTTCAGACATTAGTCGAGTCCATGCCACGTCATCTTGCGGCACTTCTGCTTGCTCGGGGGGCCCTACATGATATTAGGCAGGTGTACCAGTTTTTTTGGCTCTTCAGTGTATAACGTTGGGGGCACAACTTTTATGTAACTATTTATACCGCTATTTTGGTATTATTTTAGGCCCAATTGAATTAATGAAAAGGTGGGTTTAAAGATGAAAATGTAACTGTAATATATTTTAGAAAGTTGTATCTTTGAAATTTCGTACTCTATAAAATCCAATTAATGAACTTCACTTGTTTGACTGGGGGTGAGAAAGTATTCCTGTGACAAAGTATTACAGATTTAGCGTCTGATTTTAGTTTGTGTGTGCATATTTTATTTTTCCGATTAAGTTGATAGAAACCATATTATTTACAACTTTCTTCTAAACAAATGTTTTGTAAGAAAATGGATTTCTTAAAAACGCGCTTTATTTGGTAAAGTACAAACTGCTGTGTAGACTCGTAATATGTAATTCATTTCATACATCATTTTAACCTCTAACCTTATGTCATTATTTTGTAGTTCAAGTGTTCCATTATGACTTATACAATGTCAGAGGAAGTTTTCTCCGCACCTCGTCACCGCATCTCGTCTCGTCATGTTTCATTAATTTAATTACTATAATGGAAGCTGTAGTTAATCCAGTGTGTGTTATAGTGGGGTACGCTCATCGTTATGCCTCCGACTACGACACCATTCCTGTTGGGGTACGATTGTTTTTTTGGGTCGTACAAGGAGGCAATTGAGTAATAAAACATGTTTCACCTTCCACGCGAAGTGTTGAACAAGTCCTGCCGCACAAAGCTAATTTTCAATCCACGGAGTTAGAAAGGAACTTGTTAGGTTCATTAACACACTTAACGAAGTTGTCGGAGTCACGCAAGACGCGACCGATCATTGTTGGCATACCGGTAAATTATTCTGCCCTACCAACTGGCGATAGCGCCCGAACAGCGTCTAATTTAGTGCAGGTTATCAGGGAAAATAAGTTATATATTTGACCTTGTGCAACTAAATACATTTTTATGGCTTCGATGTAAACAACGTAGTCGTATCTCGTAGTTAAACGAGAAGGAAAGAAAAATTAAGATATATTTATATTCAAACTTACCGTAGACTGATCATTAGTTACACAAAGATATCTAAAGTCTCTAGATATTTGAGATATTGCGGTTATTAACAAAAATTACTCATAAAAATTTGCATTGGCATAATTAGCTAATATTGTTTCCATAATTATTATTTCCGAACTAAGCTTATTAATAACAAATTTGGTTACTTTCGTAATTTTTTTATGGAATTTATAAAAAAAAAAAAAAATATTTTGAAACGTAGGTTAAATGTTTTGCTTGTATTGAAAACAACTGCTCTCCTTAAGAAATCTTATTCACATTCTGCGATTTTTGCTGCCCTTTTTCTGTAACCATTTTTAACCAAAAAAAATACAATTCCTCGCCAAACATATTATTATAGGTGTGCTTAAATCTTAAGTTTTATCAAAATAGGTTTCTCGATAACTTGATTTTAACGTATATTTTTGGATACATTCGTCTAAAAAAAGATATTGTTTGTAACATACAATCTTTGATACGAGGGTGGAATGACTGAAAAGATGTCTTGTGGATAATTTGTTTGATGTTTTAAAATAAACTGACAGTTAGATAAGAGGAAGAAGTGTTTGTAAGGAGGAAAAGGTGAGCAGTTGCGTCAGANTGTTTTAAAATAAACTGACAGTTAGATAAGAGGAAGAAGTGTTTGTAAGGAGGAAAAGGTGAGCAGTTGCGTCAGAAGCTGCTCGAGGCGTTCGCAATTCCAGCAGACCATCAGAAGCGGCCTCGTCACGCGATCAAATGACTGGCTACGTGTTACTGCCATTAGTATCGTTCACGTACTAGGTTGCGTGCGAGGTGCGGACAGATGTTCCGCACGATCGATGAAACACTGTTCCGTCGCTGGCGGAAACCGCCAACCTTCCTCGCGCAGACCCATCATTTTGGTAAGAAATGTTTCACAGCCATATTTCAGCCAGAGTTTCTCTTATATATTTTATTTATATTCAACGACGTTGAGAGATTGAAAATTATTGAAACTCTTTAACGTTACTGCCCCACTGTACGCATGTACAGTACATCATATTTGTATTTCATTCACGCACCCCGATTAACATAATTTCCACTGAAACTGCCGAATATTATTTGTAAAATTATATGAATTAATTTCGCAAATTAAAAGTTTTACGATTTGTCATAAATGCTTTACTTGGTAACTTGACGCTAAAAGAAGAAAAATTCGACTATACATTTGTGGTGAAAGTTGTCGAGATGTAGTCGCTTCGATGGTATCGACAACTGGCGGAGTTAGTTATGGCCTCGCGAAAGACCACACGACGCAACCCCGAGGTTACAAACGCGGAGAATGCGTTTGCCTTCGACAAATGCCTCGACATCGCCTTTTATTACCGTAGAGAGAAATGAAAAATAATGAACAGAGGCAAAACCACCAACTGGCCCTACGGCATTTTGCCTGTTGTCTTGGAGACGGGGAAGTGTTCCGAAAAATCCAGAAAGGAATGGTGGGTCTATTAGTACCGGCTTCTGCGCCTCCGAATAAGTTTGGAAGTTCCGCCCCCCTCTGCACTAGCCTTTACCACCCTTCACTAACGCAGAGCTCTGTATCATATTGTATTAATGCATGTAATATATTGATCATCTATTCTATAAAGAGGGTTTTTACGGGGTCTATGCCGGTTTCCCCCCTCTACTCTTATTTACAGGTTAACTACAGNTCTATTCTATAAAGAGGGTTTTTACGGGGTCTATGCCGGTTTCCCCCCTCTACTCTTATTTACAGGTTAACTACAGTTACACTCCGGGAGCTAGACATGACCCCATGCGGCCATGCTGCGCAGTCCCTCTCTGCCGCGTTGCATGCCTCCTTGCATGAATTCCTTCCCCTGTATGTTTATTCGCGGTTTCTTCACACTTTTTGAATCAAACCTTTGAAAAATCACACCATCTATAACGNTGCCGCGTTGCATGCCTCCTTGCATGAATTCCTTCCCCTGTATGTTTATTCGCGGTTTCTTCACACTTTTTGAATCAAACCTTTGAAAAATCACACCATCTATAACGTTTTTGGTTGTTTCCTAATTATGTTATGTATCACAGACGTTTTATACTTGTGTTAACATAAAAGTGCCCTTTTTTTTATTGAATTGAAATGTTATTTATATTTTACCTTTAAATTATTATGTATCATACATAATTAATATGAATGAAAACAATGATAAATTAGGTGTGTTGGTAATACCTAGTAAGAAATAGTTCCTATGGAAAATATTATTACACTGAGTGTGTACGAATGCGGTGCGTTCTACCTTTGGTATAATTCTATATACTAGGATNCTATTCTATAAAGAGGGTTTTTACGGGGTCTATGCCGGTTTCCCCCCTCTACTCTTATTTACAGGTTAACTACAGCTACACTGAGGGAGCTAGACATGGCCCCATGCGGCCATGCTGCGCAGTCCCTCTCTGCCGCGTTGCGTGCCTCCTTGCATGAATTCCTTCCCCTGTATGTTTATTCGCGGTTTCTTCACACTTTTTGAATCAAACCTTTGAAAAATCACACCATGTATGAGGTTTTTGGTTGTTTCCTAATTATGTTATGTATCACAGACGTTTTATACTTGTGTTAACATAAAAGTGCCCTTTTTTTTTATTGAATTGAAATGTTATTTATATTTTACCTTTAAATTATTATGTATCATACATAATTAATATGAATGAAAACAATGATAAATTAGGTGTGTTGGTAATACCTAGTAAGAAATAGTTCGTATGGAAAATATTATTACACTGAGTGTGTACGAATGCGGTGCGTTCTACCTTTGGTATAATTCTATATACTAGGATNTATGGAAAATATTATTACACTGAGTGTGTACGAATGCGGTGCGTTCTACCTTTGGTATAATTCTATATACTAGGATAAACTTCATTTGCATGAGGAATATCTTGGAAGTACAACTTTAGCAGGCCTTAAGAAAAGTCGTTAGTAATCGTGAATGGACTATAGATGAATGGGGCACAGCTCTGAGACGCACTTAAGTCTCGTCCCTACCGCAGACACACACACTTTGAGTACCGTAATTTAGGAGGTAAAAAATGAATCTGTTTAGCTCAGTGGTTGAGCAACTTAACCCAGTTATAAACTGTGAATTCTGAATCCACAGTTCTAAGTACGTGAACAGCGACTGCGATATCGATGTATTGAGTGATGTCAAGGCTGCAGGAACATGGAAGTACAAGGGTGCATTGTAACTCTCCGCCCTTTTACCATAATTTTTTGGCGGGAATACAACATAGTATTTGGACCCCTCCATCATTTTATTAATATTATGTCCTTTATGAGCTCAATAAATTGTGCAGCAACAACGGCCTCAATTACCTCAAATTTTCTTAGCATTGCATTTGCTTCTTTATAAACGATTGATTGGTTGTGATTTAAATGGTATTATAAACTTATATTTGTATTTGGAGCCTAAATAACTAGATGTCAAATAAAAAATAACAAATTATTTTGCAAGAAATGTTATACAAAATGGACAGAAGTAAAAAACCTGTCCTAGATAAGCTAAGAAGAGCTATATATTATTTTTCATTCTAAGTTTTTAAAATTCACAGACTGACAACATATTTCATGTGACAGCCTGCACGGACAGTGGTGGACGTGCGTTTATAGTATATTCGCCGTTTCTTCACACTTTTTGAATCAAACCTTTGAAAAATCACCCCATGTATGGCGTGTTCCGTTGTTTCCTAAATGTGTCATGTATCACAGCGTTTTACATTTCTTTTAAACTTAAATGTACCTCATTTTTGGTTAAAATTGAACTTTTACTTATACTACATGTATAAATTATAACATTTAATTTATAATTTATATGAATTAAAACCAGAGAGGGGAAAACTGTGTAGGTAATGCCAAATATTATCAAAGTGCAGAATATTATTGAAGTGAGTGCACACGAATGCGGTGCGCTGTCCCTTTGGTGCAGTTTTCTAGACTCGGTTAAGCTTAGTTTGCATGAGGTGGAGGAATATCCTGGATGTAGAACTTAAGCAGGGCTTCAGAAAAATTGGAAGTAACTGTGAAAAGACTATACTTAAAATATTTACTTTCGCATTTGCCAAACAGAGCTATACTACGTTAAATGGAAAATTGGCGCATCCTAACACTAGTAGCTGCAGCGACCTACACATTGGACACTACAAAAGAAGTGGCTTTAATGACTTTCACTGTACGAATTATAAAACGGCGTAAATGAAGGAAGTCGCTGACATGCTGGAGGTATCATTCGTTTATGACGCTATATTCCGTAGCCTCACAAAAAGTTGTTGCCAGTAACACTAATCACAAATACGTTTCACTTGGTCCCTCTGTAAGGCGTAGCGTTATGAAGATAATAAAACAGTTCGGAAGACAAGTTTGGTCGCATCCCCCAAAAAACGATATTTTTCATCTGTGACTTAAGTGTTAGTAAAATACTGCCTAATACATTTCTCCTTTCCCGGCCAGTTCCCAGCAGTCTTTGGAAAAGTCGTCTGTAGTCTCTTTGACTTGGGTCTCAACCTGAACCACTCGAAACTTGAAACTTTTCCAGTTCCGTCGCCGAATGCTGAACGACCTCAGCAGAGTGATGTCGGCGTAGCATTGGGGGTATGGGGTCTGTGTGACGTGGAGTCGGCGGTCTGCTGACGTCTCACTCGGGACGCTCCCAGACGAACCGAGGAGAATGTGGTCCATTCGTAGTTAGCTTAACGAGGGGCTCGATTAGTTTTGATCTCGCTCGGAGTATAGTATCAGACTGCGCGACTTTTGCTAATGAGACAAACTTAATTTCTGCGTTTTATGTGCTCCTGGTTTGATGCTGAAGTATTTTTCCCCCAGTTTTTTTTTTTGAAGACATTGCAGTCTTCTTGGAGGTGGAGATTGCAATATCTACAGAAACGTTGGGACAAAATACGGCAGTGACGCGGCCGAAACCCAAAAGCCAAGACCATGCAGACACGGCCGCGAAAGCACGTGGACTTTATTAAACTTAATTGATGTATTTATCATTGTAATAAATTGAGATTATTTTGCTGTGGCACTTTTCGTTGTAACTGTATTCAGTATTAATAGGCCGACAGCTAGATTGGAAGCTGCATTTCTTATAATATATTGCTGTAAATAACTTGGGAATTTTGATTTAATGATTTTAGGTATTTAAAATAATATGTGCACCCTATTACTAACCTGGCTGCACCCACATGTTGTAACCATACGATAACTTTTTGAGCAGCCCTAAATTTTTGCACCTTGAAACGTATCAGTTTATTTGTTGGACTCCCGCAAGTATCGCCATGATCTTTTCCGGAATATTTACATGTTTTATTTTTANACGTATCAGTTTATTTGTTGGACTCCCGCAAGTATCGCCATGATCTTTTCCGGAATATTTACATGTTTTATTTTTAATGTGCAAATTACTCTTGAGAGTGTCGTGAAATATGAAATGGAGACAATCTGACACGCATTTCACACGCAGTGTTACTAATCCTTTGTGGAAAGGTTTTGTTTTTGTACTTTCTTCCGGGCGCTGGGGGAAAGTCGTATGGCTGCTAATGAGAGTCGAATGCAACTCGTGCCAGTGATCCAATTAAAGCAATTATAACACACAACTTCATTTGACGGTAGGTAAACAATATTTCATATAAAACACCGTTAGTCACGGAAGGAATATTTAAAACTCACAGAGCGGAAACGTTATCACAAACATGGAGAGTGTTTTAGTCATCATTGTCCGTGACGCCGCGACGAGCTCTGGAAAATTCTGANAAACGTTATCACAAACATGGAGAGTGTTTTAGTCATCATTGTCCGTGACGCCGCGACGAGCTCTGGAAAATTCTGATATACATAACCGCGAACAGTAGCTAACTACGCAAACCCCGAAATAATTTTTTTTATAATTAACGTTAGAGGCTGTGCTTTCTTCCACGCTCTGCTGCTGGTCACGGTGGGAAATATCTGCAACTACTATCTGCCGCTGAAAGGGACTCCCCAAGTAGACATTTTCTGACAGTGTGGTTGATGGCGGGGGGCTCTTGAAATGTTCAAAAATGGTTCCTGATTTTAATAACAGGTTTTTGATTTAATTAGTAACTTAATTAGCAATTAGCATGAGGTGGAGGAACGCGGAGGGCTGCTGCGCTGCTGGCGGTGATAATTGGCCCGTCGTTGCGCGAAGTACAAGCCGGTCTCCTCGCAAGGACGTCTGCCGGTCGCTCCTTGTTACGCCGCGCAACTTGTCGCACGCACGCCACTGTCCGAGAGAAGGCCTGCACGAGGCGCGTGGACGGTAAGCCCGTTGTCAGGAGCCCAGCAGGGTTTACAACTAAGGGTTTAATAACGCGTTAAGACGTGTGCGTGAGAAATGAAAGTGTGTTGTCTTAGGTATTGGTTTACAACGGTACTTAGCAGGTTGTATGCATCGCTGGCATTTACTTAAGCGTTAGAAGAAATAGTTTTATTTTATACCTTAAGTAAACTTATGAGGCGACGACCAATCAGGGCTGAGCAATCAGGGCTGATGACGGGAAACTATTATTTAAAGAAATTTAATTGTAAAAAAATATTTAAAAGGCGTATGTGTGTGCACATGTTTACGATTGATTAAGCTTCTCTGATAGAAAATGTTGGCTTTGAAGTATGATCTGCTTAAATATGGTTGTGATATACGAGGTTAGGTTATGAACGAAAGTAAACATGGCAGGCTTGTCACCGGTTCCCATTGGTTGGAATCAGTAATTAAAGCAATAACTGGAAACTGCAAATACAGAAGACGTGTTTGCGTATGCCAAATCAGCGCCTGCATAATTCATAACACATAATTATTTTATTGTAAACGCAGCTTTTACCCGTACTCAGCGGCGGATCCAGATATCCTAAGTCAACGGCGTCTGTCTTCAAGTACGTGTAACGCCTAACTTGTACTTGCTGCTAAAGCTAGTGTCTGTGCGGCTTGAAGGGAGGAAACTTAGCGGGAGAGATGTGCCCGGGGTAGAGGAGGGCTTGTGCGCCTGCGCGAGACTGCTCAGTCGTTGGTGGCGAGAAAAAACCTCGTGTTGACACCGCTCACTTCATAAATACCTACAAACAGTCTTCATACTGCATTTGCAATGCTGGCGTTGATTAAAAATAACTTGGTTTTGATCATTATATCTGCTGTGAATAATTAGCTTGGTTAATTTAAGTGTAATGCATTTATAAATTCCGCCAAATAAAAAAAAANATTATATCTGCTGTGAATAATTAGCTTGGTTAATTTAAGTGTAATGCATTTATAAATTCCGCCAAATAAAAAAAAAACATTTCTTAAAAGACGAAATCAGGGATGGGGAGGGGGCG
The DNA here is from genome assembly GCA_002778355.1 of Clitarchus hookeri. NCBI lineage: Eukaryota > Metazoa > Arthropoda > Insecta > Phasmatodea > Phasmatidae > Clitarchus > Clitarchus hookeri. The sequence continues at coordinate 922,622 of NQII01000355.1, forward strand.
GGTTAGGTCCCCCCACCCCCTGAACGATGATCTTCAGCTGCCCGCACTCAGAAAATGTATTGTTGTAAGAACTAAATGTCTATACCCATGATCCATATAAACTGTTGTTATATAAGAACAGCAATCAGATTGGCTGTTAGTAAAACCTAAATATTGTTGACGTTGATAGTAATAGCATCAAAACTGCATGCTTTCTTGTCTGTGGTTATATCCGCTACTTTGAATATATTCTGTATTCGCGGTTTCTTCACACTTTTTGAATCTAACCTTTGAAAAATCATCCTATTTATGACGTGTTCCGTTGTTTCCTAAGTATCGCAAGCATTTTATTCTTGTGTTCAACATAAAAGTGCCTTATTTTTAGTTGAATTGAACTTTTACTTATAAAATAGTTCTTGTGTAATATATTTTTAAACTTTGTACGCTCGAATGCGTTGCGTTGTCCCTTTCATATAATTTGCAAGACTCGGTTAAGCTTTGTATACATGAGGCGGAGGAATATCCTGGAAGTATAACTCTTAAGAGAAAATCAGTTTCAATTTTACTCATAAGTGAATACGTATAGTAATAAACAGCTAGTGGTGAAGTTTTTCCCGTGCATGCTTGGCAACGTTCCTACATTTGCTCAGGAAAGAGACAAATGCGTATGGAAATTCCCATCTTTGTAAAGTAGTGACGCTTAACATTCCTATACATGATGTAACGTAACCTATGTTACAAACGTTAGTAGGGGATTCGCCATGAAAATACAAAAAAAAAGGCAACTTATATACATTTTGTCCTCACGCGATTCGCTAAGGAGGTACGCCTTTGAAAGTGCAGCACAAAGGAATCGGGTGAAAACCCAAGTCGTGTTGTATTGCGCATTAATTAAAAACGCCTACCCCTCGTCAGATAATGTAATTGTCCTCATAAATGTGTTACATTGCATACATTCACGTGTATAACCTTATTNGCCTACCCCTCGTCAGATAATGTAATTGTCCTCATAAATGTGTTACATTGCATACATTCACGTGTATAACCTTATTTGTGCTGTCTGTAGTACCATTCTGAGCTCCAAATGACATTGTAGTTATGTGTAATACTTTATGTACAGTATGTACTGTGCCCACATCCCTTTTGCAGCATTGTGTTCGTTCGACAGTTATAAATGTGTATAGTACGGAGTCCTGCCAACAGTCACTAAGCTGCCTACCTGCTAGGCGTTCAATCAGCTCATGCGAACTTCGACTAGCGTGAGGACAATATTTTTGCAAGCTTTTCTTTTTGTGTTTTCATGGTGAATCTATTAGAAACGTCTATAACATAAGTTACGTTACACCCTGCATTTGTAGCCTGATTTATGGTATTATTTCCATACACAATTTGTACAAAGTTTGAAGAGTTTAAATGCTGTTCACGGTAAACTAAGCACTTTAGAAAGACCTGCTTAAGATCTGCTTGTGTGCACAATGTGTTATCTTCCACTATATTTAAGAATAACATTGTAACGAGCCTCACCATTTTATTTATGCATCCATGAAGTTAAGCTGTCAAATTATTAGAAAAGTAAACATTTTACAGACTTGCTAAATATAGCTTACTTACATACTTTAAAAAACCATAAAATCAAATAAATGAGTTAAGTATTCGCAAGCCTTTGCCAAACACTTTTGATTCAACGTTAAGACATGGAACTACTTTTCCTTCGTCGTTACCAACTTTACCTGGCACATCCCTATCAGTGTCCGTTCAAATATATACAGTTAAGAACAGTGCCATTTTTCAAAGGCTTATTTCAAAAGTACTCAGATAATCGTGAAGAGCCTTTAGGAAGTTTACTAGAAATTTTTCTTATAGTGATTTATATGCAGTGGTATGAGGGTATAATCCATTTACAGTTACTTCCAACTTTTCTGAAGCCCTGTTAAAGTTTTACTTTCAGGATGTTCGTCCACCTCATGCAAACAGAGCTTAACTAAGTCTAGAAAATTACACCAAAGGGATGACGCGCCGTATTCGTGCGCACTTTTTAAAATAATATTTTGCATAATAACTATTACTTACTAGGCATTACCGAAGCATCTATTTTGTCTCTAGTTTAATTTATTTTAATTATAAATTAATTATTATAATTTACTTGTGAAATCTATGTAAAAGTTCAATTCACATAANAGTTTAATTTATTTTAATTATAAATTAATTATTATAATTTACTTGTGAAATCTATGTAAAAGTTCAATTCACATAAAAATATGACACTTTTATGTTAACAGAAGTATAAAACTATCGTGATGCATGAAATATTTAGGAAACAGTCAAACGGCCACGCATTAATTTTCAAAGGTTAGATTCAAAAAGAGCGAATAAACAGCGGAAGAAGAGTGTGGTACCTGGTGAANCAAATATGACACTTTTATGTTAACAGAAGTATAAAACTATCGTATATTTAGGAAACAATCAAATGGCCACGCATTAATTTTCAAAGGTTAGATTCAAAAAGAGCGAATAAACAGCGGAAGAAGAGTGTGGTACCTGGTGAAGACGTCCGGGTAGTGCGTCCTGGAGAAGGCCTTCTCCAGCTCCTCGAGCTGGAAGCTGGTGAAGGTGGTGCGGTAGCGACGCTGCTTCCTCTTGGGCGCGAACTCGTCGACGTCGCCCTCGCTGCCACCGCCGCCGCCGGCGCTGGGGGGCGGCGAGTCGCCCGCTCCCACCACGTCCTCCGCCGCCACCGCCTTGCTGTCCTCCGACACGCCCATGGCCAAGGGTCCGCCAGCAGCGTCTCTCGAGACGCCGTCGACGTTCGGGAAGTCTGCAACAACGACGCCCTGGTCAACCTCTTGCTTGCTCCTCGCTCCTACACAGTCACTTAACTATAGGCTTTTCACGGTTTCTTCGCACTTTTTTTATCTACCCATTCAAAAATCACCCCATGTATGACGTGTTTGGTTATTTCCTAAATATTCTATGTATAATCCTCTCACGGTTACTTCACACTTTTCTGAAGACCTGCTAAATTTCTACTTTTGGTTACCGATTACGTATCCTTCCGCTACACGTAAACATAAACACTGCCATGTGACTTCTACATTTTAACTGATAAATGCTTTTGTTTACTGTGATATTTCAAAAACCATTACGTACGAATGTTCACAATTTAGGCCTATAACCATATATAGGTCAGTTTTATCACTTTTTAACAATGTCTGTATTGACGATAATTCCCTCGGTTGTTATTATTTTACATTGTTACATATTTGTTATACACGATATATAACACATTACGAATAAATTTTAATATTTTTCCGCAACTGTGTTTAACCCTGTTAAAACTGTGGGGGAAAGAGCTGTAGTATTTAACCTCTTGTGTTGGGGTATTTCGTTAAAAGAACGGCCTCAGTTGGAACAAATATTATAACAAAGAAGCAACCAGTCCAACTAAAAAAGCAGTAAATTCAAACACGCAACTCGTGTCGCTTATTTTTTTTTACATAGCAGCGACAAACAGATAGTAGTGAACATGCACACAAATAGGCTTACTGTGACTTTTATTACGCTCATATTCCTTTGCATAGTACTTAGTTTTTACTAGGTTCATTTAATTATTTATTTAAAATTTTCTGTCTCGGCTTAGTAATTTGTTGGGATTGTGGCAAACATTCAATTCATAGAAACATAAGCACGTTACACTACTCTGTTTCAAACACCTAGTGCAACGCCAGTAGTATGAAATGGTAGGTTCAGCACCACCTGGCATCCTGGAACGGCGCGCCACCAACGGCGACCATCTTGGATTACGTCACTAGACAACCTCCCACTCTGTCATTACGTGTCGACATCGGCCATGTTGGATTTCCCCATCCCGCTCTGTCATTCCAGCCCCCCCCAGGAGGCACAGAGTTATTGGACATATGAGTTCATTCTGGTGCTGGTGGAGTCCTCACGGACACTTGAGGAAATAGCGGAGTACATGACACATGAATGCAAAATATTAGTAAGGAGTGTGTTAACTACCTGCTCCCAAAAGTGATAAGGCTGAAGGCACTCCTGGACCTGCAAATTAGGTGAAATGCTTAATAACACGGAGAATACAAGGGACTTAATGGAAAGGTGAGTGTAATGGAAAAGTACTAGCCGAGGGCTGCACTCCCAGGAGAAACACAAGTGGCAAAGCCACTTTCTTTCTCAGAAATATTGCAGGAAGAAAAAGATTAAAGGGAGAGGGGAATGGCAGCACCCCTAATTAACGTGGATCATTGGCAGGTAGTGCAGGGGAAACGCCTGACCAGTAAGAAGACAGTACTCATATAACCTAAGATAGGAGAAGGGAAATCTAGTGAGACGAAGGGAAAGTTAAAGTCGCTGGATCCTGTGCAGGAACGCCTGAAAGTCAGGGATGTCTGCACCGTGGGCAGGGGAGGCATTTTCCTTGAGGCTGAGGATGAAGAAACTCTCCTCAAGCTCAATAATGCCAAAAGAATGGAAGGACGGGGACTAAGGGTAGAAGATCCCAGGAAAAGATGTCCAAAGGGTATGTGCCAAGAGAGTATGACACTCCCGAGTTTCTGGTCACCTTGTGTGCCCAGAACTTTAGGGAGAGTCAGATTATGAAGGAAGACCTTAAGAGAAATGCCACAGTGCATTTCAGAACTGGACCTAGGGAAAATAAAGAAAAGGTCAACTTGGTGATGGAGGTCTCCCCGGCTGAAGGATTCCTGTATGTTGGAATCCTTAGTGCCTGTGGGGTGCTTCAGGCGCTAAGAATATGGACACCTGAAGGATAAATATAAAAGTTATATGGCCTGCACTGGATGTGCAGAGACTGAACACAAGTACAGTGAATGTACAAGAAAGGGAGAGTCAGTTAAGTGTTTTAACTTTCTCAAATATAAACGAAAAGAGGTGAACCACAAGGTTGGGTCACCAGTCTATTCATTCCACCAGAGAATGTTGGCACTGTAACTTTAAAGGACCCAGTATAACTAGTCGTGATGCGCTGCTATGGATTGGGCAAATAAACCTGCAGAGAGGGGCAGTTTCAACAATGGAACAGCACAGAGTTGTGATGGAGTAACACCTGGATATGGTATTGATGCAGGAACCCTACCTGTTCAATGGAAAAATACCAAGTCTTCAAGGTCGTTTCACCTTGTTTGGGGAAAAGGCAATAGCGGAAATCTGAGTATGTAACCCAGATATAAACTATTTACTACTAGAGGCTCTTTCTAATATGCACCATGCATGTGTAAAGATGTAAATGCGAGGAGAGAGTTGACGATTGTATCGTCTTATTTCCAACCCCAAGACCCGCTGGAACTACAGCTCTCCCTATGGGATATATTAGAGAAAGTAAAAGAAAAGAGCATAATATTTGGCATGGACAGCAATGCCAAGTCAGAGTTATGGAATTCCTCAGAGACAGACGACCGAGGAGAGGAGGTAAACAGATGCCTCGTGTCGAGAAACCTGCAGGTTGTGAATTCACCTGGTCGTGAAGCGACTTATTTGTCATCTGCCTATGATAGGGAGTCGTATCTTGACATAACTGTAGCGACAGCGCATGCGATTGGTCGTGTTGGGGACTGGAGAGTATCTGATGAAGTCAGCAGTGACCATAAGATGATCCAGTTCCGTATGGAAAATGGTAAGAGAAATAGACCAACAAGGCCAAGATATGTGATAGCCAAAGCTGATTGGCCCTACTTTGACAGAGTTCTGCTCAGAAACATAATGGCATGCAGACAGAACCGCGAGGTGATGTCTATAGATGAAAAAGTAGAAAAGATGGCAAGGGTGATAATGGATTCTTGTGAGGAAGCAATTCCCATGGTCTCCAGGAAATTACCCCATCATCCCTGGTGGGATGATGATTTATAAATATTACGCAAAACAGTGAAGAGTCTGAGAAAATATTTTAAAAAGGTATATAGGCCTGAAGACAGGCAAAGAGCAGTCTAGCGGTACATTGTCGCAAGGAGGGACTATCAGCGAAAGCTGAGAAAGAAATGACAACAGACTTGGGGAGAGCTTTTCAAGGATAAGGGAAATAAAGACCCATGAGGCCTGGTCTACCGGTTGGTGGCAGGAAAGGTGAGGATCTCAGAGAAGTTGCCAGCTCTTGAGTGCGATGCGTATCTATTGAAGTCCTTCGAGGTGAATGTATGGCACATGATGGAAGTCCTGTTGCCGGATGATACATGGATGGGGGAAACCGAGTATCACAAGGATGTCAGATAAATTATGGACCTGGAGATCAATACAAAGGACACAGAACATTTCTCATTGAAAGAACTTAACCTGATTATCAGGATGACAAAGCTAAGGAAAGCTCCTGGGCTAGATGCCCTGACTGGGGAAATGCTTCTCCGAGCATATTCAAGGATTAAGCATGAGATTTTGGACCTGTTTAATGACTGTCTGAAAATGGGTATGTTCCCTGAGGATTGGAAGAAAGGACTACTGAAAGTGATTTATAAGGGAGGAAGGAAGAACCTGTGACAAACCAAGTCTTACAGACACATTAAGCTCTTATCCATTATGGGAAAAAACACTTAGAGCGCCTGGTGATCAAGAGACTAATTGGAATACCTGGACATTGTCCGAGGAATTCACGCAAGACAATATGGCTTTGACGAAGGAAAAAGTACCGAGAAAGCAGTCATGGACATAGTGAAACAGGTCAGAACATATCGAGAGATGTACATTCTTGCTATTTCTTTGGAGATCTCAGGGGCATTTGTCAATGCATGGTGGCCCCAAATCCTGTGGCAACTTCGGTTGCAAGAAGTGCCTAAAGAATATCTGCAGGATTATAAATTACTTTCTGAATGTAAGAATCTGTGTACTGGAGATATGGGACCACAGGTAGGAGAAGGTACTAAGTAAAGGATGCCCACAGAGAATTGTATTAGTTCCAATACTATGTAATGTGATCTTCGAAGGACGGCTTCGACTGAACATCCTAGATGGCTGGGTGATATATGGCTATGCGGACGATGGTCTTCTACTTATANATTAGTTCCAATACTATGTAATGTGATCTTCGAAGGACGGCTTCGACTGAACATCCTAGATGGCTGGGTGATATATGGCTATGCGGACGATGGTCTTCTACTTATACCAGCATGGAATAGGTGAGAGCTTAAGGAGAAATTGGAGAGTGCCCTGAAGAATATCTCTGAATTGGCTGAGAACTTCAAGTTGAAGTTCTCAGTAGATAAGCGAGTGCCAACTGTGAGATTCAATGGACGAGTTGTCAAACTCGTAAGTGAGATGAAATATCTCAAAGTTGTGCTGGAGACTCGTCTTGCGTTCAATGGTAACATTCGCTATGTGGTGAATAAGGCTGTAGTGATGACCACAAGCTGAGAGCTGTAGCTCCTGCGAACTGAGGTATCGGCTACCAGACGCTGAAACTTATGTATAAGAGCGTATTCCTGGCTGTAGTGACACATGCCTGTGGAGTATGGTTTCCAGAGGTTGGAAAGGTTAATTTAAATGAATATTATTAAGCGCACAAAGAGCAGCGCTACTGGGGATCACCAAGTCCTATAGAACAACTTCTAATAATGCATTACAAGTATTGACTGGAGAACTCCCACTGGATCTCTCGATTAAGGAGAGAGAATAGATAAGTAGGAGAAAATGGGTGGAATCAATTCCTCCATAGGATGTGAAAGCAATGAAAGAAGGAACAATACGAGCCTGGCAAGCTTGGTGGAAGAACTCCGAGAAGGGAAGGATTACCTATTAAATATTTCCGTATGTTGGGGCGAGGCTGTGCATGTGGTGACTTTATATAGGCCATTACTCTGTGCAGTACTTGAGTGGACATGGTAATTTTAAGGTGAAGTTGTTATCCCTGGAACTGGTTGATCACCCTGACTGTGTGATGTAAGGGGTACTTGATACCACCACACATATCCTGAATGAGTGGCCGAATATCGAGGATCTTCGGACAAAGTTGAAGGAAACCGTGGACTGATGAACCTCCAGGACATTCTAGCAGACAATATAATGGCACATGACAANCGGACAAAGTTGAAGGAAACCGTGGACTGATGAACCTCCAGGACATTCTAGCAGACAATATAATGGCACATGACAACGAATACGGTCGCAGGGCAAGTATTCCCTAAGCCTACTTATAAGCATAGTTGGAAGTCTAAATATTCTTTCATTTCAATTGAAACAGTACGTCAAGCGTATGAACCAAAATCATTGTACTCAGTTTGCCAGAGCNTCGGACAAAGTTGAAGGAAACCGTGGACTGATGAACCTCCAGGACATTCTAGCAGACAATATAATGGCACATGACAGCGAATACGGTCGCAGGGCAAGTATGCCCTAAGCCTACTTATAAGCATAGTTGGAAGTCTAAATATTCTTTCATTTCAATTGAAACAGTACGTCAAGCGTATGAACCAAAATCATTGTACTCAGTTTGCCAGAGCTGAAGCTAAGGGAATGTACATACAGTATTATCCAACATTACTTTTTTTTATTTCAATTTTCTTTCCGCTTTTACGTCCTCGATGTTAATAGCTGCCCAAATCTCTTCACACCACTTTAAAATTTCTTCAAGTTTACCATTTTTCCCAACAGTAACTAAAGTGGTATTTCCAATTTGCTAATTTAAATGACTGATTTCCAAAAAGGTCCTAGTCATAAGAATTACTGTATGCATCAACTGAACTCTATTAGTTATATAATCATCAATTATTAAAGTTTTAAAAATAATTTTCCACTTAATTTTTGCATTGAAATTACTGTTTTATCTGTACTTGCCGATCATTAGGAAGTTTTTGCATAAGGTGTATCGACACGCATCTAAAAATTTGTTACTTTTGATATTCGAATAGTAACCTNATGCATCAACTGAACTCTATTAGTTATATAATCATCAATTATTAAAGTTTTAAAAATAATTTTCCACTTAATTTTTACATTGAAATTACTGTTTTATCTGTACTTGCTGATCATTAGGAAGTTTTTGCATAAGGTGTATCGACACATGCATCTGAAACTCTGTTACTTTTGATATTCGAATAGTAACCTTAAATAATCGTCACTCAGTGATAGGGAAAACATTTTCTTTTCTTTAACTATGCTGAAGCAAACTAAATTCTATTAAATAAATGTTATATGAAATCAATTTCAATGACGTTTGATTGCGTTAGCATTTATTGAAGTATATGGCAGTTTTATTTATCCTAATTTAAATCCCACGGCTTTTTGTGTTTTTTTTTCTTTAGGATTTTCACATTTTTCTCTTGTCTGATATCAGTAATATTAGTTACAAAATGTATAGTGTTATTTTCAGTTGCCAAGTACACGCTAGAAACTGAACATCGGATAGAGAAATCTATAAATAAATCTCAAGTAATAGCAACGCACTTTAGAAACGGTACCTCAATTTATGACCTAGTACTTTGCTGTTCACTTTGCCTGATATATACAACGAACCTATAAGCTAATTATACGGTGCCATTTTCTGGAAAACCTCGTAAACAGCTTATTAAAACGCGTTGGCTTTGAGAAATTTAATATATTGCTATACAATTTCCAAGAACAATGCAGAATTCTACATAATTGTAACTTTATCTTGCTAATATATGGCTGTGCTGTAAAAAATGAGCAGGTTTCGTGCAATGTCTTAAATGTTTGTCGTTACACGCAAAGAATACATTAACCTAATCGGAGCGAAAGCAGCAAAACTTGTTATGTATATGAACAACGCCAAAAGAGCTCTGCAATTCGTTAGTAGTTGTGATACTTGGCGACAAACGACAAACTATTAGGTTCCGTCGACAATGTTTCACGGTAAATGGTAGTATGTTTGTTCTGCCAACTACAACCGTACTAGTTGCAATTTGTGATTTTACCTTGGATTGTTACATCTGCCGTCTTTTCAATATATTTTCTTTATTTGACTTTAAACTTCGTGTTAATTTTTTCTGTAAGTTCCTGTCATTTCATTTACGGCACTGTTAATAAAATTTCAAAATGTAACTGAATAACAGAAAATCCATAGTTGCAAATTCATAACGGAAAAAAAAAAGTTAAAACATACAAACATATATACGGTTTTTGCCTAATATGATTCCGGAGGGCAGTATACGTGAAGTTGAACCGCTAGTTAATTGTAGATAATACTTTAAGTATCGACGATTAAAGCCAGAGTACACAATAGTATATTAGAAGCATAAAGCTAATATATGTTTTTTTAATTTTTATTTTTGCAATAAACAGTGGTCTGTATACTTAGCGTATGCTTTCATTCTAAAGCGATACTCTTTGCGTTCTTTAAAAGAAAGTATTAATAGCTGAAAGCACATAGTAAAGCACTAAAACCGGCTCAGTACCAAGCAAACGTACACATATACAATTGTTAACTCTTGAAGGATTAATAGTGAAACAACAGCCTATGTGGAAAACTCATCATAATGCACAATAATTAATAAATAGTTAACTCTATGCTTACATGTGTCAGATGATTGGGGTTGAAACACCAGCATAAATTTATTACCGTTGTTTTTATCCCTTGCATTTTAACAAAATGGTTGCCACGTTTGTACAAAATTAAAAAAAAAAAAGTAATAACTGTTGAAACTGCGGCCTTTAATTGTAAACCTCTTATCAGTCGATCCCACTTCGTCGTGGAGTCAGAACGACTTCTTTAGTTGCTAGTAATTATAACGTACGACTGTATTTTAATGTTGGTTCGTAATTTATTGAACACTTACGGTTTCTTATTTCTGTCTGTCACGATTCAGAAATTAACATTACCTACGGATCTAAATGTAAGACCTCGTGCGTCCATCATGTTGCACTGAAATTGTTACAAATATAATTTCTTCGCTCGCCTCAGTTTTGGCACTAATTTTAATATCCCCCTCTTGATACGACGTCAAGAACGCGGAATTTCATTTCGTTGTTCTTTTCCAACTTTACTCACATTAAAAAGCAAATTTTGTTGTGCACAGAGATTTTTCGAGTCTGCGACTATTTCACTGCTTTCTTTCCAAGTCACCGCGTGGCCAGGTTCCACATCATCGCTGTTCAGCCTCTCTGGAACAATGGACGTGGCACGTTGGCGATTACGGCCACTGAGGATCCGACACTCTGTAGTACTTTCTACTTTTCTCAAACTCTGCTCAATTTCTACTTCCACGGTACTTTTCCGTCTCATGCAAACAAAGCTTAACCGAGTCTACTAAATGACACCAAAGGGACAATGCACCACATTCGTGTGCACTCAGTGTAATAATATTTTGCATAATAACTATTTCGTACTAGGTATTACCAACATGTTTTTTTTCCTCCGTGTATTTTATTCAAATTAATTATAAATTTTATTTTACAACGTATAGATGAAATATTAGTAAAATTTCAGTTAAATAATATATAAGACATTTTATGTTAACACTATTATAAAAAGCCCGTAATTCATAGGAGACAACCAAGCACGTCATTCATGGGGTGATTTTTCAAAGGTTTGTTTAAAAAAGTGTGAAGAAACCACGAATAGACTATAAACCCGAATCAGTGATATCAGTCAGTGAAACACTAGTTACTAGACCTCAGATTAGTGTCAAGGCGTGTGTCTGGAGATACAACATAACGCGTGCTTTTATTTTTTCTTCTTCACTCAAACTTGAGATGGAGCTTTTGATAATTTTTTACGCAGTAAATTACGTAAAAAGTATTTGTGTCGATATTAACAAAATATTTAATTTATAAATAATAGTAATTTTGGAGGTGGGTGTGGTTGTACCTCCGCCAAAACATATAGTGGACTACCCGCTATGACCTACATCACGCGTTTTCAAGGCTACCACTATACTCATTAATGTCTACTCTGTGCGTCCATTTAAATTTCAAAATTTCAGCACCAAAATACAGTGGCAAATGAACAGCAATCGTTTCGCAACCAAAAACGTTTGATGCTTCGGTAATAAATGTGTACTATGCATCCAACCCGTTTTGTAAACTTCCGCATCTAACCTGTTCACAGGTATCTGCCATTTTATAACTCCATGAAACAAACTTTATATCAGTGAAATCTGGCTACAGTAAAATTTAGTAAGTTGCAGCTGATTTCAAGTAGAGCCATTTCTACTGGTTGTCGCTGATTTGGCTCCATTTTCACTATTTCAGGTTTAGAGTTTAGATTGTACAAAGCGCAGAACGTGTGGTTCAGAAATACATAGAGAAATTAATGCAACGGCTCTTGTGTTAGTGTTCGATAAACCTGTAAGTTGTGACAGGAGAAAATTTAAATGGTAGCCCACCTAGCTTCTCTCCCTCATTGAAGAATATTGTTTCTTAAAGTTTACTTTAAGGTAACATAAAAATTAGACACATAGACATTTTTGTTGCCTATTCATTTCCACGTCGTATTTCGGCTGGTTGATTGAGGAATAGTTTACACGTCAGATTACCTAAAATGTTTACTAAACATCACCTGCATTCAATGCCTATTTACAATTCTAGCACAGGTTTTTTTTGTGTATTAGCGATATAAAGATCTCCTCCATGAAGGTTGGGAATTGATAAATGTAACATAAATAAAGGAGCAACATAAGTCACCAATTTGTATTGCATTATGCGTTATTTAGTCATTACAGTCACAATGCATATTACGTATATCACGTATTCCTTAACAAAGGAATGCCTACCTAGGAAAAATACAAGCGGTCTAACTAAAACAGTGCATAAAGAGTGTAGGACAGTGGTTACCGTTTGAGTTAATTATGTCATGTTTACATACATATGAACGTGTGTATGTATATGGATCACACCAGGTTCATTTCATGAACCATGGCAACCTTGATATAACCTTGCAGTAAAGGTGCCGCAAAATTAAAATATTTTATGCGTTTGAAGGAAAGTGTAATGCGCTTATAAATGCTTCCAAGAAAATGCGGCCGGGTGTAGAAGTGAAAATGTTTTGGGGTTTTGGGAATCGAAAAATACAGAAATGGAAAGCATGACTTAGATATTAATAAAATACAAGGAAAGTACGTAGAGATAGTTAACATCTATCTAAATGCTCCCCCAGGTTTTCCACACATCTTTGCCAGCGATGGGGAAGGCGTTAAAGATCATCGGCTGCGAGTGATTGATTGATGTCTCAGTCTTCGTACAAGAGTTAGATACGGCAAAGCTTTATCGCCCAACAATTTTTTTAGCTCCGCATGACATTGACGTGCATATCTGCCACGGAGAACTGCAGTTTTCACGCATCAACGTTGCTCGACTTAACTGGCATCCGCCTGGAGTCTGGACGCACCATTTGGAGCATACTGACGTTTTGACCCGCTGCTACTGGGTACCCACGAACGCGATATCTGTTGGTGGCATTCGTTATTATTTTCGAGAGGGTTTTTCAAACGTACTGTGCGTTCTACCACATCTTTACAAGCTATAATACGGCTGCCATAACTTGAGAAACGATCCTCGTGCACACACATCCTTGTGTCATAGGCGCGCGCAGGAAAAGGAGAGGGGTGCAGGGCGTGCAGCTGCACCCCCCACTGCATCATGTCATTATGAAAATAAAAGAAATCTTGCCAATTTCCCATTTTCACTAGACAATCTGCGTATTCCAAACGACCACTAAATTAAGTACAGGTTTAATGTAGTGTAGACTATTCGTAATGATATACATATAATGATTTGGTATTTTTAACGTCGTAAAAGTGGATCTTAATTTAGTGGTTAGCACCCCATCTCACCCCCAAATTACTTAACCCTGTGCGTGACAAAAGCTACCCCCTCCTTTTTTTTTGTCCCTTTCTCCCTTTACAAACAGCTGTGTCCACCAACAGTTTGGTAAAGAGTTGAATTTTCGTCCTACTTTAACGATTGTGTACTCTTTTTCTAGCGTGCTGTACCAGAGTGTTACAATTCTTCCCAGGTTAGTCCCTAGTGCATACCCGTTAACATATTCATAAATATTCTGTTAGACTGACTTAGTCTGTTAATTGTAAGCAAGACAGTTTAGTTACAAAATGAACTTGAAGCTTGTAGGTCTAATGGCCTATTGCTGTGGAAGAACAATCCTAAATTAATGAGTCCTTAGACCATCTTGGGGTTTTACTATGTCCCAACTCTTCGCGTGTAGTGTACCGTTACACTGAACAAAATTTTGCGTTGGGAAAATATAGTCTGATGGGTGTCTTAATAATAGTTACAAGTACTGGACTTACCTCTAACCTTTGTACAGGTAAATGGTATGTTCGTATTATTCTCCATTTCCGCACATTCATTGCACATTTTTTCCAGTGTTAAGTAAAACGTAATTAGTGGTTACATTTTTGTGTTCACAGAGGCCCACTATTTCTCTGACTGTGAATTACCGGCTAGGAAAAATTTATATTCCGTGTAAGCACTGAGAGCTACGTGGAAATTAGTGATAAATGTGCTGACCGAGTTTCTGCTTGCATTTGTTTGCATAAGTTGAGCCAGGATTCGCACTCTGTATCTCCTCTACGAGAGAAATGTGTCGTACTAACCAAATCTGCGCGGCTGAGAAAATTACTTACTTTGGCCTTGTCAAAGTTCTCGAAGAGAGTGTTCCAGTCTGCAGTCTGTCTAGCTCATAGTTGAGAGTGTAGAAAAGACAAAATCAGCAATCTTGCGGCATCTGTTAAAAATGGTCTCGTATAATATGCCGTTCGTTCTCGATATCGTTCCCGGTAGACATTACTCTTCCTGATCAGAATAAATGAATGCTAACGATGTCAAAAATTTTCTTTTGAAGTGAATTGTTGCTATGCTGCCCCAGTTCCTCGGTAAAGTTATGATTTGCTATTATCACACCACGACACCTCTTTTCTTCAACTCCGTATTATCGGACAAACAATTATGCATAAAATAACGTGGAAATTAAAGCTATTTCTAGAAACTGTACTTGGAAGTGATTAGGAGTTTAACAAATATGCAACTACATCAATATATTAGCATATTAATACGTTTAATTGAATAATGGAAACAATGCTTCCTTTTAATAGTGGATAAAAAGCCCATGTGTTTATATCCCTCTGTGTTGTTACATGCTACGGAAAATGGCAATTGTGTGAACGGCGAATGGACGCCCCATACCAGCGGCTATGGCCGTAGCAATATGAACTGTGTTGATCATGATCTGAGTACTCAGAATGTCCGCATTAGGGTCTTATTCATTGTAGGGCTATCGATGCCGTTAGCGGTCACAGCTCCTTAGCACTGCCCGAACATCAAGAAGTCACACTTTTACGTAACTTGTGCAAATTCCTCTGCGTTTACTATTTTTATATTACAGTATGATGATTTTTATGCCATGGTGCCCGTAGGTAATCCGCAACCATAGGCTGTTCACGATAAAGTGAGCACTTTTGAAATCAACATTTTAAAAATATCATTGCCCCTACCTGCATATATCTTAATGGGCACACTGACTGGCACGCACCCGGTCAAGTTGGTAACCATGGAGGGAAAGTAGTACCATAGCCTAGCGTTTAAATAAAAGTGTTACGTAAACATTTGTAAATACTAAAATTATTAATTTTGATTTCTATTTTTTGAATGCATGTAGGGGGAAGGATTAGAACATTTGTAAAATATTTACATTTCTAATAATTTCACAGCTTCACTTGACTAACACATGAATAAAGTGATCAGGTTCATGACAATGTTCATCCTACATACACAATGTGTATACATGTAAATGCAAAGCAGGGCTTTCAGAAGTGCTCAGTTTACCGTGAACAGCCATTACTGTACTTTCTGTTTGTCAGATTCAAGAATGTTATTGATAGTGTAATTACCATTACTGAAGTCGTCTTATTTCCGTAAAGTAGAGCTTGTGTTCTACTGTTGCACACGCCGGACCTGTGCTGCAAGACAGTAAACTTGCGTTATGCTAGCCATTTGCTGAAGGAAGAAGTAAATGAAAAGCCCACTTTAACGCGATCATGGGTGACGTAGTGGTTAAGTTGCAGTTTGCGGTCAGGAAATATTGGGTTTTTTGCTACGTCCCTGAATATTTTATATACGCGCGTAATTTATAAGTGAGCTGCAAGTTCTCATTTTAGAGCAGCAAGAGGACGAACTGTCCTAAGCGTTAGTGCAACTTATATTTTCGGATTCACCACCTCAGTGATATAATTTTGTACGTCAGCTGGATTTTTCGAATCACCACATTTCCTTACGGCAAGATCTTATGTTTACGTCTGAGCTAGAACCAGGGGCAAGCACTGCTAGAAAACGTCACGTGCGAAACCGCATTTTCTTTCAATTAAACTAAAGTCATCTGACAAAGAGTTTTTTATTTAAAAATAATAACTCATCGATATCTACAATTAAATTCTTATTCTTATACCATACACAATGGCAGTTGAAAACTATGTTCCGTTTTTTTTCTAAACGTGATTATAATTCATACATTTGAACGCCTGCAGTAATAAATGACGAAACCTGTAACAATCATACTAATTGGCATACACCTACAAAATTTGCTTTTCTAAGTCTTGGTTAAATGCACATATTCTTACGTGAACTATATCAAGAAGGCATGTTATTTGTATGACATTAACTGATTTTAAGTGGTACTTATCATACATGGAGAACTATTAGATGAATATTTTGAGGTAAATTTAATTAGAATTGCGATCTTTTAAAGCAGAAGTTAATCAACGCATGCGTTTGCTATGGATGTATTTTATCGTCGACTAGAAATTTACTGCAGTTTTCTTAAGTCTACAGACTGGAAGTAGTTCCCTTAGTACAAGGACATTTTTACAAAGTATTGTAAAAATAAAGGCACTACAGAAGGAAAATGTTCCATAAAGGGGCCCCATAATGGATTCAACGTTTATAATGATAATGCATTTTATTAGTAAAATTTTAATTCCAGTTTAGTACTATTCTACAAACGGAATAAGGTAGTAATGAATTATGTAATTGCTACTACGAAGCAAAGAGTATAAACTTTTCAAATATTATCAGGCTTCAATTTCTCTAACCCGAAATATCAGTTTCATGACACATCTCGCGCAATGACTGTGCGTGATAAGGACAATATTTTACGCCAGGACGGGTGCCGCTTAATATGACCTTTGTTAAGCCTCATTCATTTAGCTGATAAATAATAACACGATACAGTAAGATTCTCTATTGCGATTATGTTGTTTAGAGTGTCTTCAGTGTACCTTGCTAGATTGCAATAAATCATAAGTTTACAGCAATTATTCAAAATACATTTCAAATGTTAGTATATAGAGTTTCCACAGATGAGTCGACCTCTTAAAGCCTGAATGTCTGCTTTAAATCAATTCCAGTCCACTCTAAATCAAAACTGAATATAAAAATAACTGAAGTAGAAAATTAATCTGTAACAGTTCATGGAAAACGAGAACCTACGCTGATTTTCACACAACTTGTACAATGCACGACCTTCATCCAGTATATGTCTAGATCACTGTTTTGTTCAAGTTGCCTTGAAGGTCTAGTTAATACATTACGTAAAGACCTCTCAAATGTTAGACTTAAAGCTTAACAAGCACATATGAAGAAAAAAAATCCGATTACCTGCAGTATATTTATGAGAGCATCAAAAACACCGAGCATTTGTAACGTGCATTTGGCATGTCCAAGAGATGGTTTTTCAGGAGTCACAGAGATCCACCTTCATGTTCAACCTAAAATAGTTTTATTTAAATTCAGCTAAATTTGCATTAAGCACATGGGATGAAAATATTTTCCAATACGCAAATTTATGCCACAATCGCTCCTTTATTGCACCAGAAAGTTACTATTACTTTTCCTATTAATGGACCAGTTTCAGAAAGTTCTGTTCGGATGTATGATTTTTAACCATTAAAAAGAGAGAAAAAACTAAGCATAAGGAATTTTTCTCATTGTCCGTTACTGCGTAAAACTGTTTTTTGCAAGAATTCCCACAGTGCACTAAACATGTCCATTTCCATTGTATTATGAAATAATAGCCTGAAAAAAAAAGTGTCTCAATGGAAGAAAACAACTTTTTAAAAATTATTGAACTAGTTATAGGAGTTTTAAACTTATATATTTTTGTTATTCTAATTTCAAAACAGTACAAAAGTAATACGTTAGGCTGCAGCTAAAAATAATTATTCATGTTATTAAAACGTCATGAGGAGAATTTCTTAGATGAAATTTAAAGCCGAAATAGCGAAAACCGCAATGGAACCAAGTGTCGGATTTCAAAGAAATTGAAACATGAGCATTCCATTCCTATGACTTCAACAAAGACCTGAAACCAAACTTTTCCTTAAAATAACTTTTCGAAATTTTTACGAATAAGAGTTGAAGTTAAAGTTCTCGTATTTGTACTTAAAAACATGAGTGTAATTTTTTTCAAATCATTTGGTGAACAACTCTCGCAAGCATTGCACATCACGGATGAAGGCAGACGTGGATTGTATTTTGTACTCCCCTAGCGACGGAGTGAGTCGTGGCCGCCAGATAAGGTCCATTAGGCGGTCGTGAGTTTCAGTTAATGTGTCCAGCTGAACTAAAAACCTACCTGCGGGAGACGCAAATCAAAAAGCTCCGATATTTTTAAAAGCATTTTATTGTCCTTTTATGAAAGCTGCACTTAATGTAAAACTTCTAGGTGATTCTGGGATATCTGTATCGAATGGTGGCCAGGATATGAAGGATTTTTCTGGTTTCATTTTTTTTTTGCACGAAGATTTGAGACTAATTCTAGCGATACGGTATGTTTGGAAGCGTCAACGGATTAATGTTTGCCTTTTACTTCTTCAATATTTGTTCGTGCTACAGCTGTTATTTAAGAATAATTTTTACAGGCCATTCACAATAAAATGAGCACTTTTTAAAACCCTGCCAGCAGACATAATAACTGAAAAATTACATTTTTTGGTCCAAGACGTTAGCTTTAGAAAGTTATCAAATGTACACGTTGTATTTATTAGTCACGTGGCAATTTTTATATCAAAAATGGCCGAAAGACTACAAATACGATAAAGAGAACACCACGTACAGCCGTGCTTAGAAGTTCCTTTAAGCTTACATACTTCTTTTTTTTTTATTGTGTGGTTGCATATATTATATAGGAAGCCATGATTTATGGAAATTAATTAAATTTTCTTGCGGTGAGCGAAAAATCCAGATGCGGGAAATTATTCGTATGTTTTCTGTTTGTTATCTTAAAAAAGACTTTAAGACCGTTTGGAACGAATCCTCGTCACGATACATAAAAGTACTTATTCACTACCATAAATTTAAAAAATGAACTAATCAAGCAGCATTTTGACTTATGTATTTCTTTCTATACCCAACACATCTAACGCTGGTTTCAGGAATCAGTTCTTAATTATACGGTACACGAAAATGTTTTGTTGGTCACGTTCTCAGGTTTTCTGTATACACGTTAAAAAAAATTAAGCTCGAATTTACACAAAGCGTATTGTAATTTAAGATAAACTGATAAAAGGATGTTTTATGAAAGAATACTAAAAATTTTATAAGAAATTATTTTATGTGTTTTTGATTGTGTTAAATAGGACAACGTTGTTGCTATTTCCCTTTCAGATACTTCATAACATTGCTAATAGCTAGCATATCTGCAAATTCCGTCTTATATTGATTTGAAAATAACAATATAGTACTATACAGCACAGTAGTAACACTAGAAGAAAATGCTCTAACTTCCACGCTGACCATTGAAGGGCAGAAGTGTCAGCAGTCAAGTGTCAGAAACAGAGTTAGGGCCCAAGAGGCTTTGGCCGTGTTCGAATTGGCACATTTTGTTTTATTTCGTTTTTTGTATGTATCGAACGTTAATGGAAATATGAAATTATCAAATCGCTGCCATATTTGTTTTTATCCGGAGTCTGCACATTAGTTTAACCAGTAAAATATACACGGAAATGTAAAATCAACTTAATTTCGAATAAAGAACTGCGCTTGTCATGATCAGTGCTGCATATCATTATGACATGTAACTTTGTTCATAGTTACAGTAATGTATTAAAAATATTAATGCTGGGCTCACAATTTTTTAATAAAATAACATCCAAGTCGTTTTAGAATTATATAAAATAAACACATTTATTTTTAACTTTGACACCTGCTAAACAGGTGACTGTCTACAGCATCTAAATTGGATCCTACCAATTCGCAAATGACTAAATAATGAAATGTTCAAATTAGAATACGGTCAAAAATAAATATATAAATGAAGGCTTTGAAACCAACAAATCTTTGCTGTACTTTTATCCAAGTGAAGCTTTGTCTTACATCGGGACCAAAATAAATCTATCTGTGCTTTATGTTGCTGGCAACAGTGATTTGTAAGGCTGAAATAGTCTCAGCAGCGAATGCTGTCTCCCACACGTAAGAAACCTTTCTCGTTGGACGGTATGTACTGCTGTGTACAGTGGATACCATTCACACCACTTCATATGCAACGTCCCAGATAGAGGACACTGTTACTGAAAGGGTTTAATTGAAATTGTATATTTTTAGTACATTTAGGAAAAAAAAAAGACATTCTCAGTATTCTTCGTGCACTTGTGCGAGTCTAGGATCTTACAGTAGATGGGAGGTTGTGGTGGTAGACAGTGGATAACTGAACAGTCTGTTTCCTGGAATGGATAAAGGCTGGTCGGCATGGTACGTACCTTGGGGAGGGTACCGGAAACGAGTCAGTCGTGCAAACCGCATGACCAAGCTCTGCGGTGAAATGATCGTGTCGCGACCACGGACCGCACTTCGCTTCTGTGAACTTCTACGCTGTTCTCGAGACGACTGGGAGACAGCACTGAGGACTGGTGGGCGTTACGAAGAACAGATTCCGCTGCTCAACTGCGCTGATTCATGATCGAACCCAGGCGACGGCACGTCAATATTTCTTCACAACTGCGATGACCCCCGGGCAAACGGCTGGCAGGTTTTATTTTTTTGAGCGCGCTCGCCGAAAGAGCAGCGGCTGACCACCTGGGGTTCAGCCGGCAAACCAGCTATTTACGACTTCAATTACACACGGCGTTAATACTCGAGATCGCCTTGACTCAAGTTTCCCTCGCCATATCCAGCTGCGGCTCGGAGAGCGAGTATTAAAACTATGGAAATAAATGCTGCGAACGAGCGGTTAAGCCTCTGGAAATGTGGCTCGGAGTTAAGCCTTCCAGACGGCTTGCAATTAAATAATTTGAAAGACTGCCAGAGGGACGATTTACAGGCTTGCACAACCAGACTTAAACGTTAACGCCCATTCCGAGGCCGGCTTCGAACCAGCGGTGCGAATATCGCAAACAGACGAGGTGGCCGTTGTGTTACATTCACCGCGGTTTAACGTCGGGTGCATTGCCTCACAAATCATTTCTCACGGATGTCCTCTAATGCCAAGCGTTTAAATTAAATGTTATAAAGTCTTTATTTCTGTCAGATAATAACGCCTGAAGATACATTCAAACACAAGCGTGTATTTTTACCACGCAGTTTTCTTCAAAACGAATGCAATACAGACAGGCAGGTATCACAAACATGTCCTAGTCACTGGCACGAGTTTGTTTCAATCTTTTTCGTTTTAAGAAGTACATATGTGCTCTTGCGATGTGTTTTATCCTCCTCGCCTATAATATAGTTATAACATAAAGGAAGTGGAATGACGAAATAGCCTACAATAACTGGACACATTTAGTTATTTATTATAATGTAATTTGAATGTCAACTTTCACTACACAATTTATTTTCTTTCTTTCTATACAGTCAACTTATATCATGCCCATACCGGGGACGATAAGCCGTACCAAGCACAATATCTTATATTTATCCTGCACGGATTTGAGACTAGAACTGAATCTAAAATGTAAGACAAATTCCACTGACGCGATAATTTCCTCGGTAGACGTGAGTTAACATGACCGATGAAAAATCATGCCTGTTCTTCAGCAATACACACAGTGTTTCTGAGCTGAATGTCATACTTCAGCGTTGTATCAGTGAGCGCAGTTTGGTGTCGAGTGATAGTAAGTAACCTTCACAATAATCTATCGATTAAACTGTTAGTGCTAAAATGCCATATGACACTGATGCACAATTATACGGAGATCCGATAAANAATAATCTATCGATTAAACTGTTAGTGCTAAAATGCCATATGACACTGATGCACAATTATACGGAGATCCGATAAATCTTAATAAAATTTATGTTAGTGAAAAGTTGAGTAAAATGTTGTATTAAGTTTGTGAGGCTAAATTCGTATTTTTCCACTTAAATAAACGCATAAATAATTTTAGATTTTAGGCCACGTGCACGAAAAAAGGGTCTTACACATCAGATTGCCAAATTGGTAGTTCATTGGGTGACGCATATCGAAGGTTTATTTTCACTACAGAAGGACCTCTCACTTTTCATTTTCTGTCCCACATGGTGCTTCAACTGTGTACGCGCAGAGACTGCTCAGGCATTTTTACACCCCTAATAGAGATTTNTTTCTGTCCCACATGGTGCTTCAACTGTGTACGCGCAGAGACTGCTCAGGCATTTTTACACCCCTAATAGAGATTTTGATCATTCCAGTAACTTATTTTGGGGTAGACTAAACTTGAATGAGTGAAAATGGAGCCCATTCAATGAAAAAAGGCTCCTCTTGAAATCAGTTGCAACTTTCTGATTGTTTTTGGGGGTCAAATCCGCTGATTTAAAGTTCGCTAAACGGCGTTGGGAAATAGCAAATACTTGTAAAAAGATCAGGTTTAAAACATCGCAAAGCTGTTTATGGGGGAAGTATCTTTCCCATCTTGGATTTACGTATTCTCCTCCATAACTTAATTTTCGGAGTCAATATTTAAAAACCAAGCTATCTACATAGCACATGATATCCAACATATATCCTAATTATATACACAATGTCTAAAAGTCATCTAAGTCCTACAGTGAAGCTCTAATGTATATCCCTCGGATATCCAGTAGTAGATACCAGTTTGTACCACGTACCGGATATCCATTGGAGATTACAAAACCACCAATGGCCATTACTTAAGGTAAGTGGCGACATCTTAAGACGTATATAGGACATTCAAAATATCTGTATCACATTTTGGATATCTTTTGGTAGTCTTTTGAATGTAACTTTGCTAATCTTGGATGTCCTTGGATATCCATAATGTCCGAGTGACATCCGTCAGATATTCTTTTGATTTGTGTGAGCTATATGGGTAGTCAATGCATAGAGAACATCTTAACAGTTATATGGGAAACCAAATTATTTTTATTACATGATTAATTTCACATATGTACCCTTATTCAAATATTATATAATTATTTTATAATGTCAATTCCACATGGGAAAATACAGGTATAATTGAAAACGTACAAATTAAAAAAAAATTCGTTAGGTAGTTCTCTGTGGCACGTCTAGAGTTAATTTTTTATGTCTGGTCATAAATTTTCGTTACGAAGACTTGTAAGAAAAAATGAAGATGGAATGTATACGACCACCTTAAACCCGCACAATACACTTTATTACTAAAGCATAGAGTGGCGGAACTATTTGTGCGCGTTTGCAACTCTGTTTTACTCAAAACGCATTTATTTCCGAAGCATGACAATGTTTTACATAGCGAAGAGACTACTGTTTGATCGCCACTGTATGTTTCTTGCTCAACTTTAAATCGGAGAACGGAATAATGAGTAGAGTGGTCGCATTGCGAACGCTTGACATACTAGAAATTTTGGGCGAGGTACACGCACAACCACCTGCAAAATTATGCATAAATTACAAATCATATTTTTGTGGCTAATATCAACAAAATTACTTTTCATGTAATTTATCTGTGTACAGAATTATCACACTCCATCTTAAGCACGAGTGAATGAGAAAAAAATTAAATCACGTCTAAATATCGCATCTGCACTGTGACAGCGAATACCACACAATGACATTAATTGCCTGTTCTTTCAATTGATTGGACAATCTGTAACGACCTTTTAACTGACTTTCAGCGATTATAAACTGAGCACTTTTGAAAGCCCTGCTTAAGATCTACTTGTATACACACTTTGTACCCTTCCACATAACGCAAATTTAACATTGACATGGGCCTGGTGACTATTTATGCGTCGGCCATGTGAAACTGCGTATTTATGAGAAAAGTAAATGTTTTATGAATTTGATAATTATCACTGTAATCTGCATAAGAAAAACAGAAAGCAAAAGAAATCATTTTCAGTATTTACAAACCTTTACCAAACACTTTTAATCTAACGTTACGACATGGAACTACTTGGAGTATGTTCAAAATATTTCACTTAACCATAGAGCAACTTTCCCTTCGTCGTTACAAACTTGACTAAACGCACTCCAGTCAGTGTGCCCCTTAAAGTATATGCAGGTAGGGACAGTGGTATTTTTCAACGGGAGAAGTACTCAGTTAACAGCCTATAGTATTTCGCTAATCGATATCGCTAGTTCGAGGTTAAGAGTGTAGAAACATCGCGCATTGTGACGTGGCGTAAAGCTCGAGTGGAAAAACACTGCACGGGGTTCAGAAGCCTTGTGTTCCCTGTCACGTGCCTATAGGGTCAAGCAAGCAAACACCTATTGGGTAGGGCCGACCACAACTCATCATCCAGGGAGTGTAATTGGATTCGTGAGCTCCGTGCAGATAGCGCACGGCAGTCTCATTGCACGTCTCATCGGACGTGTAACTCGGCAGCCGAGGGCAAGGATCCCAGCGCAAGGTCGGCTCCCCGCCGCAGCTCGGAGTGGAGTGGGGAGGTTTGGGCGATGAGGGTGAAGCGAGGTGAGTGTGGAGTAGCACCGGAATGCAAGGGCGGGGGAAATATGAGATACCAGAGAAAACCCGCCGACCAGCGGCATCGTCCGGCGCGATTCCCACGTTGGAATCGAACCCGGTTCGCCTAGGTAGGAGGCGAGTAGTCTGACCACTACACCACCGTCCCCCCTCCATCCTCGCAGTAGCTCGGATTTGCCGTTAAATATTCGGAGTCACTCACTATAGCTGATTATTTTATATCCGGCTGATGTAAGTTTTTGTACAGTAAAATTAAAAAATCACCTTCACTGAAGTTTAGCCTTACTCTGCAACATGGACTAGTAACCTTTACCATTGACGTAAAATTTCGCAATTATTATCATAAAACAAACATTAAAATATTAATATTTCCTGCCTTTTCACAACTACCAAAAACACGTAGGAGTAACATGAAGTTGATTTAATATTAAACAACTCGTGATATGTAAATTTTCTATAGTTACACATTTTTAATTTACTCTGAAACTTTAATTACTGCACGAAAACGAAGAGCCTTACAATTTTGGTCTGCAGCTCATCAGAAAACTTTACCAACGCATTAAAATGTTATAAAAAAATCTCTTTGTCANATTAAAATGTTATAAAAAAATCTCTTTGTCAAGGCTGTCAACCAGCAAATTCCATTGACCGGTTTCAAAATTGCAGTTGTTCAAATTTAAAAGTAATATAATTGTATTTTCGTTTCTAACGATGCTATTGCCCTAATAAAATAGCGTATGTGTTGTGGTTATGAACTAAATACGTATGTATTCATTATTTTTGAAGTTATTTGGCTGCCAAAACATAGTTTGAAGGAAAAGGCCAATCGCAAATGAAAAAAAAATTCTGCCTGGAATGCTTGAGATGTCAGAGTAATGTTAAAAATGGGGGCATATGTAGTTAGTGCCCATAAGGAACTGTGGGAGTAATGAGTGTTATATATCTTCAGTGTCAAACTTTCTTGATCAGAGATACATTTTGAGCATTCTTAAGAAAAATGTAATAATGGGACTGAAATTCAACTGCACACTAATCTTATGCCAAGTTATTTGGTTTACTGAATTGGGCATCCCAATTTCCCAATATTTATGCACCTAATCATGGTTAAGTAACCTATTTATAATTTTATGCTGTTATTTCGAACATAAGTGTTGCCTAAGCGTGTCCGTCTTATTTCTCACCATCAGGCGACTTCCTACATTGACAATTCTCCTGTAAAAAGAAAAGGAAATCAGCTTCACTTGCCTGTAGCACTTCGATGAAAACTTGGCAGCTTCGTTCTTTTCACCAACCTAGTGCTTCAGTTAATTTTTGTGTATTCTATAGCTAGGGATGGAATTTTCAATAATTCCTTTCAGGACAAGTTAGACGTTAAACATATGTACATTCCTATTATTTTTGTAATTGGATCACAGTTTATGAGACACGCCCAGGTGAACTCTGAGGCAATAACAGACCTGCAAGGAAACAAGCACCGAATCTCATGCCAATTTCTTCTGAGGTAAAACTGACTACGTAGTGAGGCAGCAGTCAGCGTACAGAAAGCTGAGGCTGGGAAATACGTAGGACTGAGGTGTTTAGCCTACAGGTAATTTAAAAAGAGAACTTTTCCTGTCCCTATATATAGCTAATATAAGAAGTTAAAAGTTCCTCTTATCTTTTACAGAAGAGGAAATAAAAGGATAATTTAAGTAGTACAATTGCAGAATACTTTTTTCGTCTTCTGAACAAAGACAACTATAAAGTAAAAAAAAATGTAACGTACCAAATATCACAACCTAATACGGCGGATGCAGCAATTGCATCACGCTAATACACACTGTAAAAAAATTATACTAAAAATCCACAAAGTGCCATGGAAATTTTTTAACCTATACTTCTTCTTGTACTTATTAAAGGATAGACTTAACAGTCTGTTCCGCCTCAAAGACTGTCTTCCCACCGTAATCTTGGTTTTCCAACAGAGCGTCTTCCCATTGGTGCATATTGTCTTGCTTGTATTGTCAATCTAGTTTGGTCCATCCTGTTGTAACACGCGCTTTTTGAGTTATAGGAATCGATAAATATTAACAAGTTATTTTTGTGTTTAACAGGCTCAATATTATTTTTCACATAATTTATGTTATTTTGTGGTAAGATTTGTGTATTTGTATTGAAACAGAGTCTATAATATTTATTATTTTTTTAACATAATTTTACTATGGCCGAATATTTATATGTCTTTCTATTTTTACGTTGCGTACGTGTAGGCCCCTACTTACAAGGCCATATGACTATGCATTTTTTAACGTTGGGGCAGTTTTAAGTAGCATTTAAAATGAATTTAAATTGTTACCCTCGTGATAGGCAAGTGTTTAAAGAAACTTCTTAAGTTAAGTTTTCAACGAAGATCATCTTGTTACGCGACGTGAAGCAGCCGACCCGGGTCAGCTGTGCACTAGATGTTAAATTTAGATTTGTAATAGGGAAGTCCGAGTTCGTACCCCTAAAATGGCAGGCCGTCTACTAGAGACGAAGACGCGAGATGTTTTAGCCAATAAGTAGGCCTGTATTGCCCCCTCCGCGTAGCTTTCAGAGAGGTTAGCTAGAACTCGTGAGACGTCCGTTAACGTGCCATTAGATCTGTATGCTAGCACCGTAAGCCGTGAGCTTACATACAAGGAAGACGTCACTTAGGGCTGCTGCGCATCCAGAGAGATACCCCGTCAGCGTACCTAATCATCAGGAACTTCAAGATCATCAAAATTCTACGTTTTACTACTAATTTCAGATAATAAATTCCAAATAACTATTTCAACTAACACCGCTCATTCAACATTCTAGAAAATGTTTCAAGTCGCCATGTTGTTTTTCGTACGTACACGACTTTCCCGACATTTACTACGGCAAACCTGAACTGAGTCCTTGCTCTGCGGCTAACTCATTGTAAACGTTTTATTTTTAAGAAATCATTTTTTAAAAAACACTAAAGAATTTTGGCGTTATTTGTGAACATTTTCAAACATTTTAATTCTTAACCATTACGAGAGCACTAGTGTTTCAAAGGCCACTGCCCCAAGCAGAAATATTTAAATTATATGGTTAATATTTTCGGAGCTTCAAATAATCTACGAATTTGTATTGCCATCTGGATGTATTATTTTGTTTTTCTGGGAAAAGTCAAGTTATTCTGAGCTTAATTAAACTTCCAGATATTTTTTCAAACACATTAGCCCGTTGTTGTCATTTCGTAGTAGTAGCAAGTTTTTCTATTTCAGATTGGTAAGATCAAGTGTGTGTGTGTGTGTGTGTGTGTGTGTGTGTGTGTGTGTGTGTGTGTGTGTGTGTGTGTGTGTGTGAAAACTTTAATTACTGCACGAAAACGAAGAGTCTTACAATTTTGGTCTGCAGCTCATCAGAAAACTTTACCAACGCTTTAAAATGTTATAAAAAAATCTCTTTGTCAAGGCTGTCAACCAGCAAATTCCATTGACCGCTTTCAAAATGGCAGTTGTTCAAATTTAAAAGTGATATTTTTGTATTTTCGTTTCTAACGATGCTAACGTATGTATTCATTATTTTTTAAGTTATTTCGCTGTCAAAACATAGTTTGAAGGAAAGAGGACAATCGCAAATGATAAAAAAAATTCTGCTAGGAATGCTTGAGATGTCAGAGTAATGTTAAAAATGGGGGCATATGTAGTAAGTGCCCATAAGGAACTGTGGGAGTAATGCGTGTTATCTATCTTAAGTGTCAAAATTTCTTGATCAGAGATACATTTTGAACATTCTTAAGAAAAATGTAATAATGGGACTGAAATTCAACTGCACAGTAATCTGATGCCGAGTTTCTTTGGTTTACTGAATTGGGAACCCCAATTTCCCAATATTTAGGCACGTAATCATGGTTAAGTAACCTATTTATAATTTTATGCTGTGATTTCGAGCATAGGAGTTGCCTAAGCGTGTCCGTCTTATTTCTCACCATCAGGCGACTTCCTACATTGATAATTCTCCTGTAAAAAGAAAAGGAAATCAGCTTCACTTGCCTGTAGCACTTCGATGAAAACTTGGCAGCTTCGTTCTTTTCGCCAACCTAGTGCTTCAGTTAATTTTTGTGTATTCTGTAGCTGGGGATGGAATTTTCAATAATTCGTTTCAGGACAAGTTAGACGTCAAACATATGTACATTCCTATTATTTTAGTAATTGTATCACAGTTTATGAGACACGCCCAGGTGAACTCTGAGGCAATAACAGACCTGCAAGGAAACAAGCACCGAATCTCATGCCAATTTCTTCTGAGGTAAAGCTGGCTACACAGTGAGGCAGCAGTCAGCGTACAGAAAGCTGAGGCTGGGAAATACGTAGGACCGATGTGTTTAGCCTACAGGTAATTTTAAAAAGAGAAATTTTCCTGTCCCTATATATAGCTAGTATAAGATGTCAAATGTTCCTCTCATCTTTTACAGAAGAGGAAATAAAAGGATAATTTAAGTAGTACAATTGCAGAATACTTTCGTCTTCTGAATAAAGACAACTATAAAGTAAAAAAAATGCAACGTACCAAATATCACAACCTGATACGGCGGATGCAGCAATTACATCACGCTAATACACACTGTAAAATAATTATAGTAAAAATCCATAAAGTGCCATGGAAATTTGTAACCTATACTTCTTCTTGTACTAATTAAAGGATAGACTTAAAAGTCTGTTCCGCCTCAAAGACTGTCTTCCCACAGTAATCTTGGTTTTCCAACAGAGCGTCTTCCCATTAGTGCATATTGTCTTGCTTGTATTGTCAATCTAGTTTGGTCCATCCTGTTGTAACACGCGCTTTTTGAGTTATAGGAATCGATAAATATTAACAAGTTATTTTTGTGTTTAACAGGCTCAATATTATTTGTCACATAATTTATGTTATTTTGTGGCAAAATTTGTTTATTTGCATTGAAACAGAATCTATAATATTTATTATTTTTTTAAAATAATTTTACTATGGCCGAATATTTATATGTCTTTCTATTTTTACGTTGCGTACGTGTAGGCCCCTACTTGCAAGGCCATATGACTCTATGCATTTTTTAACGTTGGGGCAGTTTTAAGTAGCATTTCAAATGAATTTAAATTGTTACTCTCGTGATAGGCCAGTGTTTAAAGAAAATTCTTAAGTTAAGTTTTTAACGAAGAAGATCATCTTGTTACGCGACGTCAGGCAGCCGACCCGGGTTGGCTGTGCATTTGATGTTAAATTTAGATTTTTAATAGGGAAGTCCAAGTTTGCACCCCTAAAATGGCAGGCCGTCTGCTAGAGACGAAGACGCAAGGTGTTCTAGCCAATAAGTAGGCCTGTATTGCCTCCCTCCGCGTAGCTTTCAGAGAGGTTAGCTAGAACTCGTGAGACGTCCGTTAACGCGCCATTGATCTCTATGCTGGCACCGTAAGCCGTGCGCTTACATACAGGGAAGACGTCACCTAGGGCCGCTGCGCATCCAGAGAGATGCCCCGTCGGCGTACCTGATCATCGGGAACTTCAAGATCATCAAAATTCTACGTTTTACTACTAACTTCAGATAAGAAATTCCAAATAAAGTTGTTCACCTAACACTGTTCATTCAACATTCTAGAAAATGTTTCAAGTCGCCATGTTGTTTTTCGTACGTACACGACTTTCCCGAAATTTACTACGGCAAACCTGTACTGAGTCCTTGCTCTGCGGCTAACTCATTGTAAACGTTTTATTTTTAAGAAATATATTTTGAAGGAACACTAAAGAATTTTGGCGTTATTTGTGAACATTTTCAAACATTTTAATTATTAACCATCACGAGCGCACTAGTGTTTCAAAGGCCACTGCCCCAAACAGAAATATTTCAATTATGTGGTTAATATTTTCGGAGCCACAAATAATCTACTAAGTTGTATTGCCATCTGGATGTATTATTTTGTTTTTCTGGGAAAAGTCAAGTTATTCTGAGCCTAATTAAACTTCCAGATAGTTTTCAAACACATTAGCCCATTGTTGTCATTTCGTAGTAGTACCAAGTTTTTCTATTTCAGATTGGTAAGATCAAGTGTGTATGTGTGTGTGTGTGTGTGTGTGTGTGTGTGTGTATTCCTACTCACAGTCTGAACGGGGCCGGGCAAAAGTAACTCGTCAGACTGCCTTCAAGCGTCACTAAGGTGTATCTAATTTAAAGTTCTCACAATGTTTTGTGTTATCAAGGAGTTAAAGGGGCAATAATTCTGATTTTCAATAAACACACAAATTCAGTACTTAATTTGGACGATCGTTACTGTGCAGCTAGGGTTGGAACTCTACCCATAAAATTCTTTACGCGTATTAAATGTGTCGCAACGTCATCCTCATACACACAGAAGTGTACAGAACCCGTTTCTTCCTCAGTTTATTATTATTTTGCATTAAGTTTAGTGTCTCACATTCTTGTACTGTTCTGTGCACAGTTTATAAGAGTCAGCCGTTTTGTCGTTAACCGCTTTACGTTTAATTATATTTTAGACTAACATTTCACGTTTGGTTTAGACTGGTGCCCATCGTTACGACAGTACATTACGCTTTACGTCACGTTACACGATATAATCACATGTTGGTTTACTGTCTATATGTTCGTTCCGTTGTTGTTTTAAGAAATCTATTTTTTCTTGTAAATTGAAATTTTTTAATTGTTCTCTTATATCAACATTTACGGGTGTGGTCTTTTAGGCGATATCTCAAAATTCTTCTTAGGAATCTCACCTCTACAAACTCGATTTGTCTTTTCTTTGTTCTATTCAGTGTCCAATTCTCACTACCATACGTAAGAAGTCGGATTGCTAATACTTTATAAAATCGTAACATGCTTTCGATCCTAGTTTTATTTTTAAGCGTTCTATAGATGGTGCCTTACATACTGAAATTCGACTTATTTTAAATATCTATCCTTGTCTTAAGAAATTGAAAATCCTAAATAATTAAAACTATTTACTTCTTCAATTATACGTCTATCTAGTTCTATTTTTGTTCTAACCATGTATTTACCTTGGAAAGCCATTACTTTAGAATTACCTATACACATTATGTAAATAATACAACATATCAGACTGCAAGTATATGAATGTTGAACGTCGTTATTATACAAAGTTGGAAACTTCTCTACGGATTTGACTCTTTGTACGATAACCCTTCATATGTCTGAAGAAAGCTTAATAAAATTATGTGTACGCAATACGTTTATCCATTATATACATAACTATGTCTGAGGTAATCGTGGTGTAAATATTTGTAAAATACATATCTTTTCAATCATGTTGTTGTAAAAAGTCTTAGGCTAATTCCTGTTTAGAGAGTAGATGTTATATGCATTAAGGATGCGACCGAAGAATACTGTACATCACAAATATACTTTAGTAAGAAAAACGTGTATGTCAAACACCATAATGTTGTTTGTGTGTTATTAAGAGCAATTGTACACATAAAAATGATATTAGATGTACATAATGTATTTTCTTATTTAAATAAAAAAATTAATACACAAATAATGATGGTATTATTAAATAAAGACTCACCTGCTATGTTTTTTCGATTTCCTTTTATTAATTACTTGAAAATATACACAACCACAGAGAACCTCTTAACACACACAAAAAAACACTTCGCAGCTATAAAGATTGTTCAAAGCTCTCTACCGTATGATAACACCCAACTTTACACTCGATGCAAATAAACACGAAGCACCGTCTTGTATCCTCACAAATCACTGTCTTGTAGAAATATTATTCACGTGAGATAATTCCGCAGGAATAATGAAATGATTATGGAAAAAAACCTAGTATGTCAATATTTAGTGTTTTAAATAACTGTCTAAAAAATTTTTACAATAAATTTGGAATAACATTAAAGACAGTTTACATTATAATAAGCTTCGAGGTGAAAAAATCCCAGTTGAAACACAAGAAGGCACCCAATTCCCACATTAGGGTGGTGTAACGTTCCACGCTGTCTCCATCCTGCTGAGAGGAGATATCGGTGTGTTCCTGAGACCATATTTCGGTACAATAGCTTTTTGTTTAAATTAAACTAACTTAATTTCACTCATCACAATTAACAGAATTTGTCTCTTTTGGATGCTTCAGAAAGTACAGTGTAAAAATACCGTCAAGTAGGGCGATAAGAACAATTATTTTTCTTTTAAATAGGAAAATAATTTTTACAATTGCAATTTATATTTCGTATACGTTTCATTAACGTACCCACATATTAATTTTTCTTACAAAGAAGCAAAAATGATTGGGTGTCTTGAACAATAAAAATTTTCTTTTAAGTGTGTTATAATATGTGTTATATAAAATATAACACATATATTCCTTGTTTATTTTGTTCACAAATTCAAACGTTTTTTTCTTATTAGTTCGGCAGTGTTTGTAGTAGTTTTAAGTTCTGCGTTCACTGTTCTGATGTACTGATGGCTGNTTTTTTTCTTATTAGTTCGGCAGTGTTTGTAGTAGTTTTAAGTTCTGCGTTCACTGTTCTGATGTACTGATGGCTGCAGTGATGTAAAAACCACTCTACTTCTAACTTAAAATCCTATCGTTGCACACTGCCACAACTACTTTGCGGGTAGAGGCGATGNCTATCGTTGCACACTGCCACAACTACTTTGCGGGTAGAGGCGATGGGTCACTTGATGTGCCTTTCAATGTACTCCTTAGCAATCCATTTTTTCAGTGCCTCAAAGGTTTCGAATAACACTAGGTAGGCGGGCGTATTAAGCTGCCAACCTACTTCGTGCTTTTTTAAAGCGCAGTTGCCAGCGATGCTAAGGGAAACAGTGGCATACGTGCGCATTTAATTTTGAGTCATATAAATGTGCTAGAGGCTGTTCACGGTAAACTGAGCACTTTTGAAATCAACCTTTTAAAAATGTCTAAAAATGTCGCTGCGCTTACCTGCATGTATTTTAACTGGCACACTGGTTGGCAAGCGCCAAGTAAAGTTGGTAACATCGGAAGGAAAGCAGTCCAGTGTCTCAAAGTTGAGTTAAAGGCGTAGCTAAACATTTGTGAATAATGAAATGAATTATTTTTCTTTCTGTTTTTTATGCATGTAAATGTAAAAACTAGCATATTTGTAAGATATTTACTTTTCCAAAAATTTTACGGTTTTAAATTTGATATGACTCATGAATAAAGTGATTAGGCCCATGACAATATTAATAATTTTACATAAGGCGAAAGGATACACAATATGCATACAAGTAGATATAAATCAGGTTTTTCAGAAGTGCTCGGTTTACCGTAAAAAAAACNGAAAGGATACACAATATGCATACAAGTAGATATAAATCAGGTTTTTCAGAAGTGCTCGGTTTACCGTAAAAAAAACCTATAGGCATTTAAATTGCCGCAGTACTTTTGCGTACCAGTGCAGTCACAAAACTTCAGTATCTGAAAGTAATTATTTTATTAATGTAAATATAAAAGTTAGTTGTATCCTTACTGCACAATTTTCTTGTGTGATCACAAAGATCCTTATATTTCGAGATGTAAGTGTCTGAAATTGGGAGTTTTGCTACGTCTAAGGGCTCCATAATAATGTATGCTGGATTCAAGTTCCCTTAAATCGCCTGAAGTATTCCCCCACCCCTTCCTCTTCCAATAGGAACGAAATGTTGAACGGCAACACAGCCCCACGCGCCAGATTTGAAAGTCCCAAAGAGACAAACAAGCGACAGGAAAGAGACCCCACCCTGGCCGTACATTCACACGAAAGCGTGCCATGGATCCAAGGACGAAGACAATTAACATTTTAGATTCTCCTTTATGAAGTTAAGTTACGGCTGTGTCGGAGGACCGGGCACTAAACCAGTGATATTGACCGCGTGCGGCGCCACGGACCAGAAACGAGAAGGAAGCGAGCAGTGCGTGAATTCCTGGCGCTCGTGTTAAGAGGAGATAACATGTCGCCGTGACCCGGCAAGAAGGACGGAGAGTTCTTTTTTGTTTTTTTAAGGAGACTCGAGGCTGCAGGGAGGGCGACGTGACGGCGGAATTCCAGAGAGGAGTGCCGCACGCCTGTGGTCGTGGCTCCTGGTGCCAGTGGGCTTCTGATAGAGGACTGCGGCCTCGCCGAGATAACACTCGGTCTCAATTAGGCCTGGCGTCGGACATCAGGTAGAGACAGAACCCTCCCCTGCCGATCGCTCGTCTGGGTAGGGGGAAAAAAAATTAACGAGTCGGAGATTTGTCAACACGGGATGTGTTAACATCCCTCTCAGCAACCCTTCCGTACACCCAGCCGCCTTTGACTGTTAATTTGCCCCTGCCCACAGGCACGGCGCCCTTAAAATGTCCCTCCGCAGGGAATCACGCTGTTTTATAGGACGGTCGCGGTTAATCGAGTACTTCTGGAAGCCCTGCTAAAGATCTACTTTTCTCCTGGTTTTCTATCCTTCCGCCATGTGTGAAATTTACGTTGCCAAGGGCCTGATCGCTTTATTCGTCCACCAGTCGAATGTAAACGCGGGATTGTTAGGAACCTAAATCTGTTGCTAGTAGAGATAAACGCTGTTCACGGTAAAGTGAGCACTTTTGAAATCAACTTCCAAAAAATGTCGCTGTTCCTTCCTGCATACGTTTTAACGAACGTAGTGACTGGTGTGCGCCCAGTGAAGTTGATAATGACGGAGAGAANCTGTTCCTTCCTGCATACGTTTTAACGAACGTAGTGACTGGTGTGCGCCCAGTGAAGTTGATAATGACGGAGAGAAAGCAGTTCCATGCCGTAACGTTGAATTAAAATTGTTAAACATTTGAGAATACTGATACTATTTATTTTGCTTTATGTTTTTTTAATGCATATAAGTCTCAGAATTACAACATTTGTAAAATGTTTGTTTTCTTATCANTTATTTTGCTTTATGTTTTTTTAATGCATATAAGTCTCAGAATTACAACATTTGTAAAATGTTTGTTTTCTTATCATTTATACAGTTCCTCTTGACCAAAGCATGAATAAAGCGAAGCCATGGCATTGTTAATTTTACATATTATGGAAGAGTACATAACGTGCATTCAAGTATATCTTAAACAGGGCTTTCAAAGTGCTCAGCCTTTACCAATGTGTACTCTTACTGTTCATAGAACAAGAAAAAACACCAACCCGATTTTATCTTTAAATTGCATTTATAACTTTTTCAGATGAAAATGTATTAGTGTGACTACACTCAAGTCTTTCTTGCGAGTGGTAAAATTACTGCGAAGAGGAAAACAAGACAATGAACACCATTCGTATATAAGCATTTCATTGGAACTGGTCGGATCTATTGCCTTCTGAAATACCAGCTCTGCATGAAGTAATAAGATATGAATTACTGCTACGAGATCAAAGTGTGGCGGATGTTATAAACTATCCAGCAAGCAATCTTGCAAATGACATTCATCCCGAAGTAATTGAGAAGTGGAAACTTGCTAACAGCTGTGTTTTTAGTGCTTAATATGAATTCAAAAATTTCAATCTTAATGACTGTTCAAGACAGTTCTAACTTGTCGATAATACGTATAGCACTTGGTAAGGGAAAGCTAGAAACCAAGAAGGCTTTCATTTTAAAAGTTGTCAAGATTTTGACATTCTTAATGGCAAGTTTAACATTTTACTCTGCTATGCTGCAGACTGCAAGAAGAAAACTCATGTTCANATTTTGACATTCTTAATGGCAAGTTTAACATTTTACTCTGCTATGCTGCAGACTGCAAGAAGAAAACTCATGTTCAGAGTATTTGGTTACATATTTCGTAAGAAGGCGAAGATCGCTTTGAATGAACTTGATTTTACTAAGGGTCAGAAAATTACGACTGATTTCGTCGGACCATATCAAATTGGTCTGCCAGTTTTCCTGAACATAAGAGGGAAGTCAAAAGTCAGAAACAACAAGACGATATTTCGCGAATATCTATAAGCAAAGTAATGAACCAGTTTCAAGATCATCAAATTATGTAATTGTCGCCACTGGTGATAAAATGACTGATCTT
Source organism: Clitarchus hookeri (assembly GCA_002778355.1). Taxonomy (NCBI): domain Eukaryota; kingdom Metazoa; phylum Arthropoda; class Insecta; order Phasmatodea; family Phasmatidae; genus Clitarchus; species Clitarchus hookeri. The sequence goes on from NQII01000355.1 coordinate 959,427, forward strand.
GAAGATGAAAAGGATAAAGTTTATGAAATACCGTTAGATTTGCAAAGTACGGCTTCTGCTTCATATAAAAAGATGCAGCATGACATATTGCAGACATACAGTGCAAAAAGCAGAGCATTTGTTATTTTGTTGACCTTTTCAGCTGTCATTAGCTCTGCAGCTTTTATACGCACAAGCTTAGTAAATGAACAAGACCTGATATTTGCAGTGCATCATAGAGAATCCAAGAAAAATTTCACGACAACACTGTAAAAAATTTTTATTTACACATACAAATTTTTGTGTGTGTTATTATGGAAAACAACTACAGCATCTGTAATTCTACAAAAATGTTTTTACGACTGTATACATTTATTAACTACAAATTTGGTGTTAAATTTTACATTTAAAAGTAAGCGTTCTTCTCTTGACAAGTAATATATCAGTACGCTATGTTTTTCTGTTTTTTTTTTCAACGTAAATGTTAGTAACCCTAAAACTCTTTTGAGGGAAGAGATAGGTCACATGGATTTTATTTTCAAAATTAACATTTTCGTAGTAGTTATAAAAATATGAATGTAGGTTTATTCATATGCCGCATTTAACCTCTGAAAAATTAAAAGTCTTTTATACAACTTGAAACCGTCGTTTACTAACTCCGTTAAACACACAACACAAAAATAACAATTTTGTGGTTAGGTTATTTTTTTCACAACTGCGTTCGAATGTGCCATATATTAATGTGAGCACTGAAATTTCCTCTGCACTTTTTACGGGCATATTTAACAGCGGATTCAAAAAATATAGACCTAATGTACATTTCACGTGATACATGCTGATACGTAAATTTTTTAGTTATTAAAAAAGGAGTTTATATTGAGAAAAACAACTGTATTTTAAAACAGCCATGTTCATGTGCACAATACTTCAAATAAACTCACTGATTTCTATTCACTCTCTTCGGATATTACTTAATTACTCTAATGTGCATCTCCGAATATTTTATAATAATATTTTCACTGCTTCCACTCCTGTGACATTTCCCAAAAATGTTGTATAAAATATCTCGAGAGTATAGCACATAACAAAAATAGAAGTTCTTAAAAAAACGCCTGACTGATGAACCTCGATTAAACATTTCACCATAATCTGTCAAAATTCGTAGATCTGAAAGCTAAACATTTATGTGAAATAATGCTCGAAAAAGGCATTTTAGGAAGGTAAATAAATGTTAACAATAACCAATGAATGGATATTTACGTATGCTATGTTCCTGTTGACATTATGACCGTCAAAATATTTATAGTGTATGTTCACACGTGATGCATACACAAACATATCTATTANTTTTGACATTCTTAATGGCAAGTTTAACATTTTACTCTGCTATGCTGCAGACTGCAAGAAGAAAACTCATGTTCATAGTATTTGTTTACATATTTCGTAAGAAGGTGAAGATCGCTGTGAATGAACTTGATTTTACTAAGGGTCAGAAAATTACGACTGATTTCGTCGGACCATATCAAATTGGTCTGCCAGTTTTCCTGAACATAAGAGGGAAGTCAAAAGTCAGAAACAACAAGACGATATTTCGCGAATATCTATAAGCAAAGTAATGAACCACTTTCAAGATCATCAAATTATGTAATTGTCGCCACTGGTGATAAAATGACTGATCTTGAAGATGAAAAGGATAAAGTTTATGAAATACCGTTAGATTTGCAAAGTACGGCTTCTGCTTCATATAAAAAGATGCAGCATGACATATTGCAGACATACAGTGCAAAAAGCAGAGCATTTGTTATTTTGTTGACCTTTTCAGCTGTCATTAGCTCTGCAGCTTTTATACACACAAGCTTAGTAAATGAACAAGACCTGATATTTGCAGTGCATCATAGAAAATCCAAGAAAAATTTCACAACACTGTAAAAAATTTATATTTACACATACAAATTTTTGTGTGTATTATTATGGAAAACAACTACAGCATCTGTAATTCTACAAAAATGTTTTTACGACTGTATACATTTATTAACTACAAATTTGGTGTTAAATTTTACATTTAAAAGTAAGCGTTCTTCTCTTGACAAGTAATATATCAGTACGCTATGTTTTTCTGTTTTTTTTTTCAACGTAAATGTTAGTAACCCTAAAACTCTTTTGAGGGAAGAGATAGGTCACGTGGATTTTATTTTCAAAATTAACATTTTCGTAGTAGTTATAAAAATATGAATGTAGGTTTATTCATATGCCGCATTTAACCTCTGAAAAATGAAAAGTCTTTTATACAACTTGAAACCGTCGTTTACTAACTCCGTTAAACACACAACACAAAAATAACAATTTTGTGGTTAGGTTATTTTTTTCACAACTGCGTTCGAATGTGCCATATATTAATGTGAGCACTGAAATTTCCTCTGCACTTTTTACGGGCATATTTAACAGCGGATTCAAAAAATATAGACCTAATGCACATTTCACGTGATACATGCTGATACGTAAATTTTTTAGTTATTAAAAAAGGAGTTTATATTGAGAAAAACAACTGTATTTTAAAACAGCCATGTTCATGTGCACAATACTTCAAATAAACTCACTGATTTCTATTCACTCTCTTCGGATATTACTTAATTACTCTAATGTGCATCTCCGAATATTTTATAATAATATTTTCACTGCTTCCACTCCTGTGACATTTCCCAAAAATGTTGTATAAAATATCTCGAGAGTATAGCATATAACAAAAATAGAAGTTCTTAAAAAAACGCCTGACTGATGAACCTCGATTAAACATTTCACCATAATCTGTCAAAATTCGTAGATCTGAAAGCTAAACATTTATGTGAAATAATGCTCGAAAAAGGCATTTTAGGAAGGTAAATAAATTTTAACAATAACCAATGAATGGATATTTACGTATGCTATATTCCTGTTGACATTATGACCGTCAAAATATTTATAGTGTATGTTCACACGTGATGCATACACAAACATATCTATTAATTCTATAAACCATCACGATTTTGTTTAAGGTTACTAATGGGAGCTGCTTTTTTGTTTCTAAACCTTTCGTATGTATCGTTTTAATGCGTCATTGCGGATGCACATTATTTCTCAAGTAACACGAGAATTGTAGAACTAACAACGCAGTATAAAAATACAAAGAAACCCCTTTTCCACCTTTTCCAGGAATGCATAAAAAAATTTAATTTTAATGCTACCAGAGCCACTGGTTATATTTATCAAAGCGTGTTTCTTTCAGTGCAATAAAAAACCGATTCAAATAGGAACAGGAGAATTCGTGAAGTTAAATGATAAGTTGCTATTTTGACATATTTTTTACTTGATTTATAGTTTTCACATCTACTACCCATATCAAAATTACCTCAACTGAACGTACATTGGGTGTTGAATAATGGTTAAAGACCACTTATCTTTATTGTTCCCAGGCTTCAGATTTTTTTATGTGTGGTGTAATTTCATTTTTTTTATTTATCCAAAAACNACTTATCTTTATTGTTCCCAGGCTTCAGATTTTTTTATGTGTGGTGTAATTTCATTTTTTTTATTTATCCAAAAACCTGCCCACTTTAAATAAATGCTGCATTTTTGAGAACCTATGGTAATTGTTCCTATTGCTGCTTTTGTTACAGGGAAAGGAGGTCCCATTACTCATAGTGGTTTCGAATAACCCGTTCACGACTATACTTACTCTCTATCTCATATATTTGGCAAGATTTTGACAGTTCTAAGAAAGTAGCGCTAATGTGGTTGTTTTGTTAACGTATCCTTCCGCATCAGCTGTTCCTGACCCAAGAAGCCATGATGTTAATGGCTGTGATAGCTAAACGCTGCCTCAAAATTTAGAACAATTGTATTTTTGTATTAATAACCTTCAAAGTCTGGTTGCACTATGGCAAAATTTATTCTATGTTGAATGTTGCCTCATGACACAAACATTAGTAATGATTGGAATTTTAATTGGAACAGTCCTCGTGCAAAATTTTCATACCCAGTTTATTGCATCTAATCTTATAATTATTACAAAAGCTTACAGTTGGGCTTAACGAAAGAGATTGTTATGGTATACCTATAATTTCCGACTTTTTATATGACTTTGTAGACTACAAATTATAGAGTAATTTTTAATAGAAAGTGGTTAACCAAACATTGACTAATTTCCAACTACAGATTCGTGAAGTGACAAAATATAGAAATGCAAAATAACGGAACACCTCGTTACATAGCTAAACCACAAATGCAGGTTAAGTGTGTTTGATGATTACAAATCTGAGGTCACCAGATATAAGCACACGTCTTACCTGAAACTGTTTCAGTAAATCGCAAGCATAATTATATATATTTTTAATGCTGCGTAAGNTATAAGCACACGTCTTACCTGAAACTGTTTCAGTAAATCGCAAGCATAATTATATATATTTTTAATGCTGCGTAAGTTCGGTCGTAAAGTACGCTACGCGAAACATATAAAATTCAGTCACAAACAAATAGCACTTTAATAACTTCAACACAGTTTTCACGATTGCGGTAATATGGGTAATCCACGTCGGTTTCACGATAATATTCACACCACACGGTCGGCAATTTTCAGTACGTGAAAACGGTATTATCTCAGACGGACATGGAAACAGCACTGAACAGAAATTAGAATAATAAATGGTTATACTGCTCGCTGTTAAAAACTAAGTTTAAAGGCCAAAAACGCCAAAGGGGTGCAATAATTACGAGAGTAATAAATTGAGCAACATGGCGCCCGCGTACACGCGAAGATCGCAGTAATGCAGATAGCGCTGCGTTTGACACGACACGAACCGCACTGCTTCGGGTCGCTGTATTTGTAAGCAAAATTAATCAAGTTTTAAAGTACAAACAGCTGAATATAGATCATTCACAGTAACTTCACACTTTTCTGAAGTCCTGCTTTCACACTTGAAGTCCTGCTGAAGTTCTACTTCCGAGATATTCCTCGGCCTCGTGCAAACAAAGTTTAGCCGAGTCTAGAAAATTACAACAATGGGACAGCGCACCGCATTCGTGCGCACTCAGTGTAATAAGATTTTCCATGAGAACTATTTCTTACTAGTGATTACCAACACACCTGTTTTCTCCCTATGTTTATTTGTATTAATCATAAACGAAATATTATAATTTATAGATAAAATATAAATTAAAGTTCAATTGAACCAAAAATAATGTACTTTTATGTCAACATAAATATAAAACGCTTCAACACATAATTTTTCAAAGGTTTAATTAAAAAAGTGTAAAGAAACCGTGAATGGGCTATAATTTAAAATCTGACTATGTAACTAACAAGGCAGTATTGTTATTAACCATAGTCGAATATTTTACACTTTAAATTAGTTATTGTGCACTACTTTCAGCCCTAGCGCTGCCAACATGAATGCATACACAAACAGGGAAACGAACCCGCTGTAACATGCACTGCAAATGCAATCACGTATTGTGACTTCACTACAAAGTTGGTAGTTCCGCCTGCCAAAATCTCGCCAACTTGTATGAGACAGAGAGTATTGTTCTTATTCTTGTAACTTTGCGTCTTCAGAATATTTCAATTGATATCGAAATATATTACATCTTTTTCAGCACAAATAGTTTATTTTGAAAAAGCTGGAACTTACCCTTTTCTATCGTACCGTCAAATATAAGAAAAAGTTTATTTAACCAAAAATAAGGTACCTGTATGTTAACACAAGTATAAAACGCTTATGATGTACGACATATTTAGAAAACGACCAAAGACGTTGTGCATGGTGTGATTTTTCAAACGTGACATACGAACGTACATATGACTTTTTTTTTTCCATGTGAGAAAACCCAACGGGCTTGTTTCCATGTGCGCCACAACGTATCCATCTATTTCGGAGGAAACGATACTCTATTACGTGGCCTTGTACGGATAATGGGCACGGCTTCATTTTAATTGACTCGTAATGGGGTGTAAGCAGTATCTCTTGTCAGTCGGTGAAAAGTTGTTTTTCCTCTGCGCTTCGTCAAGGAGACGAAGAAGGACGAGACGAAGAACAAGACCTCAGAGTGATAATACCGCGTGTTATTTAAACTTGTTTTACTCGCGTCCGAGTAACACAAACACGTGAAAAATCGAGCGTCTCTGCTACGCATTATAAACTCGAATGGTCCCTAACAAATTACTGTTTTCCAGCTACTCGTCACTGAAATCAATTCAACCTCATGTCCAGAAGGGGACGCGGCGGCTGGGCGGTTAGCCTGCTCGCCTCCCAACAAGCCGAACCGGGTTCAATCCCCGACTCTCAAATTTTCGCATGTGGGAATCGTGCCGGACGATGCCGCTGGTCGGTGGGTTTTCTCGGGGATCTCCCGTTTACCCAGTCCTTTCATTCCAGCACTGCTCCATACCTCGATCACCCTCATCGGCTCTCAAGACCTCGGTGTTTAGAGCCACCCAAAGTGCATGTTTATAGTAAAACGAAATGTAAACAAACAGCACGTCACTGAACACGTGTTTTTGACAGTCTTACGGCAGCTTGTGAGTCAATGTTGAAGACATGCATTGAAAAAAAACCATCTATATTCTATTAGCGGTTTTTTTTTTTACATTTTTTGAATCAAACCTTTGAAAAATCACTATATGAATGAAGTGTCTATTTGTTTCCTAAATATATCATACACCAGAAGCGTTTTATACTCCTTTTAAAATAAAAGATTCTTATTTTTCCCCGGCCGGTTCACTCCAGATTTTCGCAAGTGGGTATCGTGCCGGAAGATGTCGCTGGTTGGCGGGTTTTCTCGGGAACCTCCCGTCTCCCCCAACCTTTAATTCCGGCACTGCTCCATACTCACCTCACTTCACCCTCATCTGCTCTAAGACCTCAATTTTAGAAGCCGCCCAGAGATCTTCACTCACTCACCCCTTATTTTTGGTTAAATTGAACTTTTACTTACATTTTATCTACAATTTATAACGTTTAATTTATAACTTATATGAACAGATACAATGAGAGAATAGGCATGTTAGTAATGCCTAGTAAGAAATTGCAGAGGAATGTGTCACGAGCAGGTATGTATTTCTGAGAGCGCGACACTGATGTCCTCAACCGGCGCTTCCCAGAAGCTGGCCACCTACCACGAGAAATAGTGGACCCCGCAAACATTAGCCCCCGCCCCCCTCCCCCTCCCTCAAACAAACCAAACCCATTATCATCACAAGCCGCTTCCTTCCCGACAGGACACTACTTCGCAGGCTTGCCACTGTTTTTACCAATGGTTTTAACACTGTTTTACCGACCCTCTCTTCCGCGAACTCGGCGAATAACTGCGCCTGCTCCACCACGCCTCCCTCTTCTTTCTCTATCCATCCTACCAGACAAACCTTTTACATTTTTACACGCATACACACTGAAGAGCCAAAAAAACTGGTACACCTGCCTAATATCGTGTAGGGCCCCCGCTAGCCCGCAGAAGTGCCGCAAGACGACGTAGCATAGACTCGACTAATGTCTGAAGGTATGCAGGAGGCATGTCACATCAGGAGTCCTGCAGGGCAGTTCACAAATCCATAGGAGTGCGAGGCGGTGGAGATCTCTTCTGAACAGCACGTTGCAAGGCATCCCAGATATGCGCAATAATGTTCATGTCTGGTGATTTAGGTGGCCAATGGAAGTGTCTAAAGTCAGAAGAGTGTTCCTGGAGTCACTAGGTAGCAACTCTTGACGTGTGGGATGTCACATTGTCCTGCTGGAATTGTCCACGTCCGTCGGAATGTACAATGGACATGAATGGGTGCAGGTGATCGGACAGGATGCTTACGTATCTGTCACATGTCAGTCATATCTAGACGTATCGGGGGTCCCATTTCACGCCAAATGCACACGCCCCATACCATAACAGAGCCTCCACCAGCTTGATGAATCCCCTGTTGACATGTAGGGTCCATGGATTCATGAGGATGTCTCCATACCCGTACACGTCCATCCACCCGATACAATTGAAAACGAGACTCGCCAGACCAGGCAACGTGTTTCGAGTCATCAACAGCCCAATGGCGGTGTTGGCGGGCCCAGGCGAGGCGTAAAGCTTTGTGTCGTGCAGTCAACAACGGTACACGAGTGGGCCTTCGGCTCCGAAAGCTCATATCAATGATGGTCTGTTGAATAGTTCACACTCTGGCACTTGTTGATGCTCCAGCATTGAAATCTGCGCCAATTTGGGAAAGGGTTGCACGTCTATCACGTTTAATGATTTTCGTCAGTCGTCGTTTGTCCTGTTCGTTCACGATCTTTTTCCGGCCGCAGCGATATCGAAGATTTGATGTTTTACCGGATTCCCGATATTCACGGTACACTCGTGAAATGGTCGTACGCGAAAATCCAAATTTTATCGCTACCTCGGAGATGCTATGTCCCATCTCTCGTGCGCCGACTATAACACCACGTTCGAACTCACGTAAATCTTGACAACCGGCCATTGTAGCAGCAGTAATCGATCTAGAAACTTTGCCAGACGCTTGTTGTCTTATATAGGCGCTGCCGACCGCATCTCGTTACTCTGATTGGTTCCATACCTCTGTTATTTGCATACTCACGCCTATGCCAGTTTTTTTTTGGCTCTCCAGTGTTTATGTCGGTGGGATACGTCCACACTGCTATTTCTGCTCCCAGCAGGGGTGTCAGAAAGGTGGAGGGAGTGAAGGGGCATTTGTCCCTCCCCAAATCACAAAAACCCTTTTAGTCATAGATAATAACGAGAAAAAATGTCAGGTTTAAGACTCCAGTCTACATGGCGCTTGAACTGCGTTGCAAAGTGTTTGAAATACACGTTTTTCTACGAAACTGTTAACCGTGCGTTCAATGTGCTGATCTACGAAAAAAACACACACTTCAGATGAGGGCTGTTCTTAAAGACGTCACACGCATTGAAGACAACATTCCACAGTACTACAAAATGGTTAAAAACAGCTTTTTCAAAGCGCTGTGTCTCGAAATGCACACATTGAAACTTACTACAGACTTTCCACCAATANTCCAGTCTACATGGCGCTTGAACTGCGTTGCAAAGTGTTTGAAATACACGTTTTTCTACGAAACTGTTAACCGTGCATCCAATGTGCTGATCTACGAAAAAAAACACAAACTTCAGATGAGGGCTGTTCTTAAAGACGTCACACGCATTGAAGACAACATTCCACAGTACTACAAAATGGTTAAAAACAGCTTTTTCAGAGCGCTGTGTCTCGAAATGCACACATTGAAACTTACTACAGACTTTCCACCAACAAAATAATAGAGCCACTGCTGAAAATCCCACAGTTACACGCAGCACGAAAGGACACTGCGCGCCAGTACAGAGCCTTGCTCTTAGCGACGATGGCGCAACTGATGCACGTGGCAATGTCGCCCCTGCCGCTCCCGTGCTTTTCGGCCTCAAAAGCGGAAAGAAAATTCCAGGTGTGCGGGAGCTATACTCCACAGTCCGTATGTTGCCGCAGTGGGTGGCCAGTGTTACAGATACCCCAGACCAGGCAGTGCGGGATTGACTGGTTGTTTCTCTGCAAGTAACTTAAGTTATTGGCTCGGAGTTCTCCAGGACATGTCTAATAAACTGTGATGTAAGTGCAAAGATGTCTTGAGTGTTCACGAGTTCGAAGTCTACGGCAATTATGAAGAAGTTTAAAATAACGATATAAAAATTCTACGCCATGGATTTGTTTTTAATCGCGCCGCTATTGAATACTGGAAAAGAAAACGTCTGAGCCGAGAATGATCCCGACTGAATCGTCTGAAATAGCGTTGCTCAGCATTTGTGTTAACAGAAATACCCTGAATTTATTTATTTGCGATAATTTTATTGCAATAATTTTGTATGATAAACAAGACAATTTGGTAAACGATCAACCGAACATCCCCCTTCTCCAACCNTGCTGAACACCGAAAAATTTTTTTTGCCAATCTCACAGTGATATGTCGCTGGGTGATAACGCCAGCTAACAAAGACTTGGGTTCTAGTCCCGCCTCGGGGTTGTCACGGTGTTTCGTTCTTGGAAGTTGACGGCATGTAAATGAGCAAGTGTTAATACGTGAACACTGTACTGGAGGTTTCTGGCAGCGTGTAATTTGTGAGATCAAAGCTTCCATTTCTTCCGAGGCCAGCGGTCCAAGGCCTGATCCAATATAGCACATATACATCCAAAGAATTTCTGACGGAAGACACTCTCTGACATTTAGGATATCCAAGGACATCCAAGAGTAGCAAAGTTACATTAAAAAGACTACCAAACGATTTCCAACTGTCCGCCCAATATCCAAAATGTGATATAAATATTTTGGATATCCTATATAAATTTTTCGATATAGTCACTTGCCTTAAGTAATGGCCAGCGGTGGTTATGTAATATCAAATGGATATCCAGTAAGCGGTACAAACTGGTATCTACTACCGAATATCCAAAGGATATAATTAGAGAGTCACTGTAGGGCTTATGCGACCTTTAGATATTGTGGATAATATTATGATATCCGGTGGATATCCTGTGCTATGTGGGCTGTGGTACATAATCACTCACAAAGCTACATAATTCACACTGATACCAGCATACGTACGTGTATTATTGATGGTATTCGAAAGCACTGGAGCACTATGTTACTGTTTTGACCGGGCCTATTTCTTGTTGTCCTTTGAGCACAGTACTTTGTACAGAAACGTCATCATGTCTTACGTACTGTTCACAGTCAAGTCTTTTAAAAACCGCCTGGAAAAAACTCATCGCTAGATTTTGTGGCCTTTGTCATTATATAGAATGATTATAAACGGCAGGTAAGTACTAAAATTTTGAGATGATTAAAGTTTGTACCTGAAGTTAGGTTAATCCTGTGCACTAGGCGTCTGGGCTTGAGCCTATTAAAATGTTTTTCTTTTTTACCTTTTCGGTAGTTGCAGCTGTCCATCAACAGGTAGTAGTGCCTTCAGGTCTATACGCTCAATGTATAACCTCTTGAAAAAAAAAATCAGTACCTTTCTAAGCCGGTAATAGGAAAAAAAAATATTAAAAACTTCCCAAGTGGTGTGGTATTTGCGTTTGTAGGTGAGGGATGTCCACGAATCTATGGAAGAAGATGGGGTAAACATAAGTGTCTGTAAGCAGGGCCTCAGGTTGCCACAAAACAGATTATAGGCGNATCTATGGAAGAAGATGGGGTAAACATAAGTGTCTGTAAGCAGGGCCTCAGGTTGCCACAAAACAGATTATAGGCGTTCTACAGCACTGCTGCAACCACAACTTGCCTTCCCGACACGAATATCCAAGGTCCCTGCGCGTGAACGTTCAACTGCACTTCGTGCATCTGAAGGCTTCGGTTGCATGCGGCCAGTCGAGATTGTCAAGTGTCGCAGGGATCGCATAACGCCGTGCACCATCACCGAGTTGCTGTGATTCATTCGACAGCAAAGTGCTCGTTTCTTCGTATAATCTATCCATTCCAAGGGAGCAGAATACATTTCCCCGCCTGTCCGCGCACTTGGGAGGTCGCCTGCTTACTATTCGTGTTGCCAGCCACCAACGTATGCGTCATGAGTAGAAATGATGGTTTACCGCGGGAAAAGTTGGCCATTTTCTAGGATTCAACGTACTGTATACATGTACCACAGTTTTCTTTCCTTATTGGCTGTCATGCATGTATGAAGTTACTACCCTATTTCACTGGGCCAATGAGGATTCTGATACTCTAAGGCAGAACGTTCGTGATTGGCCTGCAAACTACTTAGCCGAGTCGAAACCTTGTTCATCGAATCATGAAATAATAAACTAGTTATAGTGTTATAGAGAATATGTAGGCTCAAAAAATAATTTTCACGATTTTCCACTATCTCTAGTCATGAAAAATCGACTTTCAGAATCATGTCACCTTCGCTTTCGCTTTATCAAAGCAGTGTTTAGTTTTGTTATGTACTTTTAATGAACTGAATTTTATTGCATTTAGCATTACNCTTTCGCTTTATCAAAGCAGTGTTTAGTTTTGTTATGTACTTTTAATGAACTGAATTTTATTGCATTTAGCATTACGTAATCGTCACTCTTTTGTGCGTGATTAGTAAATGTTTCCTCATTTTGTGTTTTTTGACATTAAAGCCAGAACTGCAGCATCTACCATCTTGCCAACCACCGGTTTACTCCAAAACAAAACAACAAAATAATATATTCCGAAAGTTTAAGCACATATGCTCTTAAATACGCACATAGTATTTCAATATTATAAAATATTAAATGAAACTATTAATAATTGAAACTACTACATTTAATATTAAAAACNCACATAGTATTTCAATATTATAAAATATTAAATGAAACTATTAATAATTGAAACTACTACATTTAATATTAAAAACTAGAAAATATTGTTGGGTCTATTTTTTTTCGCAAACATACTGTGAACCCACTCATCAGCCAGTGTCTTTGACTGTGTCACTGGCATTGGCTACCTCTGCTGCCACGTTGAAGAAGATCAAGTATAATATGGCCATGAAAACAATATCTATACTTGCAGCAGGCAGGTGTTGCTATGAGTTGTCGAGATGGCGTCACAAATTTCCCACCTCGAACTATACCGTGGGAAGACGCATCGTTGGTAGCCCTTCTGTGCCACGGGGGGTCATCTTCAATCACAACATCGCACACATCCCCGGCTTAAATGTCCTTCCAACCCGAAGCCTTGGTGGTATCAAAGTGGCGACGTAGTCGTATTCAGGTGAAGAGTTCACCACGAAGAACTCGGTTAGTTACAGTTACGACGAGAAGACGGAGGTATGAAAGTGTGAACGCTCAACAAGGAAAGCTCGAAAGTATCTGCATAATTTTTTCTTGATCAAATTACATTTTATTTAAAATTCATTATCGATCAAAAAGTTATTGTTAATAAAATATTTTTGAAAGTAATCTTTGGAAAAGTATCCCTCCCCTTAAATTTTTTTAATTAAACATATATAGTAATTCCGCCAGTAATATTAACGATTAGAATTTGTAGTGCCCCGTATCATAAACGTCTTATTAAAAGTGTATAAAATTGTAATCACTAAAAGTTGGACCCTTTTGTTTCGTACTCAGTACGGGGAAGAATTGAGAAAGCAGTAACAATTTACAATTTATAAAAATTCGACAGCGTCACTTGAATTAAACATTGGGCAATAGTTTTTAATTCACGGTAATGTTCATATTTAAACGCGGTGGAGTGTTACATCATTGGCTGGAAATAGAAACTAATCAGGTCTTTCACAAGTGCTCAACCAGATATACTTAATATTGTGACGTGACAGTTCGGTGGACGAAAGCTAATCGTAAGAGGGATACACTATACTGTACATTATGGTATTATATTGTCTAATAATAATATATTGTTACGCGCTCGCTGCTTTGTCCCGCGCGTGCAAGTGGAAGTTAAGGACAGAGAAGTTAGATGATTTATGGATGCGCGTAACTATCAGTGGCAACCGGAGACGCGGTGGCTTTCCACAAAGGAATGTTTACTAAGCGTGCCTGTTATGCCTATTAGGGCGCGTGCCACTCCCGACCCTGGGTGTCGGCTATCTTTGAGTCACCTGAAGAATGCTATGGATTACTGACCTAAAATAGACTCGGGGTGCGGCGTACCTTCCAGGTCAAGGCCAGTGGCTATAAAAGACGCGTCGGGCCTCCGAGCCGGTAAGTGTTCAATGTATTAGTGGACGCAGCATCGAGCGAAGGACGACGAGCGACAAGAGTAGTGCGCGGCGAGATACGTGACCAGCGGGAGGAAAATATGGGACCCGAGGATGTGACTGGCAGACTGGACCAGTGGTCTGGATGCGTGAGTGAAAGACATTACAATTGATGGCAACAGATAGACTCAACATGTGTTAATAGTGAGTACGAGTTAGTTGACTGTAACTAAACAGAGACATTAAGAAGGACGTTAATTATAAATTAAATATACATTAAATATTGTGCACACTGAGAAACAAGAGTAACAGTAGAGATAGATAATTTAATGCAGTAGATAATAGTTGTGTGAATAAATAAAAAATCAGATTTAGTTTTTTTATTTTTATTGAGACAGCCATCCCTCACGAACTCAGATACGCCCTTCAGGCGTCGTTGTAACATTATATTGTATATAGTACTTATTATATATTGTCCTTTATACATTGTGCATAGGCCTACTATATTTAAATCGTAGAATTTTATATTTTATATAAACATATAATTATATTATATTAATTTTTTATATACGGTAACAGAATATAGGCATATAACATTATATATTATCCAGTATATATTTAAATTATATGTTATTAGAATACGTGTTTTCAATAACGTAGAATGGCCGTAATTATTGCTTATATTGAATTGACGAGTGCCACGTGATAAATTCACGAAATGTAAGAAAATAATAAGTGTACGGCAGTTCAGAAACACCACTGCAAGTCATCAGTAGACGGCAACATTCATATTCCCAAGCTGCTGAGTACAGTGCTAGGAAAAGCTGAAACGTCAGATCCAGAGACTTAGATTCGGTTGAATGTAGTAGCCATAATGTAGATAACACAAATCTTACAAAACATCACGCATAGAAAATACATTAAAATAAGGTTTCAAATAATCTCGTGCCAATATGATATGTATATTTTTAATAATTTTTTATACACTGAGGAAATAATATCTTTGGATAGTCGCAAAAGGAAAGGGGGGAAAGAAGGCTTCTAAATACAAATAAATATCACAAAATTTGAGAACAAAAAGTCTTCGACACAATCGAAATGACTGGTTGAGTGAGACCTATCGGAGACGATGCCCGTATCAGCATGACCAATTGGATCGGATGCCATGCTGTTACGTTACATTCACGGAAGCATGCGGCATCACTTGTACATTGTGGAACATGATGCAATAACACGCACCTTGAGCGGTTTGTAGAAATGGTGGCTTGCCTGCTGGTATAACGGCACCTGTATTCTTAATTAAATAGATGTCTTGGTCGGGGGAAGGTGGGGAGGGAAGGGGGTCCCGGCAGGAAACGGTGGCCCTGGTTGTCCAATTACCGGCAGGCGGAAATGAAATACTAATCCAATAACTTGAACAGTGACATATCCCGCACGGCCGACTTCCGCCGGCCCTCGGCGGAAGCGGAATATTAAACGCGAGCTACGGCATGGTGGCGTATCACGTGGTGGCGGGCGCCCGAGCCAGAACACGTGGTGCGCGACCTGGGCTCGAACCATATCAGGTAAAGGTGGACTCGCAATCAAAGACTAAAGATGAGGTGGACCGATCTCGCTGGCTGCGCACAACCAATCTCCGTGTCCCAGTATTCAACTGCTTTTCTGCCAATACGACTTGCAAAAACGGCGTGGATTGGATTTGAGGTAATAACACTGCCCAGTGCTTTGAGATGTTTTTATACTTCCTGTAACCAATTTGTAATGCAGTTTTAATAAATTCAAATTGGTAAAAGTATTTTATTAACATAATAGTGATTGTCATTTAAAAATAAACATATAACCGAACACGTTCATCATTTTTGACCATGTGACTTTGACAGTTGTGTTCCTTTGTGGTAGGTCAATGTTGGGTACATGCGCAGAATACGAATAAACGGTCTACCTCATCTTTAGTCTATGCTCACAATAGTCCGTTGCATTCGTCAGTCGTGTCCGTCCGCCCGGCAGCCGTCCGTCTGGTTTTTCGTCTGTCCGTTGAAAGCGTTTCACAACAATCCGTCGTCCGTCAATCATTCTGTACGGCAAAATTTCAGTGCGACTACTTAACATCGCGATATTTCTTTTGTTGGAGATATCTTATGTTGGTAATACATTTTCATGAAATAAATATTCTGGGGAAATATTTTTTTTCACGTAATAAAAATTTATACTGAATTTTTTTTTACATTTAAAATTCCTTAATTTGCCACCAAAGATAAATAAACACAGGCCCAACGACTTGCATGTTATTTCAAAGTGCGTATTAACATCTAAGGAATGTTTGTCAGAAGGCGGTGGCTCATCCGTCCGTCGAAAGTTCAAATTTGGTAAATATTTGACGGGAGAACAGATATAAAAAATGTTGCCCTACGATTGGTTGAAGATCACGTGACTGCCGGACGAATGATGGGTGCGACGGTCTATGAGTCCAGCATAAATTCATAGATATAAAATGCGTGGCGGTTCCTGTGATGTTTGCTCAGCCATTGTCTTATTGGCCGGCAGGCTATATAGTCTGTTCGAGGTATCTTCACACTTCTTGAATCAGAACTTTGGAAAATCACCCCACGTACGGCGTGTTTGGTTGTTTCCTAAATACGTCAAGTATAGGCACCTGAAAAATTCGCGTTATTCTCTGGCAGCAAGCTGAAATTCACCGTCCTATACGTATTCGAGTAGGTGCCACTTGTTTATCGGCTTCTGCAGAAGTGAGAACACGTTTATCCCTTTCGACTTAGTTGGACTTGATTGGAACAGCCTCTCGTTAATGGTTTCCTATTGGTCCAAAGAAGTCCTGGGCATGCCATAAACAAACTGTTGTCCAATAACAAAGCCAATACAACACCACAAGTGTTCGATGGTAGTTTGTCTTCATGTGATAACAAGCGTTCCATGCGTCTGTTAACAAAAAAAAAGTACCTATTTTTAAATAAAGTGAAGTTTTACTTATGTTTTACCAATAATATATAAAATTCCATTTATAATAAATATTAATAAAAACCGAGATAAAACAGGTGTGCTTGTAAAGTTTAGTAAGAAATAATTATTACTCAAAATATGATAAAACTGATTGCACAGGAATGCGGTGCGTGGTCCCTTTGGTGTGATTTTATAGACTTAGTTAAGCTTTGCTTGCATGAGGTGGAGAAATATCCTGGAAGTAGAACTTCAGCAGGACTTCAGAAAAGTTGGAAGTGACGTGAATGGATTATAGTATGTTATCAGGCGCTAATTGGTGAAAGGCGTTCCAACACTTTGTTGCTCAGTGCCGCCATTTTGGTGGTGCGTGCGGTTGGAGTTCATTGTACAAGTGGTTTTTTCACCTCTGTATTCTTATGTACTCTGTGGTCGAACCGTGGCCACCGACACCACGAGCCGTTACAACCTCCATGTGACGTCACTGGCAGTAGGCAATAGAATCGCTATGCGACATTAGTTTGGAATATGTAGCAGCTCGGGAAACTAAAATGGGTAATACTAAGCACAATATTTTCGTTGCATTTACTCTGTTGGCATTGGAAAACAAGGAAAAAACGATGTTCAGGATGATTACATTATGATATATTCTCTGAATGTGTCAACTAGTTGTAACCTATTTCTACATTTTCGTTGCAGTTTTAACGAAGGAAAGAACAACTTTCAGAAATATTACTTCAAGTGCGCAATCTCTGAATAGGCCTTTACCAACCAGTTTTAAGACGTTTTGTAATTGTTCTTGTTTTAGCAATGAGTTATAGTGTTTAAATAATGGAGAACGTATTGCAAACAGAATATTTTAGGAGCGAAGCTGTCTGTGTAGAGTATTTCGGTAGTAACGGTGGAACCCACTCCAACTGGTGTGAGCTTCTGTGGACAGTTGTGGCCATGCGCTTATGAAAACGTCTACAGTTATTCACCGACTATCCAAGGTCAGTTTAGACGGCAAAAACACTTGCTCAGCTAGTATTATAGCATATAGACTGTTCACGGTAAATTGAGCAATTTTAAAATCAACCTTTGAAAAATTAATGTTTAAACTCTATGAACGGGAATAACAGAGAAACTATCAAAGATAATCTTACTGGACTGCTGGTATTTATCACTACAAGGACAAGGTTAGGTAATGTGCAATGTGAATAACAGTTAAAAATGTTCAAAATGGCCGCCATCAACAGCAAGACATCGACTGCAACGCGGAGTAACCGAACGACAAACAATAGCTACGGTTTCCATGGGAGTGGGTTCACAGGCGGTCACAATCACGTCCCACCTGTTAACGTGTTCCTGTTTCTAAACTAAGCATGCACGACATTAAAACATCGTAAATTGTCGGTCTTTATAGTGCTGTTTTCACGAATTCGCTAAAAAAATTCGTTATACTTTAATCGCGGTTTCTTCCCACTTTTGAAATCAAACCTTCCAAAAATCACTCCATGTATGACGTGTCCAGTTATTTCCTAAATATGCTGTGCATCACAAGCATTTTATACTTCTGTTAACATAAAATTATCTAATTTTTCGTTAAATCTAAGTTTTACCTGTAAATTATTTATAAATAATAATATTTAATTTTATCATAAGTATGAGTAAAAACAGTGAGAAAATACGCTTGTTGGTAGCGCCTAGTAAGAAATAGTTCTCACGCGAAATATTATTACAACTGAGTACGCACGTATTGCTTTGTCCTTTGGTGTAATTTTCTAGACTTAGTTAAGTTTAGTTTGCCCGAGGCGGGGGAATATCCTGGAAGTAGAACTTTAGCAGAGCTTTATAAAAGTGTGAAGCAATCGTGAATGTAGTATTATAGTAAGCATTGATTGGAAGTAGCTACATGATGCTTGGGTGACGGTAAAAAAAAAAAATTCATAATGCAGTGCCGAGTAGGCGTTCCGGCGCTTTTTCGCTTCCACTACGCTATTGTCTACAACCTGTAATATAGTTTCACGAAGTTCAGAACAGTGCTGTATATCTGCGGGTAAAGATAACGGAATATATTGCATTCACGATTAATTTCAACTTTTCTGAAGCCCTGCTAAAGTTCTACTTTCAGGATATTCCTCCGTTTCATGCAAACAAATCTTAACTAAGTCTAGAAAGTTACACTAAAGGGACAACGAGCTGTTTTTGTGCACCCTCTGTTTAATAATATTTCGCATGAGAACTATTTCTTACTAGCCATTACCAAAACACCTGATTTTATTTATAATTGATATAAATAAAGTATTATAATATACGGATAACATATAAGTAAAAATTAAATTTACCCAAAACTAAGATAGTTTTACAACGCAAGTAAGTATAAAACACTTGTGAAACAGGCTGTTCATGGTAAAATGAGCACTTTTGAGGCCCTAGTTACTTTTTCCTTTCAGCCATATGTTATCCTTTAAACACCTTTTTAAATATGCATAGCCATGAAAGTAATAAACACAGTATGTATATTCCACCGCACACGGAAGTTAACGTCTAAGACTAAAATAAAATATATTTATTTTGTTCCAAACGAGAGGGCTTACAAAAGTGATAACTTTACCGTGAATAGCCTATACATGACTTATTTAAGTAACAACCAGTCACCGTCATACATGAGGTGATTTTCCAAAGGTTTGATTCAAAAAATGTGAAGATACCGTGAATACACTATATAGACAGGAATCGTGGAGAAATGTCACGTTAGTAAATGACAAAGTATGAAAGTTTGAGGCGGAAGGAGGGGAGCGGAGCATTGAGACATTAAGGGAAAGCTGCACAAATTGGAGGGCAGCGAGGTGCGCCAGCTGCTCGCCTGGCTAATTACTGTCACCGCGGACAGCGAAACAAGTGGTAATGATCGCGATGATTACACGCCGAGATGGTTATCAACAGTGTGGAGGTTNGGGGGGGGGGGGTCTCGGAGAGCGGAGATTTAATGCGTTTTTGATGGCACTTCCTGTTCGCGGGGTCTGCCTGCCACACGGACTGTCAAACAGGTCCCGCAGCCAGGTCTCCGTACCTCCCACGGCGCGCCGAGTAATTGGCGCCGAGAAGCAGGCACTTCACACACTCCTGTGGCGGCCAACGCTGCTCGGCTGTCTGGTCGCCATTCTGTTCTAGTGCGAACAAAGGTCCTGTCTGCGTGGAGCCGGGTTCGCATCTGGAGCGTGTTCGTGCCAGCAAGATGACGCCACGCGCCCGTGGCTACTCGGAGACTATGAGCGGGCAGCTATTTCCACTCCAAACACCGGTTGCTGGGTCGACCTTTTTGATACCCACAGGCACGGGCGAGGAGGATCGCCCCGGACATACTTGACGGACACAACCGTCCGCTGTTACAAGAAACACTCAAAGTATTTTCTCAAATTTCTTATACGAGCTGAGACAAAGTGTCTTTCACGACTACCACTGTAAAACTAACTTTCCTAACTGGAACCCAGCTCCTTATATACAGTAACAAGCAGCCTTGGGAATTTTTTTTTAATGTCACCAAGTGTCTTGGGAAAGTGTAAAACTTACATAATTTAAATTTTATAAACAGATTTTGTTTTAAAAATACATTTTCGATACATTTCACTGGTTTTTTTTTATTTGGGTATTTTTCAAATGATAAACAAAATAAATTTAAATGAAATAATTCTAGTTATTTATAAATGCATCGATTCCTAGGTGTCTGCTCGTTTTAAGATTGTTTGGACAAGGTCAGCCAGCCGCGTGACACGCGAGTGGTGTGGGCAAAGGTGCTGGGCAGCGGGTAGAGGCGTAACTCTTAAATACAAGATGGTTGTCCTGACATGGGGTTACATAATCGATATGACATCACGATCGTATGCACCTTTAAAATACGAGTCCCGTGATATTTAACACGCAATACTTACGCCTTAAAATTTAAGTGTAAAAATGCATTACAATTTTAAAAATAATTTTTAATGTATTTTATTTTATTGGCTTTTCAGATCTCTCATTGTGGCTAACGTTCCAACATATTCAGCCACAACGAGGAATCAGTCAGTCTAATTCCAGAGCAAGCACTTTATTCACAATTTTTTGGAAAAACGGGGAAATTTTGAGGCCAAAAGGGAAATTTTGAAGGAAATTCTAAGAATTTTGGGTAAATAATTGATTTCCGAAGTGATTTTTGGGGTGAAACGGGAAATGTTGGGTGAAAAACTGGAAATTCCAAGATGGCG
This sequence comes from Clitarchus hookeri, assembly GCA_002778355.1. Lineage (NCBI taxonomy): Eukaryota > Metazoa > Arthropoda > Insecta > Phasmatodea > Phasmatidae > Clitarchus > Clitarchus hookeri. The sequence continues at coordinate 980,294 of NQII01000355.1, forward strand.
GGCGACGCCACAGCCCTTGCCACCGAAGGGAGACAACCTTACTACTCTTAATAGCAGTAAAATATGTGTTAAGAACATTTTTAAAATTATTATTATTCCGTTTTCAATCTCGGCATTGCGTTTGTATTATCCAATTCTTTTCACAAAAAAAATTTATGGAACAATTATAAATGTACATGTTTACCTCTATTTTTTATCCCTATGTTTTTGAAAGCAGGCATACGCTGTGGCTTGTATTTGGAGGACATTTAAAAGGTTTTGCTTTGTTCATTCTTTGCAAACCGGATATTCACAGTCACACACACACACAACACTCAATCTCTTTCCTGGTTCCTAGAATACTCGCTATAGTGACAAGACTACACTGTGGAGAAATTCAAGAGGAATATTCGAGGACAAATCAAATCATGTCGGTTGGGAAACATGGCTGATGTTAGTTACAGGACGTGTGAAAGTAACAAACGCAATCAGGTTACAGTACCGTTTGTATAGAGTTCATTTAATATTACTAAAGAAATATTTGCCCCCTTCTTGACCCCTCCAGCTGTTCATTTCGGGTGGGCTATGCCCCTTACCCCTGCTCACTTCAACTAGTGCAGTGTCGACGTTCATGCCTATGGCCAGTGTTTCCAACAGTCATATAATTATACTATTTGTAAGTACAATTTCACCGACAGTAGTATGTATAATAAGTTCGTTATACTACGTGAAAGTAGTACAATTAGGCTTCAGGGAAGTTTTCAAAATTTAGTGTATGATTACACTTAAAATATACCTATAGAAGGGAAATTTTGTCCTCAGTCATACCAACAGACTAACTGGTGACGACACTGAGAACTGCAAATTGATTATTGTAACGGAAAGCAAAACCGAATGGAATATCACAATTGTTTCATGGTCAGAGAGAATCAGAGCTGCCAGATAATGCTCAAGATGAAATAAATAACATATTCCCGCGATTCCCGCTCATTTATGTGGTGCAGTCGGCTCTGTACCAAAGGCAAGAGACATATAAGGAATCCTCACTCCGGCTGTCGCAAATTAGTGTTTAGCTGTGATTTTTCGAACTTTCAAATTTTTATGTATAATGTGTTCATATGTTGATTTTATTGTTAGACTGTTGTACCTCAGATGGAAAATGTAGTGTTTCCGCCATGGTATAGTTTTTTTTTTACAAATGCTCTTACAGGTAGTATCATTTTGTAACGTATGTGTAGAGCCAGTCATTTTTCGCGAAAAAATCTGAGCACAAGGTAGATTCCAATACTCTAAGCGCCAACAGTAATTTTTATTTCGCCATTGGCCGCCCTCTGCATGAGAAGCCGTTTCTGTTTCTAACCGGCCCAATTATAATTCATCAACTTTGCCATTGAACCAAAGTGATTCGCGTGCTAAGAGTAGCATGTTATTATAGCCAACCGAGAAAGGTAAACTACCATACAGTGTATTGCAATATAGCTTGTCTCAAAATCTTTTCGCGAAATTTCGCTGCCCCTACCTATGTGGTACTGCACCTGCAAACTAGTCGCCAGCGGTGCTTCAGACACGCAGGTTCTGTTGCTAAGGCCTCTGCACGCACGGGTGTCTGCGATCAGTTTCCTTCCACTGCGTAGTTATCTAATTATGCGCGTCCCTCGTTAGCACAGGGCAAGTCTGTCATCGCGACGCCTTGTAAGTTAGCCACGGCCACGTCGACGGCTACTCCCAGGCCCGCGGCAGGACCGCCAACAATTATCCCCGGCGCCCGGGCCGGCACGTTAACCGTTATAACCTGCGGACTCGGCCGAAAACACAGTCCTCCAGACAATGACTAGCCGTGCACTGGAGCTGGGCGACTTAACACAGCAGACAAAAAAAATACCGCCGGGCTTGAGAAGTGAGATAGTCTCCCTGCGCCGATGTGAACACCTATGGTGTGTAGTGAACTGTTGCGAGGTGAGATGGTGCTTGCTCACTGCTGTACATTATCGGTGCACGCAGCAGGAACCAATAACCACTGTGGAGCCTGGGAAAACTGAATGCATTCCGACCACTCACAAACGAGCAGCAAGGGACCCATTACTAGAAACCCGGGAATTTCGTGGATTCATTTGTCAACAAGCTAGACTCCACGATTGTTTGTGTACTCGAGCCTCGGTTGGTTCTTCACTGACTGATGCGCCAGTTTTATCGCAGACCAGGTAAAACGCTATTCGATCCAAGTTTTCTTGCAGGTCGGTCATTGGTTCAAATTCATCCAGGACGCGTCTTTTAAACTGCGATCCAATTGAGACATAAAGCCACACGTAAAAAAAAGCTTGAAGTCTAGTTTGTCCTCAAATGAAATCACGAAATTTCCGTGTCTCTACCCATTTCACACGTCCTGTGCCGTCAACTGCTGAGCTACGTTTTAGTGGTGGAAGTGGAAACTAGCAAGCAACATGGTACAGCACAGAGCTAACGACAGCCTACCTTGCAACAGTTCACCACACGCCACTAATGCTGATTGTCATGGGAGCTCGGGGCCACAGTGGCTGAATGGTTAGACTGCTGGCCTCCCACCAAGGCGAACCGCGTTCAATCCCCGGCCGGATAAATCCCGGATTTTCGTATGTGGGAATTGTGCCGAACGATGCCGCTGGTCGGCGGATTTTCTCGGGGATCTCCCGTTTCACCGCCATTTAATTCCGGTGCTGCTCCATTCTCACCTCAATCACCCTTATCGGCTCTAAAGACCTTGCTGTTAAGAGCCGCCCAAATCTCTCCACTCACTCACTCATGGTAGCTCTCTATCTGCGTTAACTTAGTATTACAAATTTTATAACATTGCACCTGTGTTCGCTCTGGAGTTAAGAAAGGCTCGTCTAATTAATTCAGTAATATCAAATATGCTGCGTCTTGGATCTGGAAAAAAGGCTAATGCATAGAACATGTAAATAGGCAATTACAGTCTTTTCACGGTTTCTTCACACTTTCTTAATCAAACCTTTGAAAAATCTGCCCATATATAACGTGTTTAGTTCTTTCCTAAATACAGCATGTATCACAAACGTTTTAAACTACGGATAACATCAATTATCTTATTTTTCGTTAAATCAAAGTTTTACCTTTATTTTATTTATATATTATAAAATTTCATTTATAATAAATACGAATTAAAAACAGTGAAAAAACATGTGCTTTGGTAACGCCTAGTAAGAAATAGTTTTCATTCAAAATATTACTACAACCGAGTGCACACGAATTCGGCGCGTTGCCCTTCGGGAGGCGGAACTGGCGTCTGCCCTCGCCTATCGCTGAGGGTAGTTATATTTCAAAACACTGTAGGGTCGTTTACCTATCTTGATTGCCTGAATTGCTTTTTGGCACGTGTTAACTGCCTGCACACGAATCACACAGAAGCCGTGCCGATGTTAATATAAGTAATGCGTGGCCCCCTTGAACATGAAGGATGTTTATAGCATTTTGTGGTTCCATCTGTTTATATTAGCCCGCGTGTAGGGCCGCCTGTTTTCCGCGGAAACATTTACGCGGTGGCTAGACTTCAATATCTTATGTGCACATTTGCAGGTTTCATTTGGTTATTTGCCGCTTGTCTTCGCGCGGTCAAAGTCTGTTACATGAGCGAGCCAATCAGAATTAAGTTTCTCCAATACTGACCATCCGTGATTCGCGGGAAGACAGATAAGATCCGTAACAATTCAAATGATCCAATCACCAAAGTGGTTCTGAACTGAAGTGTTTTCGAACACAATTCGACCTGAAATTTTTTATTGATTGCAAATAATGTTTGAACTAATAGTTTGTCATATTATAGCTTTCACACTTATCAAAAAAAAAATTGTTATCCCCCCTTCGCCCTTTCCCACCACGAAGTAAATTGCTGGCTACGCCCCTGCATTGTTCACTGTGACGCGAAGTCAACTGTCTAAGGGGCTTTATCTGCACTGCTCGCAGGCGAAAGTATGCCAAGGGAAGGCGGTACAGACCGCAGGCCCGCAACAACATTTTAGGACAAACGCCTTCAACACAAACAACGGAGGTGCATTATGAAATTGACAAATTCTAGATTATATCAAGTTTATTAACAGTGAAACTAATACTGTACTGTACTTGAGTTCAGGTATGGATTTCCCGCCAGTAATATTTGTTGTCGCTGCTTGCGTGTTCGCGAGCATTACGTTTTCCGAGACTACGCGCCAGTTAATATATTTAGTATTTACACTTAAGGGTGAAATTACGTCTATAAAGGATGCAATATCATCCTGCTTTCTCACTATAATATACGATGGTCAAAGGACCAGCTGATACACCGAAACTTTATACTGGGTTAAGACATCAAAAAAGGAACATGAGCCACAGAAAAGAGGAGGCAGACACAGAAAAATGATTCTCCCTCTTTTCTTTCCTAAATCAAATGTAAAAAAATATGTATTTTTATTATTAAAAGTGTTAACTCCGCTTCANTTCTCCCTCTTTTCTTTCCTAAATCAAATGTAAAAAAATATGTATTTTTATTATTAAAAGTGTTAACTCCGCTTCAGTCATAGCAATTATTTGACGGGCACTGTGTTGTTCATTTTCCGGGTTAATTTATCTCGCGGTTTGTTAATAATATGTATAGGAGTTTGAAATTTCAGGGCGTTGTCAAGACACCTAGAAGACTCTCTTTTGCAACTTGTCTAGTCAGACATCATTCCTGCAGCCCCTCCTTCTGGATGTACAGAAGGTAGCACACTGTTGGAGGGGCGGCGTCATTTTCCGAAATGTCACGAAACTCAGGGCAACGCCCGAAAAGGGCGTTTAATTCAGTTTGCAGTCGACCTCTGATGTACGACGCGGCGTGAACATGAGGCATTTTACTCAGCTGTATGGTCACGATTTCTCGCGGGGCGGAGGCCTCGGCGNGTACGACGCGGCGTGAACATGAGGCATTTTACTCAGCTGTATGGTCACGATTTCTCGCGGGGCGGAGGCCTCGGCTGCTGTGTCAGGTTTAGCCTCCTACAACGGCGATCTGGGTGCTGCCACCCGGCGTTCCCTAGTGCGTGGTTTCCCGCCTGGGAAACGTGGCGAACGATGCCGCTGGTTGGCGGGTTTTCTCACCTCATTTCACCCTCATCTGCTCAAGACCTTGTTGTTAAGAGACGCCCAAATATTTCAACTCAACTCAACCACCAGATAGAAATGTTGATATCGGGAAAAAAAAATATTATTCATATTGGTTATTTATAAAAGAATCGTTTCACGAAACTATGTATCGAAACAAATATATATCGATTTTCAGTACATCAGAATCCTAATATTTTATGTATTAAAAGACTTGATGTATGTGTACGTAATTGCTTGGAATATTACATATTGAGGACACGAACGAGGGTTTTTTTTGGTGCATGTTGCCAAAGTAAACATAGTAATTTTTAAATTCATCAATTTATGTATTCAAAACCAAGCTTATTAAAAGAGCACTTCAAATATTTATTTCCGATACCGGAAAAAAAAATATTGATTTCTATGAAGTATATTTGAAATACATGGAAAATTTATGTTGACATATCGTTATATAGTATCGTCATTTTGATATATCGATATTTTTTTCCCCAACATACCTACCACCAGACGCTCTCGAGTGGCATTCTCACGGACGATGGTCGCCTGTACATCCCGCCAAAGAGCGCCGCAAGTCTCACCACACAGTAGATGACTACACAGAGACGAAATGGTGTGCGGGCGTACACGTTCTCTGATTCGCTGCGTGAGGCTCTGTAAAAGGGCGTTGTGTCTGATTGACTGCTATGCGTAGGCGAAAGAAAAACTCCTATTGGCTGGGCTGTGGACCGGCCGGCGAGTAGGCTAGCAGGCGCTTATTGGCGAACGGCGTTCCAACAAGTAGCTGGCCAGTGTCGCCATTTGGCTAGCTGGAGTTCGCCTAATTAAGCGGCAGTTTGGCCTGCGTTTTATTATGTAACCTGTGTTCTCTTTCTAATGTGCTTCCCTCGCATTGACGGTCCTCAATCATCGAGTGACGGCAATGTGAAAATGTAAAAAAAAAGATGCGACTCCCAATAGAGTATGTGCCAATTTTTCTCCTGAGACAGAATACCTATTTCTGTCCCCTTAAAGGTGTTTGATACAAAAAAATTAATAATTTTATAATCGTATCAAACGTTGATTAACTTGTACGCATTGTATGTGATGACAATTTCCTCTAATACAAAAACTTTACACTTAATTTTTATAAAAATAATTTTATTTAAAATTCAATTTTATTTTCGTTTTGCTGCAGCTATGATAACAAATATTAACTAAGATGTACTAATGGAAAAATTCACAATGTAAACTTATGCCGTGGGCTACCGCATGGTATATATGTAATCACCCAATAACAATTCATGCAATAAAAAAAAATTTCATATGCAGGAATTTCTTTCTAGTCAACATTTTTTTTTTCATATATATGGGCTGTTATTTGGTGATTTATTATGTGTAACGCGGTAGCTCACAGCGTAGGTTTACTTTTTAATTTGTTTTTATCTGGACAACATAGTTAGTATTTGTTATTATAGCTGCAGCAAAACTGAATAAAATTTCGAATTTTACATGTAATAATTCAAAAAATATAACGCGTGATTTTTTTTATTGGGGGGGGGGATGGCATTACATACAACTCGTACAAGTTGAACAATAATTGGTACAAATATAAAATAATTAATTTTCTGGTATCAAACACCTTTAACATACTGTGGCTACGAGACCCGAAATTTCGTCGGAACATTTGACAACAGTATGAACTTACTCACAGTCCTGTATATGCTCGAAGGAACGCTGTGGAATAAATTGCTACTGTCACATTGGTCCATAAATGTTCAGGGCTTGCGAAATTAACTTTTCTCCAATCGTAGATGTAACATAAATGCACGAGAGATTAAAATATAGAATCTGAGAATCTGAGAAATTCCAACTGCTGAGTTTGGTATAAGCGGAGAGAAGGAAGTCGACGAGCATTCGTCGCGACTCGGGATGGAAAACAACAGACGGGGTTAAACAGCCGGCGTGACCGGTTGGAACCAAACCAACGAACCAACGAAAATGTTAACCACTTAACATATTATCCCGAGGATACTCGTTGCGTCTGACATGTTGCAGAATAGATAAAATCATGGTCGATGCAGTACAGAGTATGACGCTAGTGCCAATAAAACCAACGTCTTTCTCCGCCTAGTGCTAGTGGTTGCTGCGGACATGCTAACTCAGCTATTTAATGATTGGTTGTTTCAGGAGTCATGGATCTACTGAAACCCTTTCCATAGGTTCCCCAGCGTCAGCTGTTACAAGAAATGCGAAAGTACTTGTCACGACCCAAAAATTTCCTTTCTGGCAACACCTGAAACTAAAAATTAATGTGTTCGTTAAGAGGTTAGGTCGAGTGCGGCAGTCGTACAGCCATGCACGCTTGCTTCACACCGAGGCAGTCCACGTGACAACACAAGGCACTGTGCCAGATAACCTTGGTGTTCAACTCCCCCTCCCCCCCAACCTATAAAAACTTCAATTACACAGTGACGTCAAGAAATTAAGGAGGTACATTTCCTGTTTTTTTTTTCCCCTTCTTTTACGTCCCGCATTTCCTGAAACGTATCGCTGACGCGACCTGCGTAACCCCTTCTCAAGGCCGAGCTCGACGTGTACGAGACCAGATGCAGGTGTACGTTACGTCTCTAATTCGATGCAAATTAAATATAAGCGCGTCGAGGTGGAGATAAAAGAGCGAGAAAAAAAAATGAGTGGGAAGAAATTCAGCCGTAAACCGGGGTGAAGGCAATTTATCTACATGGTGTTATATTGTAGGCACAAACCGGTTTCTCGCGAAGAGAGAGCAGGATACCAGTAGCGTGCATAGGGGCACTTGATGTGTGGCGTCTCTCGGACATTAGCCCGCTGCAGCTGACGTACGCGCCGAGACGCCCGCACGGATGAGTACCGCTCTTACAATTTTGGCTTCCACTCTCGCATCTACATAATACATTTTCACTATCTTATTGCAGCAAAATTATGTCTATTGTGTGCTTGTAAATTGTATGTCACGAAAGTATAAAATGTCTAAGTAGAGCACAGTGACAATTGCGTGTGGAATAAAAGGACACCATGTTTTTCATCAGTAGTTCATACAGCTTTCCACCTGAAATCGTTAGCAATAAAGGCTGTTAACGGTAAAGTGACAACTTTTGAGCCCCTATAATTACATTTTCCTTTAAGCTACTTTTTTTTTTACTTTTACCACCTTTATAAATAAATATTGCCAGGTAAGTAATTAACACAGTGTGTTTATTCCACCGCACTCGGGAGTTAACGCCTAATACTTTAATTGACTATTATTACAAATGAGAGGGCTTTCAAAAGTGCTCACTGTATGTGGTCAAATGAATTCCGAAGTATCTTCTTTTCTACTAAGTTTTGTATTCTTCTAGCTATGTCTTAGATTTACGTTACAATGGACCCTCTCACTTCATTCATGCGTCAGTCATGTGTAACTGCGAGACGGCTATAAAAGTAAATATGTTACTAAAAAGATCATTGTTACTCTCATTAGCATAAAATAAAACTAAATATAATTAAATACATTCAGAGCCCATAAATTGTAACGCAAAACTTTTATTACAACGTTACGTCATGAACTATTTTCCCACCATCGTTGTTAACATTGTCGGGAGCATACCAATCAACGTGTTCATTCAAATATATGCATTTAGAGGCGGGGATTATTTTTTTCGAAGGTTGATTTCAATAGTGTTCTAGTTAGCCGGGAGCCGGCCACATACGGCAGCACAGACTTGCAATGTTGTCATTTGCGTTTCTGAGAAACCCAAGTTATGGCGCCAGTAACACCTACTTATGTAGGTAGGTAGGCAGCAGTGGCGTGTGGTGAACTGTTGCAAGGTAAGCTGGCGTTAGCTGTGTGCTGTACCCTGTTGCTTGCTAGTTTACATTCCCACCAGTAAAACGTAGCTCGGCCGCTGACGCCAAGGGGCATTTGTAATGGGTCCTTTGCTGCTCGCTTGTGAGTGGTCGGAATGCAATCACTTTCCCTAGGCTGCAAGGTGGTTGCTGGATCTTGCTGAGTGCACCGAGGATGTACAGAAGTGAGCAAGCACCAGCTTACTTTGCAACACTTAACCACACGCCCCTGGTAGGTAGGTAGTTGGGCTTAACGTTTCGTCGACAGCGAGGTCATTGGAGACGGAACCTACTTATGTAATGATACTTGCAAACGAGGGCTTATTTCGCTAACTGAGTGGAACTTCCATGTAACATACATCATTCTCGACAAAAAAATGTATCTCCAGCATTTCGCTTGATTAACTCATTCTTAATTACTTGTTAATTAGATATATACAACGAGTACCTTTTGTCGAACTGTAATTTCCCCGTCCCTCTTTCAAGGCTAATGTCGGTGCATTTCCGTAATAAACGTCTCCTCCAATTCCAGACTCCCTACTCTGAGTTACCGATTCGTCTAAAGATTATTACTATCATCATGATCATTAGAGATCCTCTTAGTCCTCGATACCCAAGTTGATTGGTACGTCCGTAAGGGGCTAAGTGGCGAGATTCCATATCTTGCTGAGGCACACATTTTAAAAATTACAGCGTGATTGGCTACAATAAGATATTTATCAACGCATGATATGTTTTCCGGGCAACCTTGAGGCATTTGACGTGAGATATTAACGAACACCAGTTAATTAATGCTTCTGATTACTGCTGCATGGTAACATCACTTTACAACCTACGGTAAATTCATCTCAGCCTTCACATAAAAGAACCTGTTAAAAATGTTGGCCACGAAAAATAATTTGTTATTTTATAATTGTGCTACACACTGCTCAACTTGTAGACATCATATGCGACTACTTTTTCCTGAGACAAACTTTGTTTAGAATGAAGGGTTTTTGTAAAATTATATGAAAAAGTAAATTTTTTATTGTTTTTGTAATGTACAAATAAAATAAACCAAACTATTTGCAAAAATTAAAAAAATAATTAACTAATTATTGTCTTAATTCATTTTATGTTTGCTCAACAAAAGCTGTTATACAAAAATTCAAGGACAGCAACAAATAAAAAATATGCGAGAATTTCCTTCTTTTCAGCATATTTTTATAAATTGCAAAAACGTCCCCTTGTACGATTTTATAGACGTCTTGAAGTAGCTCTTGGCGTCTTATTTCAGCGTGAATTATCTCATTTATATACGTGAGTTTCATTATTTGTAAAATTGTGATTTTGACATGTGTTTATACGAAAGATATGCGCTGAAAAAAAAAATTATCGTGGCAAAAAGTAATCGCTAATAATGTCCAAAAGTTAAACAGTATGTCATATTAATATATACTGTAATAACAAAAATAGATTGTGCTTAATGCCAACCAACTCGAGACCAGTAAAGCCTGCTGTTTTATGGAATCGAGATGGCGGGTAAAAACTTCAGAAGTAAAGGAGAATTGCAAATGAGGTTTAAGTTAACGGGTAGTCTCAGTGTAAAAAATACGCTACTGATTTTTTAAAATCAATACTTTCACTTATGTGACTTTAACGTTACCATTTCTATATGGTGTATTTTGTCCTACAAAGATTTAACACACTAGGCCTCTTGGCTGATTCATAAAACAGTTCTCTCTAATGCATATAAGATGCTTCCCCCTCTCCTCATTTTCCACTCCTCGTTTCCATAAGATGGGCACCCTTAGAATACACTAAAAATGTTCCTACAATAAACCATTGTGTGTAGTGATACCGTAAGACGTGCAGCACTTTCTCAAAGAAAAACACTTGAAAATTGATACGATACAATCTTCTTTTATTCCTTAAACTCGGTGTATGTATATGTGTTTAATGTGACTTTGAATTTGAATTCCGAATCATACAAAAATAAACATGGGAACCTTTTCTGAGAAGTTGAAAGCTCAATCAAAGGTGCATTTAGAAACCAGATTATCATCTTAATGTCTATCGCCATGAGTTAAGTGCTCTGCCTACCGGCTGGCAGCTGCGAAATTTAAATAGGAAATCTCATGTAAGGAAATTTCTCCTCCTAGCGTTAATTTCAAGTTAGGCGTTTCAAACAACATGCATTCTTCGCGAATTCTTTAGAAGTTCCCTACAGCGGAGATGTTTCCATGACATGTATANGCGTTTCAAACAACATGCATTCTTCGCGAATTCTTTAGAAGTTCCCTACAGCGGAGATGTTTCCATGACATGTATAATAGTCTGTTTGTAAGGATTTTTTTAAATACATGTTTTACAAAAAAGTTCCAACCGCGTATATATATTTCAAATATNATAGTCTGTTTGTAAGGATTTTTTTAAATACATGTTTTACAAAAAAGTTCCAACCGCGTATATATATTTCAAATATACGCTCGTCGGGATCTTCTCCTAAAAAAATTCATGAAGCATACATTTTGTTTGAAACGCCTATCTTTAAAGTTAACGCACTGAGGCGAAATTTCCTTTACACGGGATTTCCTATTTAAATTTCGCAGTTGGCAGCCGCAGCTGTTTTGTACGTCCGAAGTCTTGAAACACGAGAGTTGTAAAGCCGAATCTTGCTCACTCACCACTTGCCTCATCGCCTCTATGCGCAAGGCGTTCAACTGGCGCGCAGTCTTTCCGTCGGTGACTCGCCTGGACGTGACTTAACGTCACCGCCTGGTTGAAGGAATTTTGCACTTCTGTGGTCCTAAAAGCGTGGGAGCGCTAGGGGCGACCGAGACATGCGCATCAACTCTCTCATCGCCTCTACGCTCAGAGCACTGAACTGGCGTGCATTCTTGCCGTAGATACCGCGTCTCTATGAGATTTTCGGCGGAGACCCTACCATTATGACGTAATAACAAAAATAAAGGATTGATGCACGCCCCTATTCCTTTCTACCGGTATGTTGATACCTAAAAATGACCGTGAAAACACCCNAAAATAAAGGATTGATGCACGCCCCTATTCCTTTCTACCGGTATGTTGATACCTAAAAATGACCGTGAAAACACCCGTTTGAGCCATTTTACTGCCACATAAACATTCTTTAGAGAGAAATGGAGAAACTGAAAAACGCATACAGAAGTGTAACGTTTCTTAAATGCTATTCGTACGGATACCTCGCTCAGGCACGTTGGAGAGGTTTTTTAATAACACGTTTTGTGCTGGAGCTCTGCACACCGCTCGGCGGCCTACCCAGGCGGCCATCTTAAGTGGCAACCCTATGTTTTCGTGGCACGATAATAAATTAAAATTACGATGTGTGTATATAAAAGCTTTAAAATTTCTGTGTAAAAAATTTAGCATATAAACCTGTTTCTGAAAACACCCGTTTTCATTGGCTCCGATGACAACAAAAGGATGAATTGACCTCTTGGTTGTGTAGAAGACATCATGCCAGGACGCGATGGGAAAGTAAGAGTTCTTCGATTGGGAACTGAAAAGGGACAATTATTCGCCCATTGCAGCGTGTGTTTCCCTTAGAAGTAGGAGTGAGGCCTGCTGATACTGAGGGTGTTGACCCCGAAGATAAGGAAGGTGGGGCAGTTCAAACTCCTGATTATCTATAAAAATTAGGTGGGAGGAATGTGAAGGACTGAAAATTAATATTGATAATTTTGTACATTTCTGGGATTTATGTGTAACTAATTTGCGAATCTTTCAGTAGAAGATATCTGGTGTTACACATTTATTTGTTTGTTGTCTATGAGTTGTATACTCGTCATCGATGTAGATCTATGGTTGTTAGTGAAACGATGTGGAGAACCATCGATGTGGAATGTTTTCATTAATAAAATACCTCTCATTACATATTTTTAATGTTGTGTTGAACTTACAATTACTCTCAGGGGGTGGGGGAGGGGACCTTCCCCAACAATATTAAATTGTTGGTTTTTCTAGTTTGTATATGTTTTTGAAAAAGATAATTCCAAACCTAACCACTGACCTTACTCTGCAGTACAGACATAACGACTGCACCAGGACCTCCTAATTACATCACAATATTAATTCTGCCAAAATGTTGCAAAATAAATAGTGAGACATAAATACGAGTTCGTAGTTCAGTCGCTATATCTGTACTGATGTATAAGAACAATAGCTAAGCTAGTTGGGTGGGTGTAAGAGCAGTTTCAGAATTTTCTTTTTCAAAAAACATTTACAATCTATAAAATCTAAGAATTCAATATGGCGGGGGAAGGTTACCCATACAGTTTAAATAAGAATTTGTAACTTGGTTTTGGGCACGAAGCATTTCTTAAACTATTGAATGTCGCCTACAAAACACAACCATTTTTTAATCATGTATTTCCCAACCAAACATCTGCGACGCACTTCATGCTCAAGCCTGGCGGGGTTCTTCAACTGCCATGGTACCATGGTTGTGTCTCAATTGTAAGGACATACTTATTAAGTATATACCCTGACGATTGAGGAGGTTTTTTTTTTTGGGCTGTACTTGACTCGTCGCCCAACCTGGCGTAAATGACACGAACTACTAGAAATTAAACACGTGTTTTGACATTCTGAGCTAACAACTCTATGGTTTTTGCAAAAAAAAAAAAACAATGCATTTGTCATGTGTAACAGATAAGTTATAAACTAACCTATAATATAAAACGGGAATCGGTGTGTTTAGGAACCCAAACAAAACAGGTAGTGAATGTTTGGAAATTATATAAATAAGCAGCTTAAAATATTTTTTTTAATGTACATTAAAGATAAAATTGCCGGTGTTGGGAAAGTTAACATTGCAATTACTACAAACATTCGCATGTGTGTGTGTGTATGTATNGTGTGTGTGTGTATGCGCGCTCGTGCTACTTCTGAGAAACACAACCTAAAATACTAAGCTAAACATTATACTTACAATTGAACGACATTTAATGCATGGAGTTTGTTGCTTTTCAAACTTAAGTCAGACGATAGCCAACGTGCAATTCAAACAACAGACTAAACAAACATGGGCAAGTAAGCACAATTTCATGTACTTGCAAGTACAAACGCTGTGTGTACTATACTAGGAATTGGGATGGCGTTAGTATATACTTAGTGACGTCACAGGCGGGGCGAAGTATGGACATGTGTATAATTGAAGAGAATTGGAACACAGCCTAAAATTGAATAAGAAAGGCAGGGGAGGTAGGGGAGGGCTTTCCCGAGAACCTGTCACTGGAGGGAGGGAAACCACGTGACACTGCTGGCTGTACAGACCAAACTGATATACTTTTGGAACAAATCTTTGAAAAACCACTTCATGAATGAAGTATTTGGTTGCTTCCTAAATATTTTATGTATCACAAGAGTTTTATACTTGTGTTAACATAAAAGTCCTTATTTTAGGTTGAATTAAACTTTCACTTACATTCTCTCTGTAAATTGTAATATTGCAATTATAATTAATGTGAATAAACACAGCGAGAAAATAGGTATGTTGGTAATACTAATGCATAGTAAGAAATAGTTCTTATGCAAAACATTATTAAACCGGATGCGCACGAATGCGATGCGTTGTCCCTTTGATTTAATTTTCTATACGTAGTTAAGCTCTGTTTGCATGAGACGGAGGAATATCCTGGAAGTAGAACTTAAGCAGGGCTTCAGAAAAGTTGGAAGTTACTACGCANATGCATAGTAAGAAATAGTTCTTATGCAAAACATTATTAAACCGGATGCGCACGAATGCGGTGCGTTGTCCCTTTGATTTAATTTTCTATACGTAGTTAAGCTCTGTTTGCATGAGGCGGAGGAATATCCTGGAAGTAGAACTTAAGCAGGGCTTCAGAAAAGTTGGAAGTTACTACGCAATGACTATAACATCGATCTCTGCGGCCGCGCTGTTAAATACCACGCTGCGCGACTTACGTTTTTTCGACAGGTATTATTCACGCGCGGAGCATTTACGGCCCAACCGTTTTCGGCCGCCGTTACTGCTGAAATGAAAAAGCCCACCCCTTCGTGCAGCGAGAATGGGCTCTCCCGACTAGCCCGACGCGTTTCGGTTTTCTGTGCATTATTTTCTGATTTGTATTTCACTATGCAAGCAAGGGGGGTACCATTAGATACGCCATTTTGATCCACTATTTTCTCAGGTCAGAGCCATTTTGCCAACGCCAAAAATAAAGTGGAAATTTATTCATGTTTAAAAATTAACCTAGGAACAACCAAAATACCCATGCTCAGTTTTTAACTACGAGTTGGTTAAAAACAACATTTCATGTTGAATATATAATAAATTTGAAAACGACAATTTTGTAACTTCACTCGATAGTTGCACAGTTGCTGCCCTGTTCCACTTAATGTTTGTGACTAGTCTGGTGTTATGTTCACCGAGACGAGACGTTTTTCGATTTGGTTAGTTAGAAGGACTTTTAAAATACAAAGAAGTTTCTGAAAAACGAGGAGTCTCCGTCCAGTGTTCAGTGCATAGTTGTAAAAAGTATTACAGTCAGCCCCGAAGTCATGTATATAAGTTCCCAGCTGGATGTGAAGTAGGAAAAAAACTTGTAACTCTTCACCTAGTAAACGTTTACCTTGACGAAGATGGATTACTTAGATTGTCTCATCAGGGTAGCCAATATCTGAATTTATAGTTTTTCATCGTCCTGATGTGCTTTGACGAATGTTGTTATGTTGCAATATAACTGTGACATGTTTACAACTCATAGCTCAAAATAAGAGCTCGTGGCAGTCAATTTAATCAATGTAAAAGTTGTTACTGTCACATCGTCAATTTATTTCAAGGAATTACTGCATTCAATTTTCATTAATCTGTAAGTGCTGATTGTAGATCTGTTTGTGTATTTAAATGAGTTGAGGTTCAATCTCTCGTTTTCTTCTTAGGTTCTTTGCAAGTTCTGCACATTTATATTTATGATTGGTAATGTGGATTATGATACGTATTATTGTGCTATTGTAATGTTTATTTATTTTAACATTCACGTGTCTCTAGCCCTGCTCAAGATATGTACATAATTAAAACCCACAGATAATTTTTCGAGTTTAATCTATTTGAGCTATCGTATTTCTTTTTCGCCCCTTGTTAATTTAAGTTTTTTCCCTTGCTGTTTGTGCTTACGTACGTGTGCATTATGCTATACCTGGTTAAGTGTAAGATAAGGCATTGAAACCTTAACTTCGCCAGTATAAATAAAGTCGAAATAAGTAAATAAAGAAGCTGACTGGAATGTTGGAGACGGCTCTACACTGCTGCGAAGTGAAGAGCGACTAATCACGTACACGCGCGAACAGAAGGTCGGAGTAGCTCCGAGCCGCCCTCTCGTGACGCTGGGAAGTGGTGCGTGCACTCGACATGAGCAACTGTGAGCCAACATAACAACAACGCCGCTTGATTGCTTCCTAGTAGCAGCGACAGTAAGTCTTCATTTGGTGATGATGGCCGCCCCGTTGTACACCGCGCTCGCTAAGTTTTACTGCGTCTTTAGCGCTTTCGCTGTACAGCGCTGGCCGCCACACATGCAACAACCAACGCATCCACGTGACAAGTTAGGGCAGCCACATGCAAGGGTTTACCGGGAACAATTCTGATTTTCCTCATTTTGTTCCACGTACTGTTCTTGTCTGTAACAGTACGCTTGATGTTCCGATTTTTAAGATCAACTGCACAACCTTACAAAAATTAACGCAATTACAAATTCAGTGATCGTAGCATCATTTCAAAGTACACCGAAGGCGTTCAAATATTTCCATCATGCAAGTTTTCACGGTAAAAAAAAACATAGTAGAAGACGTATTGTTACACGTTGCAGCTCGCATCAGATGCGATCTCCCGCTATGCGCGCTCGACCCTCCCCACTCCCCAGGCAGACCCACTCGCTACCTCGGCTGCCAGGGAATGACGTAGCTGGCGTCACAGCCCCTCCTCCTCCCCCTGCTGGGGAAACCAACAAGTGTAGATGATGCACAAGAATATTCTGGGAATTAGGACTCTCGGTGCAATGCGGCATTTAGAGAAATTTCTGGGCGATGGCCTACGATCATATAAATATTCGGTCCAACGGCCGGCAGTCTTGGTAGAAGCCTTCTGGCTGAGTGCGGTAACTGGGAAATCATTGAAGAGGACGGATGACGACGGGAGATTGCAAGACGACGGCGGACGAGGTGTTTATGGTGTGAATAGGCGAGTGAAGGCCACTGTGCATGAGGGCGCTCGGAGAACTATAGAACATTGCTGACTGGTGGGACCTGGACTACACTGAGGTGGGACTGAATAACATGTGACACGGACTTTATTGTAAAAATTGGAACTGTCAAATATGAACATATAATTTGTAAAATAGTTGAAAATATTTTGACACATGTCTATTGGGACTGATTCCTAATTATTTAATTACGTTGATTTCTTTGAGGTAATTGTAAATTATATTGATTGAAGTCATTAACTGTAAACAGCAAGTGATATCCATTTATTTCGAGATGTTGAGTAGAGAGGATTTTGTATGTAGTTATTGTAAAAAAAATTAGGAAATTATAATTAACTCTTTTATTTAATTAAGACCTCCATCCCTTAACGAACTTGGATTATCCCACTGACTTTGAGAGAAAATTCTGACAGTATTTTCAAGTACAAAAATAAATAAAATCAACTACAATTATTTTTTATGTTAAATGTAGGTATTATAGTTTGACTATGTTTAGTAGATGTGTTAGTATGTATTTTGGTTTAATAAATGTAGTTATGTCGTACATATATAAGACCTTAGTTAATTTAAGATGAGTCGAAAAATCAAAATCTCCAACACATGTGCTGACTTTCCTTTCCGAATATCTGGCAATCCTAACATATCTGCATCCATTAATATAATAAATTCCGCTTTCTTCACTCTTTTTTAATCAAACCGTTGAAAAATCACCCCATGTATGACGTGTTTTTGTTTCCTAAATATTTCATTTATCACGAGTGTTTTATACGTCTGTTAACATAAAAGTGCCGGTATCTTATTTTTCGTTAAATTAAACATTTGCTTACTTTTTCCGAATAAATTATAATAATTCTTTTATAGTTAATATTAATTAAAACAGGGAGAAAATATGTGTTAAGAAAAAGTTCTTTCGTAAAATGTAATTAAAGTGAGTTCACTCGAATGCAGTGCGTTGTCCCTTTGGCGTGATCTTTTTACACTTCGTAAAGTTTTGTTTGCATGAGGCAGAAGAATAGCCTGAAAATATAACTTCACCAGGGCTTCAGAAAATTTCGAAGTAACCGCGAATGGACTATAGCACGACGGTGTACCTGACACCATCACATGTTATTCAGCTTACTTTCACAATTGGTGGTCTATAGTATATATATTGGACGCTGCAAAGGAAACTAATTTAATAATGCACACTGTAAACACCAGGAAGCNTTCAGCTTACTTTCACAATTGGTGGTCTATAGTATATATATTGGACGCTGCAAAGGAAACTAATTTAATAATGCACTCTGTAAACACCAGGAAGCGTCGTGGTTGTAGACNGAAGCATCATTAGTTGTTTTGACCAGTGTGCGAATCATTAGTGGGGAAGGGGGAATTCCTCCTCTCATAATTTTTTTTTTCACTGGCTGATGCAAACAATATATTCCCAGATAGATTATGTAATTTCCCTCCCTGAAGAGAAATAATGCGTGATTGATGAGACAATTTTTTCTCACATTCAAATTATAACAACGGAGCTTCATGCCGATCTCACGTGGATAAAATGTACTGACTGTCAAAAACCAGGGTTTTCAGTGTCGAACGACATTTCGTTTCACCATTGGTGTAGGGTTACTTAATTTCACACCAAGCACAGATTGAAGACGCACAGCACTGCAGTTATGTTCATATCCTATAAACTAAATATCAGATAAGTTCCCCCTTCCCCTTCAACAAAATTTTAATTGGTACAATGTCGTTTACACTATATAACCTAGTCGCATAAACAACTGTTGTCAATAGGTACCTAAAATAAAAATTTTATGTACCACTGAGAGTTTTAACGAATTTACATTCCAGATTTCCGTCCGGACATTTTAGTTTTTTAGCTTAAAAGACTATTGGAAGTTCTTGATTTAAAATTTTATTATTTGCAATTTATATAAATGCACTTTTTTTAACGCACAGTATCCACATTAAAGCTGTGAACACAGAAATGGCAGCTGCAGTTTACGTATTTAAACAAGATATACATAACGGCACGTGCAACGCTTTGCATCGTAAAAATTAGGAAAGAAAAATGGATTGATTATATCTTGTAAAATTATACATTCGGCCATGCATACTTAGCTGGTGGTCTCTGAGAGAAATGAAATAACGTAAGAGCCCAAGATTCGGGGGAATTCTCTTCAAAAACCGTTTCGGGTTTGCCAAAGAACAAGACTTTTACTTATTTTTGTTATTTGTCATGTTAACTTCGTCCCGGCATCCTGATAGACGAACACGGACAGATGGTAGATGGAGCTTAACGTCTCTTCGACAGCAGGGTCGTTAGAGATGGAGCAAGTTCCTCAGAGAAGCAGGAACGGGAAATGAATCACACATGGCCTGTAGTGAAGAGATATTCGAACCCAGGCCCTCCCGAACGAGAGTCCAAAGTTTAACCAATACGCTGCCTCGCTCGGCAACACGAACACAACTTTAGTCTTGAAAACTGATGGACTACTGTAGTTCGAAGTAACCTCCTCCAACTTCCTGGGAGTAATCCGCGTGCACGGTAAGAAAACTGAGTGCCTTCGATGTCCCTTTGAGGCATGACTCCTGCCCTGCGTTAGGGAAGTTTAAAATTAGGATGTGTTCGTGCTTCAGTCGTCTCTTTCGTATCCTTACGAAACATTAATTAAGCACGGAGGTAACTGATATTCGTTTTCCCGTCGTATTTGTGTAACAGCACTAATTCTTAAGCATTCTTACATAATGCCCGACACTTTCGTCGCTTCTACAGTAGTGACTACATATTCCACATAATTTCGTCCTAGTAAGTAAATGAGAAGGAAATTTGAACTTTTCTGAAAACTACACGCCAGTAATTATTTTTATTATTTTCTAACATTCGATTGTGAATAATCTGCGCGACGTGGTAACGCTGACAATTAAGCATCGGGGGTGACATGAAGTGGGAAATTATAAACTATATAACGCCAGGAGTCAAGCAAGTGGTATTTAGGTTGAAAACAAGCACCTGCCACTTTTATTTTTGGCGGGCACAGTTTCATTTCGGCGACCCTGACGCGAAACACGGTTATTACCCTAAACGCGCACGCAGGCAGGCAAGCAGCAGGAGATCGAAAGTTCGAAAGTTGGAATCACCGGCGAGGACAATAACTGAGCGCCTGAAAATTCGTGTGTTGGCCGCCCTGCCGACCCGTTACGACTGGCGAGTCCCCAAGCGGGGCGGAAAAAGGATGCGCGGCGCAAAAAGCATCGCAGGACAACTACAATTATTTCCGCCCAGGTGCTCAGGTAATTACCCCTAATTTGCCCTCCTCTGCAGACCAACGGCCTGTCCCCTTGTCTCCCTCGTAATGAGCCAATTACGGTGGCCCGGCGAAAACTGGGGTGTCTGCGGGGCGCGGCGTCCTGCCTTTACCCCGCGCGGCGGCGTTCAGGCTACGAGACCAGGGTCGCAACCAGAGCGGGCTGGTTGCGAACATAGCACATCGCAAGATTCGGCTCGTCGAGAAGCGATTTGATGGGTGCGTAGTGCACTCCGAAGCGACCTAAGTATGAAAGTCTCGTGTGTCGTTATTGCACCGCAAATGTCGGAGTTTGATGACGTCGCTTCGCTAGGGACGCGCGAATTTCACGAAAAGATTCCCACGCATGCTACATCTCAATACCCTATGGATGTCCCAACCGCTTTCTCTCCTTTACTGGCGGCGTGTCATTGTGAGAAGACATTTTCCTAACCCGACTGGCCAATCAGAGTCAGGTAACTTCAATACTGTACGTCTGTGATTCGCGCGCAGACACCTAAGACGCGAAACAGGGAAACCATCCGATCACGAAAGATGATCTGAGCTAAAGGCCAACCTCTCGTGGCGCAGTCGGTTGGTGCGCCGCTGGTCTGCGATGCGGGAGGTTCTGGGCTCGNGCGCGAATTTCACGAAAAGATTCCCACGCATGCTACATCTCAATACCCTATGGATGTCCCAACCGCTTTCTCTCCGTTACTGGCGGCGTGTCATTGTGAGAAGACATTTTCCTAACCCGACTGGCCAATCAGAGTCAGGTAACTTCAATACTGTACGTCTGTGATTCGCGCGCAGACACCTAAGACCCGAAACAGGGAAACCATCCGATCACGAAAGATGATCTGAGCTAAAGTGTTGTGAAATACAACTGGCCGTGAATTGGATGTTCCTACGCAACGTTGATAATCGCAAGATGTGGGTAAGAAGCTACGTTTTGTGAGGCCAACATAGTAACTGTTATGCGCTGTTAACCACGAGCACGACTGTCCGTGGATAGCTCAAAGTAAACACTACACTTTAAGCTAATTGACAAAGCAATAGACATTATACAATGTATGAATCTAAGATGATGTAAAACCGTTTAAACTTTCGGAAGTTATTAGTTACGGCAGTCTTTGTAAGTTATCGTTTGGTGATGGCTGCGGTAGCATGAGTTTACTTTTTTCGTGCTCGAAAAACTATAAATAAGTTTATAAAGCACAAATATAAATGCTTCATGGTATTGTAGCATACGCTATTTATAGTGACTCTCTCAGTTAAATCTATCATTTTAGGTAGGTGTTT
This sequence comes from Clitarchus hookeri, assembly GCA_002778355.1. NCBI lineage: Eukaryota > Metazoa > Arthropoda > Insecta > Phasmatodea > Phasmatidae > Clitarchus > Clitarchus hookeri. The sequence continues at coordinate 1,002,045 of NQII01000355.1, forward strand.
ACCTCTGCCTTGACATAATTACTTAATAATATATACGTAACGATCTTCAGTGTATTCTTTTATTTTGTGACGTCACAAAATTTTGATATGCTTTGAGGCTTAACGAAACGCGTACAGCAGTTCGATTCGTAATCACTACATTCGTTTTGTGTTTCGTTATGTCTCCGAAGCGTAACGATTTTTGTCGGAGAGTTCGTGTTCAGCCCTCAGGTCTCATCCCCGTATAACAACTACAGCCCCTCAATGTCCACGTCGAAACCACGGCCTTAATGGAACGCCACCTTGTTTCTACGTATAGACTGTTCACGGTTACCTCAAACGTTTGAGCTAAAGGCCAACCTCTCGTGGCGCAGTCGGTTGGTGCGCCGCTGGTCTGCGATGCGGGAGGTTCTGGGCTCGNTGAGCTAAAGGCCAACCTCTCGTGGCGCAGTCGGTTGGTGCGCCGCTGGTCTGCGATGCGGGAGGTTCTGGGCTCGAATCCTAGGTAAGGCATGGGTGGTAAAGTTAGGTCATAAGTTAGTTTATAAGCCGTCCCTTGATAAGTCTTCAGGCATAACACCTGGGTACGTTAATAACCCCTTTCCAAACCAATTCCCTGTGCCAAAGTTTTACTTTCAGGTTATCCTCCACCTCATGCAAACAAAGACTAACCAAATCTAGAAAATTACACCAAAGGGACGCCGCACCGGATTCGTGCGCATTCAGTGTAAGATTTTCCATAACAACCATTTCTCACTAGGCGTTGCCAACACACCTTTTTTTTTCCCCCGTGCAATTTATTCTACTAAATCGTAATGAAAAATGATATTTTATAGTCACAAGTGAAGTAAAACATCAGTTTAACTAAAATAAGGTACATTTACACTAACGCAGTTATAAAACACTTTAAATGCGTGACATTTTTAAAAGGAAACAACCAAACACGTCCTACAAGAGGTGATTTTTAAAAATTTTTGATTTAAAAAATGTGATGAAAACGCGAATAAACTATAAACGGATTCTCGTATAGCTGCGTGAAAGAGCAATCCGCACAGTTGCGTCTTTGAAAGGCAAGGACGGCCCCTGGCACGCAGGTCATCGTCACTATTTTTTTTTGTTCCTTGGCGTACATTCTCCCATATTTGGCTGAGCTATAAGAGGTCGCATTACATGATCTCAGGATCCAGCTGGTCGGAGAAAACTTTCGAACGCCGCTTTCTCACGCTGTTATTGTGGCGTATGTTACAACACCGAGATGAAGGTGGAAGTTCAAATGCCAAACATATTTTCGATATCTTTACAAATTTCATTTTTTAATGTATAAAATAACAGTGTAACGAAGTTCAAAATACGTGGCAAAGTAATTCGAAAATAAATTTTAATAAAGGAATACAGGAATTTTAAATTCATGTATTTTGCCATACAAATTTAAAAACTATACAGCGCTAACAAGTTAAGTCAAAGTAACTGTCGAAGTTCCAGGAACACCACAAAGAAAATTATTGGGAATTCATTACGAGTTTCACTAGTAGTTTCTATGAGAGAGAGAGAGAGAGAGAGAGAGAGAGGAGAGAGAGAGAGAAAAAAGGTTTGGGCGGCTCTCAAAAGCGAAGTCTTGATAGCCGATGAGGGTAATTGAAGTGAGTATGGAGCAGTGCCGGAATGAAAGGGCGGGGAAAACGGGAGATCCCCGAGAAAATCCGCCGACCAGCGGAATCGTCGGGCACGATTCCCACGTGTGAAATTCCGGGAGTAACCCGGCTGGTAATTGATCCCGGTTCGCCTTGGTGGAAGGCGAGCAGGCTAACCACTCAGCCACCGAGGCCCCAGTATTTTTTTTAATTTTACGGCAAAATTCAAGTTAAAAAGTTACTAGAGATTAAAGCCTTAATCTCTAGTAACGAACTTTATCTTATTGAAAAAATGTCTTCGGGTATCTCCTATGATGTCAAGAAACACTACGCGAAATCAAACACAGTGTCTAAATTACTTTTTCGCAACACCTTTATGACACAAAATGCTCACGGCCGAGCTTAGAAAATAGCTGAAATAGCTCGGAGTAATTTTTCAATTTATATAGCGTTTTTGTTATATTTATGTTCCTTGTCACAAAACCGGTAAATATCTTGAAAACACAAAAAAAAATGCAGGCACTTGGGCACTCTTAAGAAGGCATGGGGCTTAAACTTACGCTAAGCATCTTAATTTAAGTCTGCAAGTTAGTGCAAGATAATGTACACTGAAGAGCCAAAAAAACTGGTACGCCTGCCTAATATCGTGTAGGGCCCCCGCGAGCGCGCAGAAGTGCCGTAAGACGACGTGGCATGGACTCGACTAGTGTCTGAAGGTATACAGGAGGCAATTCACACCATGAATCCTGCAGGGCAGTCCACAAATCCATACGAGTGCGAGGCGGTGGAGATCTCTTCTGAACAGAATGTTGCAAGGCATCCCAGATATGGTCAATAATGTTCATGTCTGGTGATTTAGGTGGCCAATGGAAGTGTCTAAAGTCAGAAGAGTGTTCCTAGAGTCACTCGGTAGCAACTCTCGATGTGTGGGGTGTCGCATTGTCCTGCTGGAATTGTCCACGTCCGTCGGAATGTACAATGGACATGAATGGAAGCAGGTGATCGGACAGGATGCTTACGTATCTGTCACCTGCCAAAGTCATATCAAGACGTATCAGGGGTCCCATTTCACCCCAACTGCACACGCCCCATACCATAACAGAGCCTTCACCAGCTTGATGAGTCCCCTGTTGACATGTAGGGTCCATGGATTCATGAGGATGTTTCCATACCCGTACGCGTCCATCCACCCGATGCAATTAGAAACGAGACTCGTCAGACCAGGCAACGTATTTCCAGTCATCAGCAGTCCAATGGGGATGTTGGCGGGCCCAGGCGAGGCGTAAAGCTTTGTGTCGTGCGGTCATAAACGGTACACGAGTGGGCCTTCGGCTCCGAAAACCCATATAAATGATGGTCCGTTGAATATTTGGCACACTGGCACTTGTTGATGCCCCAGCATTTAAATCTGCGCCAATTTGAGAAAGAGTTGCACGTCTGTCACGTTTAATGATTCTCGTCAGTCGTCGTTTGTCCCGTTCGTTCACGATCTTTTTCCGGCCACAGCGATGTCAAAGATTTGATGTTTTACCGGATTCCCGATATTTACGGTACACTCGTGAAATGGTCGTACGCGAAAATCCAAATTGTATCGCTACTTCGGAGATGCCATGTCCCATCTCTCATGCGCCGACTATAACACCACGTTCTAACTCACTTAAATCTTGATAATCTGCCATTGTAGCAGCAGTAACCGATCTAGCAACTTTGCCAGACGCTTGTTGTCTTATATAGGCGCTGCCGAACACATCGCGTTACTCTGATTGGTTCCATACTTCTGTTATTTGCATACGCACGCCTAAACCACTTTTTTTTTTGGCTCTCCAGTGCAGAAATACTAAGAAAGAGCAATATCCTACACAAAAGTATTTGCCAAATTTGTGAGCAAAATTTAGTTATACTGATGCACTTTTATCGAGCCACGTACTGTGGCGAAAATTTTGTACAAAAGAATATTTTACTATAGCCAGCTGCGTACAAAAAAATTTTTTCTAGGATTGCCAGTTTTTGTTTTTTTTCCATTAGTTTAAAATTACCTGTAAACTTCAATTATAGGCTGTTAACGGTAAACTGAGTATTTTGAAAGACCTGCTTAAGATCTACTTGTATGCACACTGTGTACTCGTCCGCCATATGCAAAATTAACATTGCCGCTTTATTCATACGTCGGTCCAGTGAAACTTCGAAATTATTATAGAATTAAATGGTTTAATAATTTTGCTCATTCTTACACTTATCATATGTGTATTAAAATAACCCAAAGCAGGAGAAATAATTTCAGTATTCACCAATGTTTACCCAACACTTTTAACGGAAGGAAAGTAACTACTTTCCTACCGTCACGTCGTTACCAACATTACTGGGAGCACGCCATTGGGTGTTCTCGTTAAAATAGGCCTATGTGATATGTTTCAAAGGTTGATTTCAAAAGTGCTCTCTTTACCATGAACAGCTTCTAACGTGTTTAATGTTAACATATGTCCCCACCCATGTGATCTTTATGTATAAATAGTATAGTTTACAATGGAGTACTGCATCAGACTGTACATACAACATGCAAAAATCATTTAAATGTAGTCCACACACTACCTAAATTGTCAGAAAAATACGATTTATGTTGCATATGAATGAACGCATTTATTTTGTAACATTGCAAAATATTTTGCTATAATATACTAACTGAAATGTTTGAAAAGATAAAGTAATAAGAATTTATTTTTAATCAAAATTTAAACTTATTTCCATTTTCGACGCTTCAGAAACCCCATCTTGCAAGTAAACGCTTGTCAAGTGGGACAATTACATTGTTTACTATGGTTGTTAGTAAAAATTGGCGCTGACGTTAACAAACATTTTTAATAATTAATTCCAGGTACGTTTATTGTATTTATAAAATTTACAACTTTCACCTATTAAAATTATTTGTAAATATTATTATCTATTTTCATTATATATAATCAGAGTAATTATTGTCTTGCGTTATTGAAAGGGAAGAAGAGGGTGCAGAATATGCATTCTAAAGCATCCAGAATATGCTGAAATTTTAATATTAAAATAGCTTTTGTAAATTGTTTTTTTTTTTTTTTAATTTAAATAAATGAATTTTAGCAAAATATTTTTTTGCGTGTTTCAAAATATAAACATTTTTCTTATACATGCACGATAAATTATAAATGTCTGAGGATTTTGGTAGTGAGCGTAAGTACAACTTTGCATGGGGTTTTGCGTTTTGTACAGTCGGATGCAGTGCTATAGTCCATTCACGGTTACTTCCAAATTTCTGAAGCTCTGCTTAAGTTCTACTTCAAGGATATTCCTCCACCTCATGCAAACAAAGCTTAGCCGAGTCTAGAAAATTACACCAAAAGGAAAACGCACCGCATTCGTGCGCAATCAGTATGACATTATCTTGCGTAAGAACTATTTATTACTAGGCATTACCAACCTATTTCATCTTTCTTTTTATTCACATTTATAATAAACGAAATATAACTTTGTTGCTAAAATAAATGTAAAACTTAAAAATAAGGTACTTTTATGTTAACAGAAGTATAAAATGCTTGTGATACACGACGTATTTAGGAAACAACCAAACACGTCGTTCGTAGGGAGTTTTTTCAAAGACTTAATTCAAAAAGTGTGAAGAAACCGCGAATAGACGACTATACACCGAAAAGGAAGCCAAGTCACCTAAATGCTGGGAGTGGCGAGAGGCAAAGGAGAAAGTGCGTAACCAGGGATGTCCAAAGTGCGCGCGGGCAGGAGCGACCGAGTGCGCCTGCGCGGACGTGTAGGGGGAATGTGGCGCTATCTCGCAGCCGCACTTAGAGACGGCCTGTCCGCCAATATCGCTGCGATAACGTGGCTCGAGGTTGGCGCCGCGCCGGCCAGTTCCGGCCTCGGGCCTCATCGTCGTCTCACCACAGCTCTTACAAAAACTCTCCACAACTTCTCAACGCGCTGCACATTAATAACAAGAAATACTCTACCGCCTAAAAAAAAAAAATTTAAGATAAGTAATTCGTGAGCACTAGAAAATATTTTTTGTCGATTTTGAAGTTCTGTTTTCTTTCTTATAATATCTGTTTAGATTACACATGCAAGACATAACACAAGCACAGAAACATTACTACAAAGGGGCCGCGGTGGCTCAGCTGTTGGACTGCTCGCCTCTCACCAAGGCGAACTGGGTTCAGTTCCCGGCCAGGTAATTCCCTGATTCGTGCCGGACGACGCAGCTGGCCGGTGGGTTTTCTCGGGGATCTCCCGTTTCCCCTCTCTTGCATTCCGGCGCTGCTCCATTCCCACCTCTTATCCTCATCGGCTTACAACAAACAGAAACAAATTTAATAAATGCAGTATTTACTAATTTAAACATTAAATTTTAATACAAAATTTATACATTTCAGTTGTCATGTTGTATTTCAGAAAGGTTTTGTATTTAATGACTTACGAGTTTTTTATTCGATACAAATTATGGCTTCCCAAATGTTTATTTGTGTTATGTGATGTGTTTATTAATTACTTGAAAAAAATATAGCCTGATAATGATCTGCGACTTATTTTAAGTTACGTAAAATATAAACATTTTACACTTTGCAAACTTTTACAAATAATGACTTTCGCAGACATATTGTGCTCTAACGGATGTCTGATAAATTTTCATCTGTGCAAACAATATCTTTCTGTTTACGTTGTGTCACGTGCAGTACTGCAGGCGTGGTTTTGCTCTGCGGACAAGAGATGCTTTTTTACTGCCACTCTTAAAAACATGTGTTTCAATGCTAGTTTATTAGTGATTCCACAGTTCAGTGTTCTTTATAAAGTAAGGTGAGTACTCACAGGCCTCAAACAAGAAGGGTTAGGTTACCTGGTCGTGTGACAGGCCTAGCTAAGTTGGTGATAGGGTTTATTTCACCTCGCAATACGGCAGGCGATTTTAAAGTCGCACAGGCTGTCTAGCTGGTTGCGTTACGAGGCGACGCCTTTGTTATTGTTTTAATTGTCTGCGCAACGGAAAACGCTAGAGAAAAGTGTGATGTCAATATTGTTTCATTTTCCCTATAACTACACACTCTGAGAAATAGTTCGGAAATTTACCACGCCAGTGTTTAGGAATGATACGAGAACTGTTATGGTAAAGTTTGTCCTTATAAACACGTGGTAGCACTCCTGGACAGGTATATGAAACTGCCAAATGGGTACTGTCATTACCAAATTCACTTAGTAATCGTGCTTAACACTTCCGTATTTGTACACTAATGTATGGTAACTTTCCCACATTACGTATAGGTTAAAAACATTTCATTACATGTTAGGAAAATTACCAGAAACATTTTTTACAGTGTACGTTTTGTACAACCGTGCGAAACTGTCCCAAATGTTTAATCAATCTAAAGTCGCCTTGCAGATATTTTAAAAAAAATCTAAATTAATGTTTCAACTTATGTTTTAATTTCCCTGTTAAGGTTGTAATGTAAGTCATTCATATATCTGATTATTATCGGTGTTCGTATAGTGTTTCAGACTATAGCTAAGAGACCTGAAAAATTCGCTAGTTCAATGACCTGCAGGCTAGCCTGTATAGTCGTATGTACAAACATGCCGATATCAGCTGCGCATTGGTTGTCCGCCGTCACAGTGGAAGGCTACGATTAGGCCAGCGTTTTCCAGGAGGTGTCAAACACCGTGTGAACCATTGGCTAAAGTTATATAAACACACGTGTTTTTAATTCTAGCTTGTCCCAAAATGAATCCGCAAATTCTTCAGGTCTCCAACAATAGTCAATTAGTGCTGCCCTTAGCACCAAATAATGCAATACTTGTATCGCCAACTGATATTATCACATCCTGTTTAAATACTTACGTCGTGTGTTTTATTAGTGCGTTAGTCAGTTTTTTATTTTATTGAAAAGTTCATTAATTTGAGGTTTTGACAAAAGACTTGTTTTTATTTCCTAGTTCGTTTTTTGTTATTACAAAAATGAGAGAAACGCCTTGAGAATAAATCCACACCAGAACGAGATGGATCCTATCAGACACGTAATGCTTCTGAGATGACGGTCTTCTAATTCAAACCATGCATTACTTGGGTGCTTACGCTTTGTTTCACAAACAATTTCTTATGAGGTAAGATTATATTTTAGTTTGGAGGTGGCAGGAACAGTCCAATAGATCATGCTAGCGTATACAGAGATCTTAAGAAGAAAGAGATGCCTATACCTTGTTTGAAACCTTTGTGATAGAGACGCCAAACATTAATTTAGCTATGGACATGAAAATGTTAGGTCAGCCATTTTATTTGGGACCGAAAAAAGAACATCGAGTGATCAGTTGTATTATCAGCATGCGAATACTAGGATTCGGATGAATTTTAAAAAGAATGAAAGTGACTACGTTCAAAGTGGCTGAGGCATCTGGATGCAAACTTTTTTTTAAATGCTCCCAAAAAAAAATGGTGTACGAGCAAGAAACGCTTGTTTAATTTCAAAGAGTGGTATGGGTTACCCATAAGAAACCTAGAGAACCTGTTAGTGTACAGAGATTCAATGAGTAGTATTGCAAGGTCAAAGATTGTTTTTACAAAGATTTTACGAGACTACATATTCATAAAAAATCCGGAGAAATAACGTACGGAATGTCGACAATGATGTAAATGGCGCTGCAAAAAAAAACACTTTTTCAGTGAGGGGCGTTAGACTTTAATAAGCAATCATAGTTTCACGTTTGATAGCCGCGACTGGAGCCATTGGCAGCATTTCAAAGCGTCTAAAAAAGTCTTACTTATAGACTAAAGAAGAGGTAGACCGACTGTTCGTCTTCTGCGCGCGTACCCAACATTGACCGACCCCAAGGAACACAACTGTCAAAGTCACATGAACAACAGTGAAGACCGCGTTTGTTCATACCTCAATTTTCAAAAGACAAGCACTTTCATATGAACATAATAATTTGCTAACTTGAATTTAATCATACTGAACTACAAATTGGTTAGAGGAAGTATGCAATCCTCTCAAAGCATTTGTTTACTAATCAGTGTTCTAACCTCAAATCCAATTCACGCCGTTTCTGCTACACGTGTTGGCAGAAAAGCAGTTGAATGTTGGGACACAGAGACTGTTTGTGCGCAGCCAGCGAGATCACTCTACCTCATCTTTAGTCTATGTTCTTACTGCTGGTGAATGTAACAACTCTTGCGTTTTAATTAAAGTGGCGTGGCCTCTCTTGTCAACTGGGGCAGGTGTTGTTTTTCCGTATCACATCCACACCAAACTACACACACACACACACGCGCGCGCATTCTATTGGAGCAGCCCTAGCTCCCGCATTGTAGTCCATGCAAGAGTCTGGTTATACAGCCACACCTGGCAGACACTCACACAGTCATGAGCTATCGCCACTTCCTTTATATCTCCTTCCCTTACCTCTGCTTCAGCCAATCGGCCGCTAACATCTTAATTGAACACACACAGCAAACGTGGTATGTAACGCATGCTAATTAAGCGTTCCCCAGTTACTTTTGCCACCGCTGACGCGTCTCATTCACACAGCTCACGGAAGTCACAGCTATTCTAAATGTTAAGTTAACGGTTACGAAGAACGTGTAAAAGAATAGTGCAAATATTGCCGATTGAGTAATTGCCCGGTAAAATATAACTGAAGGTATCAGAAGTTTATTTGCATTTACTAACGGGACACCGAAGCATCGTGTAAAATTCCTCAACTACGCGTTTTTCTGGTAGCTGTTCCTCTGGTTTTGTCACTTAATTCATTATCGCTGAGAGATCTAACTTAATGTCTATGGGTGCATTATGAACAAAACACAGGAAAGTGGGAATACAGGCGCAGCAAATAATTACAAATAATTTTATTACACAATCATGTCCCGTTTTTTTTTTGTGCATGGAAAATACAAAATGCATACAATTCATATGACAAAGAAAAGCCAACAGAACATCTACGCAAAATTCCACACCCCGTACAACTATTCATTTACGGACCACCTGTGTAGCGTTATGAAAGTTCGTGTGACTCCCAGGGTAATGTCCGATTTCGTAGTCCTTTACTGTTGTGCTTAATGAACTTGGGCACGGCTCCATATCACGCAGAATCGTGCAAATTGTCCACGCGAGCTCACGTCAAATTTTTCACAGCTACGTCACTACAGGCCTTAAAAAAACGTTATTGTGCCTACGAAAATAGGTACTTTAGACCAGCTGTCATTGCCCCACACTCAGCGGCGAATGGGGAATTGTTGCAAGGTAAGCTGTGTTTTGCTCTGTTCTATACCTAATCGTTTGCTAGTTTAAACATCGGGCTATTAAACCTAGTAGTGCAGTTAACGTCACAGCACGTGCGCAACAACGGGTGCCTCGCCGCTCTCTCGTGTGTGGCCGCAGTACATTCTGTTTCTCCCGGCTCCACTCTGGTAACTGGTGTTCTTTCTGCGTGCGCCGAGTGTGTACAGCACTGGGCAAGCACCGGCTTACCTTGCGACACTTCACCACCACGCCACTGCCCATACTCCAGCAGTAAACTGACGGCCGAGTTAAGAGAGCAGTCACTTGTCAAATAGGGATAATCCTCACTTCATCGTTGCATCGTTCCACGTATTCAAGTACTTGGTCGCCAATTACAATAATTTCCATAACATATCCCCTTTATAAAACTAAAAACCTTTTGAAAATTCGCTCCGTCCTGCTGAATTATTTAGGTTACACCTCAATTTATGGGTTGTGCATGCAGAGATAAGGAAGAGGAATGAAAGTCTACCTACTTTCACGTGTCGCTCCATATTTCCAATGCCTTGAAACAACAGTAATGAGGAAGAACAGGATATTCACTACGAAATGAGAAAAGTACAGGTTCACATTTGCGGTAACAATCCTTTCAGTTGGCATTAGGCCCGTTACACTCTGTATTTTCGTGCAATGGCGACATAACATAAATTTTAATTTCTTTGCATAAAATATTTGCTTATTCCGAAAACACAGGAAACGTTTACAACACTGTAAAAAATTAGTTCATGGACTAATGTGACGTAGTCTGGCAACTCTTTCAGTCGTGCTCTAGACATCGGAAATGTTGGACAATGTTATAAAATGCTCTAAATAGTCCCGGCAACCCTGCTTCAATAATAAATCAGCAATAATAGAATTTTCTTTCTTTTTTAATTCAACAAAGTGTCGAGAACTCACCTTAGCATACTTAAGTTGGAAGTCAGTCCTTAAAATTGAATGGCAGAATTTCACTGAGCGACGTTAAAAGAAGTGATTAAACCACGTTGGATATCCTTTGTGTAAATAAGTTAGCCTATGGCTACCACAACTCTGAATCCCGCAAGATAAGGGGAGCGCTGAACACTGAAGTCTTGTTACGATCTCCGCTAAGTGTTTTGCCTTGTTCAGCTCACTTGAAGTCGACAAATAATGCATACTTGCATCCTCAATTACTCGTAGTCCGTGGTGGCGCAAATGAGGACAGACTTAACTACCCCGATAATGACATGCCCAAATCGGGAAAAATACTTAAAATTTGCCCATTTGAGATTTCCCGTGGGTTTTCAGCCACGTCTGAAAGCAGCCTTCAAGTACTTCGCCATAAACTATTTTTAAAAAATCTTTGATTTTTATAACAAATGACTTTCCACAAGTGATTACTGATTAGATCGCAACCTATTTTAATGCGCTCGTGTAATTTTCCGGCGTAAGTTTTGTATCTGTGTCTCTATTTAGTGATTGCAAATTACCAAAGTTACTCATTCCCTCACGTGGCACGTAATTGTTTTGTAGGAAGTGTGAGGCAAAAATGGATATTTCTAAGGATGACCACTTGCCACATGGCAGTGTGCAACAGATGATACGTCAGCGCGTACAGACGATTGGAAGTGACGATAAAGACTTTTACTTTACAAGGTCGTTTAATCATAGCTGTGAAGTATTTTCAACCTACACCGCAAAATAATTATTACTCGTCGAACCCAGATATTCTTGCAGGCTTACGTAGTCCCACGTAATCACGTTTTTTTATAACCACGACATTTGTTCATCTACTGGTGTGTATCATTCTCACCGGGCAACGTCAGGAGGCCTGTGTTGCTGAAGGGACTCAATAAAAGCCTACGTCATCATGTGAAACATTGTGTCTGGGAATCCCACTCAATCCCACCCATACCTGGCGTTAAAAGATTTGCATCTGTTTTGCTAACAAAATCCTTGAGGAACATCGATAGCGTTTACTATCGTAACACAAATACACTGAGACTGGACGCAGATGTTGATTACGTTTACTATACAAAACTCAACAATGTCACTACCTCATTGGTAATCTACGACATTTAAANGTCTGGGAATCCCACTCAATCCCACCCATACCTGGCGTTAAAAGATTTGCATCTGTTTTGCTAACAAAATTCTTGAGGAACATCGATAGCGTTTACTATCGTAACAGCAATACACTGAGACGGGACGCAGATGTTGATTACGTTTACTATACAAAACTCAACAATGTCACTACCTCATTGGTAATCTACGACATTTAAATCAAATTTTAACAACTTTTAAAGTTTTCACAACTACGTTAACTGTAACTCGTGGAAGTTTTTTTTTTTTTTTTGGCAGGTAGTTTCTAGGTTTCAGTTAGTAAATGTACGAAAGTTGTTTCACTATTTTCGAAGTGAAACATTTTTACAAGACCAGTATTCTTCTGTTTCTTCACAACGGAACTGTTTATTTTGTTTTTATCTTTGAAAGTTTGATGACAGTGGTGAAACTGAATCGTATTCGTAGTTTAGCAAGAAATATGCAGTATGTAGGTTAAATGCAAAATGAGACGAAAATGGCCATAAAAAACTCACCTGAATACCATAATTGACACTGCATGACGCTAAAAAAAATAACCGAAAAATAACCAACTCTTCTTTTTTTTTTTCAGAAATTGCAAGAAAAATTTTTTATGTATGTTTGCTCACTTGTCTATAATAAATAAAATTATGTATTAAATACTACTAAATAGAAGGATAATTAAAACAATTGGAAAACAAAAATCAAATATCTTGGCTGGCACCGGATAGTTGGATCAATGNTAAATAGAAGGATAATTAAAACAATTGGAAAACAAAAATCAAATATCTTGGCTGGCACCGGATAGTTGGATCAATGCGCATGATAAATCCCCCACACAGTATTGAGCAAAAAACCATTATACAAATAAAACAATATGAAAACAAATAAAACAAATACAAGTATAAACAGTATTCACTCACACGAGTGCAAAACAAAGAACAAACAAAAACAGAATGACTACAAATTTGAAATAAAAACACGAAGAAGAAAGTAGTGCCTAATTAATCGTGGTTTCAACAGGGTTTTTTTGTTTTTCTTCTTGTTTTTAAAATTTTCTGTGTGGACACGCTGGAANTAAATAGAAGGATAATTAAAACAATTGGAAAACAAAAATCAAATATCTTGGCTGGCACCGGATAGTTGGATCAATCAATGCGCATGATAAATCCCCCACACAGTATTGAGCAAAAAACCTTTATACAAATAAAACAATATGAAAACAAATAAAAAAAATACAAGTATAAACAGTATTCACTCACACGAGTGCAAAACAAAGAACAAACAAAACCAGAATGACTACAAATTTGAAATAAAAACACGAAGAAGAAAGTAGTGCGTAATTAATCGTGGTTTCAACAGGGTTTTTTTGTTTTTCTTCTTGTTTTTAAAATTTTCTGTGTGGACACGCTGGAATTTTCGCATGTGAAAAACGTAGTAGTTTTTCCGTTGGCCAGTGGGTTTTCTCAGAGTATTCTATTTTCTCCATCATTGCATTCTGACGCTGCTTTAATTTCACCTCGCTTTACCCCCAACGGGGTGCCAGTAAGTCACACCTTTATATTTGCGGTTATTACAAAACCAATTCGGAAATTGTAGGCGTAATTGATTCTGATAACGCTGAGAACGTAGTTTAATTGCGAGGTTGTTAATGTTTACGTGTTATTACTGTCACATTTGTAGCCATTTTTAGACTTCAAATTTTTATTTACCCTCCCTGATTACACGCGTATAAAATTAAAGCATATCGTCACTAATGAGTAGGGGTACCTGTTTTTCGCGAAAAGATTGCAGGACGAGTTGTGTTCCAAAACACTTAGTTCAAAAGAACTTTAGTAATTGAATCATTTGAATTTTTACGGGTCTTATCTGTCAGCCCCACGAATCACGGACGGTCAGCATTGGAGAAAATTAATTCTGAAAAAGCAGATTTTAGCAAGGTTTTTAGGGCTCGAAAATGATAGGCTATTTATAGCATGCGAGATACAGGACTTTGAAAGTACCATTCCGTCCTCGTCCGGGCTATGATATATTTTCGTGTGTAAACATTTTGGGGATACGTTTAATAGTATTGTAAAAAACCGTATGGCAAACACACTTCAGCGCAGTTCAAGCGCCAAGTATGCGAGCGCCTAAAGCTACAATAATTGAAGTAAATACTATTTTAATACTTTACTTCTGTTACACATTTTCTGCTTGCTGTTGCCCCTTAGGAAAGAATGGCGAACTACTGGCTCACTTCATTATCCTACAGTGCAACAGCAACTTTAAATTACGACCATCTTGGATTTAGTCTAACATTCATTGTTTGATGACGTTTACTAAAAAGTTACCGAATGCNCTAAAGCTACAATAATTGAAGTAAATACTATTTTAATACTTTACTTCTGTTACACATTTTCTGCTTGCTGTTGCCTCCTAGGAAAGAATGGCGAACTACTGGCTCACTTCATTATCCTACAGTGCAACAGCTACTTTAAATTACGACCATCTTGGATTTAGTCTAACATTCATTGTTTGATGACGTTTACTAAAAAGTTACCGAATGCTTAGACATTTGTTGCACCACAGAATTTCCGGACTAATATTTGATGGCATCTTTGAGTGCACTGCTAGTTTGCGTGCGGGATGACGAGGGAAAATATATTTTTAATTACAATATCTAACCATATTTTCGTTAACTTCAATTAATTTAATTCTACGCACATCATAGCTCTGCTAAGTTGTTTTGCAAATCTAACAACGATTGTTATTTATGGTTGAATAAGAAATTAATATGATAAAATTTGCTCATGCAAAATGAAGTGATTTGTAAACGTCGTGTTTCATTTGTTTATTTCGCAACAGGCGATGAATAATTACAAGGTGTAAACATTAGCATAAGAGCCATGCATTTTTTTTTATTTGAACGTGAGCAGTTGAAGTTAACGAGTAGTCTACGATGCAGCTCTGACAGCTGCATTTATCAGCGCCAAAATGAATCTTTCATGTCACAGTCGAAAAACGGCGGTAGCTGCGTTCAGTCAAGGTTGTGTCCGAATTCTCTCCAAGTATACACATGTCCGTACTAGGCCCCGTCTGTGACGTTATCACGTATATACTAGCGTCATTAGAAATCCCAGTATAATACAGAGGTTCTATACGTGGAAAATACACGCAGTTGCTTACTTGTTGGGCGTACCTGCGTACTTACGGCAGTCGTAATTTTTGCTTGGTGTGTCATCGTGACTGCTTAGGGGTTATAAATAACGCAAATTTGAGAAGTTTATATATATATATACTGTTAAACGAAACATTATTCAGTTTTAAGATAACAGTTTCAGGTTATCGATTTCCCTTTGTTTCCCGCGAATAACTTCCCTACGTTTCTATGCACGCATAGTTTCCTTATACACTTGATTTCCCGAGGGAGTTAAAACATGTATCACCAGATCCTTTACAAAAATTCAATTATTCTTGTTTTGTGCTGCATAATGTTATTTTCTGTTTTGTGTTGCGTAACCTGGCCTNCCTTTACAAAAATTCAATTATTCTTGTTTTGTGCTGCATAATGTTATTTTCTGTTTTGTGTTGCGTAACCTGGCCTAATTGCTTACGTATTTCCAAAGCACAGAATGAACTGAATAATTGCCAGTCGATGTGAAGTGGTGTTCCATTTCGTAAAAGGATAAAACACGTAAATTATTAAGCCCATTTTATTGGCCATTTTCCCACGACACCTGCCAGGCCTCTGCTGCAAGGGCCGAAACCAACTACTGCGCGTCCAAAATAGTTGTGGGAATCCTGTGTTTCCAAAACGCATACAACAAACAGCCCAGTAAAGACAGCAGTGGGGGTGGGTTTTGAATATTTGAGAAATGTGGTCACACAAAATTTACGTGTAAAACTCATTAAAGTTAACCATGAAATCATGGGAATTTTTTTTTTAACCTTGTGATTTCATGCATAAATGCGAGACCATCCGTCCGAATAATCTGGAGAAGTAGGGCACGTGTGCCTGTGCACTTAGCTATGACTGTTCGTGCACAGCCTTAAACCCATTTCATTGTCACGTTACTGAGTTTCTTGTTAAGCTGAGAAGCCAACAAAATATTTGTTTGTATAGGGCGAAAGTTATGTTTAGATGCCGCAACAAAATTTATTGTTGAGTAAACAAAATTTGATAAGTAACAAAATTGATTTCGTTCATCTAACAAAACGTTTTAATAAACAAAATTTCTCTGTTTTCAAAAATAAATATCTTGTTTAATCAACGGTATATATGTGTTTGTCCACTCATTTAATTGCTTTCGTTGGAAAATACAGCTTGAGAGTTTGTTTTCATCTGTGTGGTAATTAGGGTAGTGACAGTGTTTGTTAGTACATGTATTGTTTATTGATGCTTAATAATGGTATAAACATCCTAGTAAAACAAGTTAAACAGGAAAATAAAAAGTAATTCTGTAAAACTTGAAATATTTATTCGCGCACGTTGTCCAGTATTTTTCATCTATTTATTTAGAAACATTTAAACTTCATCAGTAGTCAGTTTGGCTGAGGTTGTTAGGGCGTAGAGCACGGGCACTAGGTTCTAATCTGGTTCGGGGAATGCAATTATTTTTATATTAACCGAAACTGTTTAATATACGTAGAGCCGAACAAATACTTGGTTGTACCAACTAAATCTTAGTTTGGGGCAACCAAATAATAATAACAAAATAATTTGGTCACAACAACAAATATTGCATTGCCTCTATATAAACAATTAATTTGGTTACGCCAAACTAATTTTGTTTCATTCAACGAAACCTTTTACTCAGAGTAATCTGTACGGCTGAAGTGAGTGAAGAGATTTGGGCGGCTCATAACAGCGAGGTCTTGAGAGCCGATGAGGGCGATTGAGGTGAGTATGGTGCGGTTCCGGAATTAAGGATTGGGGGAAGCGGGAGATCCCCGAGAAAACCCACCAACCAGCGGCATCGTCTGACACGATTTCCAAATGCAAAAATTCGTTGCCCGGCCGGGGATTGAGCCCGGTATTCCTAGGTGGGATGCGAGCAGGCTGACCGCTCAACCACCGCGGTCCTGACACGTACGGCTGGGAACAAACAGTAAGGACGCAGAGCAGGTAACAATACAGAGGTGAAACAAACACACCACAAACTCCTGCCGCAAATGACAGCAAAATGACNTGAAACAAACACACCACAAACTCCTGCCGCAAATGACAGCAAAATGACGTAACTTGACTACGTTCACCGATCAGCGTCTGGTAATCTACTCGCCAGCCGGCAACTCAGCAAATAGAAGAACATTTCGCAACATGCAGTAGCCAATCAGACACAATGCCCGTTCCCAGAGTCTCGCACAGTCAATCAGAGAGCGGGCACGTCCACATCAAAGAAACCGCCACGCCATTTAGTCTCTGTACGTATAGCCTATTAGCAGTTTCTTAGCACTTTTTGAAGTAAACCTTTAAAAAATCACCCCATGTATGACGTATTTGGTTGGTTCCTAAATATACANTTCTTAGCACTTTTTGAAGTAAACCTTTAAAAAATCACCCCATGTATGACGTATTTGGTTGGTTCCTAAATATACCATTTATCACAAGCGTTTTATACTTCTGTTGACATAAAGGGTATCTTATTTATGGTTAAATTGAACTTTAACTTGTATTTCATTTATTAATAGGAATAAAAACAGGAGAAAATATGTGCCTAGTAATAAATAGTTCTCATGCGAAATATTATTAAACTAAGTGCGCACGAATGCGGTGGGTGATCCCTTTGGTGTACAATAAGACTTAGTTAAGCTTCGAGTGCATAAGGCGGAGGAGTATCCTGAAAGCAGGGCTTCAGANTTCTTAGCACTTTTTGAAGTAAACCTTTAAAAAATCACCCCATGTATGACGTATTTGGTTGGTTCCTAAATATACAATTTATCACAAGCGTTTTATACTTCTGTTGACATAAAGGGTATCTTATTTATGGTTAAATTGAACTTTTACTTATATTTAATTTATTAATAGGAATAAAAACAGGAGAAAATATGTGCCTAGTAAGAAATAGTTCTCATGCGAAATATTATTAAACTAAGTGCGCACGAATGCGGTGGGTGATGCCTTTGGTGTACAATAAGACTTAGTTAAGCTTCGAGTGCATAAGGCGGAGGAGTATCCTGAAAGCAGGGCTTCAGAAAAGTTGGACGTAATCATGAACGGACTATATCTTCTCTGTGGTAAGTAGCTAGCGCGACTCTCGTCGACCGTTTACTGACTTGAGCTGAGTGTGTTGACCTCGCAGTGTCGGCACACACGCCAACTGCGGCGGAGAGATGCATCGCGTCTTCGCAGCTGTCAGAATCGTGCCGCCTTATCCGGAATGTACAGTTACCTGCGTGGAACCCCGTCGACGAGAAGAGGATTTCGAGCTGGCCGTTGAGTGCTCCACATCAGTCTCTGGGTTGCGTCCCGTTGTGCGGCAAAGGTTGAATATCGCTCCCAGCAAANGGCCGTTGAGTGCTCCACATCAGTCTCTGGGTTGCGTCCCGTTGTGCGGCAAAGGTTGAATATCGCTCCCAGCAAAGGAAATACCACGACAATAGTAAATAAACCACAACTAGACGTTTACGAACGAGTTACTTTACAAAATATAATGTCAACAGTTGAACACGATGCAAAAGGATCTACATTTAGCGGAAACAAATTTCGTATAGTATTCTGGAAGTGATAGACCGTACCATAAACTGGGGTCACNAAGGATCTACATTTAGCGGAAACAAATTTCGTATAGTATTCTGGAAGTGATAGACCGTACCATAAACTGGGGTCACTTTCCGCGCACAGAAAACTACTTTGTCTCACTCTGAACTTTTTCTTTGGCACGATTTGATAAAAGCATGAATATTTGGTCTAGGGTTTAAAATATCCAGCCGTGTTTATTGTCCATTTGCCAACCTTTGCCATAGCAAGCATTTCGAATGGTACAAGGTAACCCCTCGTTGCTTAAGAAACAATACCGTTTAAGTAACATTTAAGTAACTACTGAGCACGTGCGTTATTATCGGTATTGTCTTGTAAACCATTGTGCTTAGATGTGCGGTGCATTGCGCGATGAAAGCACTATCTTGTGAGTAAGTGATAAACAAATCCACGAAAATAATGTGTCAGGACGATAACTCTTTGCCTAGATACGAAAACCTCTTCTTCAATTGAAATGTCAGTGTAGGTGCAAAGTAGACTCTGTTTACGGTACCTCCTTCGGCGGGGAAGAATACAATGAATTGGTGGTACTTTTCATTTCGGGACCTGCAGACATGACGTAAAATAAGAACTAAAAGTTGAGAGACACAGTGCTGGGTGGAAACGGAAGGACCTCGAGAAAACTTCGAATTTGGCGGTTCGAATTTGTCGGAGAGATCGGATTCAAATAGCCTTGGTGGGAGACCGGCGTGCTATATCCTTNCGAATTTGGCGGTTCGAATTTGTCGGAGAGATCGGATTCAAATAGCCTTGGTGGGAGACCGGCGTGCTATATCCTCCCCTAACGCAGTCCGCGAGTGACAAATTGGGGTAATCTTATACGCATGTTACATATTTCTACATACGTTTCTCTGCATTGCTCATTCTCAGATAACAAGTTTCAATGGAGGATAATCGTGGTTACTTTCAACACTTTACTGAAGCCTTGCTGAAGTTATACTTTCGTCCTACGACAGGCTGTTCNAGGATAATCGTGGTTACTTTCAACACTTTACTGAAGCCTTGCTGAAGTTATACTTTCGTCCTACGACAGGCTGTTCACGTAAAGTGAGCACTTTTGAGGTCCTAGTTACTTTTTTCCTTTCAGCCGTTTTTTTATCCTTTAACCCCGTTTTTAAATAAATATTGTCATGTAAATAATAAACACAGTGTGTTTATTACACTGCACTCACAAGTTGATGTTCTAGGCTAAAATAAAATATATTTGTTCGCTCTTATTCCAAATCAAAGGTTTTCAAAATTACTCACTTTACTGTGAATAGCCTATAGCTACGTATACTTCCACACGTGTATACAAAGCGTACACAAGTCTGTAAAAAACCAATGCACAGTATTCGTACGCCGGACAAAGAATAAACAATACGTATTTTTTTACATAATGTAAAGTGTTTCCAACAATAAGAAACGTTTACGTTACAAACAACGTAAAATCTAAAGAACGCAAACACAATTTCTTACTAGCAATTACCAACATACACTGTATAAAAACATTGTATTTTTACCATTTTTGCCAGTTGCCAAAAATTTGTGTAACGGTAGAAAAAATGTTCTTGTAAAATTGCATTATAATTTTTGTAATACAACCAATTAAGGCTTGTATTTCAACTCTCATTATCGAGCAGTGGAAACAAAATTATTTATATAATGCTCTAATAAAAAAATATACAGGACTCATTGTTCTCCTTACGTTCGGTGAGGTCGCCTTCAAATCCGAGTCCTTACAGGCGGACTTTGGACAGTAGCACAGAGTAAACAAATACACAGAGACGAAATGGCAAAGCGGTTCTTTTGACGTGGGCTTCACCATTCTCTGATTAGCTGCGCGAGCTTCTGGGAGCAGGCCTTGTATCTGATTGGCTACTGCATATTGCGGAACGTTCCCTATTGGCTGGGCTGCCGGCTGGCGACTATGCTACCAGGCGCTGATTGGTGAACGGCGTTCCAACTAACCACTGACGCCATTTTGCAGACGTGTGCTGCTGGAGTTTGCAGTACAAGTGGCTGTTTCACATCTTTATTTTTAAATACTCTGTGAAAGTACAGTGGATATTGGGTAGAGTGCGCATGTCATCCGCGCAATAACTGCCTCAATGTGCCAACGTTGACCTACTGCTCTTCCTACAGAAGTGTGGTTTCGACTAAGGGTGNCCGCGCAATAACTGCCTCAATGTGCCAACGTTGACCTACTGCTCTTCCTACAGAAGTGTGGTTTCGACTAAGGGTGGCTGTTTTCTGAAATAAGTGTTTTTGTTATGGCTAAGTTGTAACCAAAATACGATTTAATCAAGTTATGCACAATTCAATTTTTTTCCCTTACAAGCGAGGTTTTATTGCAAAACAGAATGTAACCAAGCGGAACGTCATCGTTTTCACACGTAATTTTGACAGTTGTTACAGCGTTCTTGTGCCAACGTTTAAACATCCGCAGAAAAAAAAAATTCTACTTAATCTTTAGTCTTTGGTTCGGATATATAACAAACTTTATTTTATAAAAAAAAATTTTACATTTACCTTATTACGGTTAATTGAGCACTTTTTAAATGTAATTTTTAAAATGTCACAACTCCTATCTGCATATATTTTTACGCCCAGTAAAGTTGATACCGACGGAGGGAAAGTAGTTCCATTTCTCGAAGTTGAATAGAAAGTGTTAGATACATTTGTGAATACTAAAACAATCTATATTGCGTAGTTTTTTTAATGCATATCGGTGAAAGAATAGACAAATTTGTAAAATATTTACTGTCTTAATAATTTTACTGTTTCACTTGAACGACGCAAGAGTAAAGTAATCATGTCCATGGCAATATTGATTGTACATACAGTATGGTGGAAGAATATACAATGTGCATAAAATTAGATCTTAAGCACGGCTTTCAAAAGTGCTTGGTTTACCGTGAATAGCTTATATTACACCTAAGAGTTTGCAAATTCATGTTCAAAAACATTTTTGGTGCAGTTTAAGCATGCTCAGACACAATAACTGAGTTAATAATTTCTTAAATGGGGTTCATGATCACCACTCTATGTGGTTTCTTCACACTTTTTTAATCAAACCTTTGAAAAATCACCCCATGTATGACGTGTTTAGTTATTACCTAGATACGCCATACATCACAACAGTTTTATACATATCTCAACATAAAAGTATATNATCACAACAGTTTTATACATCTCTCAACATAAAAGTATCTTACTTTTCGTTAAATTGAAGTCTTACCTATATTCTATTTATAAATTATACTTAATATGAATGGTAACAGTGATAAAACATATAGGTTGGTAGCGCCTGGTAAGAAATAGTGCGCACAAATTCGGTGCGATGTCTTTTGGTGTAATTTTCTAGACTTTGTTAGGCTCTGTTTGCATGAGGCGGAGGAATATCTTGGAAGAAGAACTTAAGCAGGGCTTCAGAAAGGTGTGAAGTAACCGTGAATGGATTATAGTCTGCTGGCGTATTAAATGTCTCGGATCACGAGATACCAGTGTCGTATCTAGGGAAAACCAAAAGTGTGTATGCAGTTTATAAAAGTTTAATATTTTTAAGTGCTTTTTTAAGTTAATTTTTAATAGCTATTACAGGGTGACTAGCAGTATCCTTACAACAAATTCCCTGACTTCTCCAGGTATCCTGTTATATTTCCCTGACTGATATAGCAAATATTAAAAACATTTCTATGTTTTTTTCCTAAAATAGATTATAATTTTTTTATGGGTTGACTAATAATAAAGTAGCCTTCATTTGTGGATTCTTTCCCATGCCTAAACAAATATTTATAAAAAATTACGTAGTTACAAAGATGGCAAATAGAAAAAGAAAACACAGACTTAAAATACTTGCGTTATCAGAACCAGAAAAAAGTCACGATACACAGACAAGACACAATACAATATGTAAATTCAATGAGAACCACTAACTAACAGTGTCTTCATTATTATTGTAGTAAAATAAACATTTTACTTGCAAAATCTTACACTTACATCCAAAACATATTTTCCACAACGCCAAGGCTTGCTGCATCAACGAAAGAAAAAATCAGCCTAGAAAAAATGTTTAATAATAGTTGCAATTAAACATACAAGTAAATTGTCCACGGGTTCATAAATTTTCCTATGAAGGTTGAATAAACTATCGCAGTACATGCAGAAGAAGTGCTAGAATCCAATATTATTATTATTTTATGAAATACATTTTAAACTATTTTATCTGAATTCCCTGACCTCGCACCAATTTTCCTGACATTTCCTTGAGTTTTCCAGAAATGTAAAATTCCCTGACTTTTTCAGGTTTCCCTTGTTTTCCCTGATGCTAGTCACCCAGTAATACGTAAGCTTCAATGAAATTTATATGTAAACCATTACTGACTCTCACCCCTCAATTAAACTGTCGGCATAAAGCGAGAGCGTTTTTAAACTCAATAACATTAAATACTGCCAAATTGAATAACACCATAAAATAAAAAGTACCGCATTTTTGACGTTCCCCGTCCCGTTTAACTTATTTAATGGGTATCCCGACGAGAATGATGACTTACGTATTGTCACGTTCAAAAGTTTAATTCAGTAAGATTAGAAAATACTTTTTAAAAAACCGCAAATAGCCCAGCTTTTTGAATGACTGTTTGTTTAACTCGCGAAAAAGAAAGTGTGTAAATAAACATATTTCAACGTATATAGTCATTTCTTTTTAAACAGTATTACGTCAGGAAGTGTTGGCCGTAGCATAATATTTTATTCCATTAGCAGAAACACAGTGGCCATTTTGTCACGTTTGCAGTTTATCTTGTGCTGCAATCGGTTCCTTACCTACACATCTACAAATATGAAATAATTTGAAAATAAATTGAAAACCCAATACAAAAGGAATATTTAAAATAAACAGCGTAAACCGTGTTTAAAAATTGTTTCCTAACATTTAACACCATTGAATAAATTCATAAAGACGTCAAACTGTTACTGAAAAACAATTTGATGATAAAAAAATTACTTTTTCATGAATATTTCGTTATCTTCCTTTACTAAATTGTTATTTCGAATGTGAAACGCACTCGTTTATTACAATAACTTATGCTGTTTATTATTTAATACAATGACTAACATGGAGGGAATCCAAATTGCCCAAGAAGACATTAAAAGACGCACGCTGTTTAGGGACAAACTGCAAAAATGTGCAGGTTTCCAGTAAAATCCCAACGAAAAGAGAAAAGTCGTTTGGACTGAGGAGAGAAGGGAAAAACACATAGAAAGGGCAAAATAAATGTGGAAGAAAGAAAGAAAATTACAGTTGAAATAAATGTAGTACACGGTGACTTATACAAACAAAACAAAGTTATGGCGAGTGCATATTTTACATAAAGTCGGCAGAACAAACAAAACGGCTATTTCGTAGTTGGCAAAACGTAAAATACAAAAATACGTCATTAATTTTGCAGACAGATTCAGTCATGCGAGTGCTCTTGTTAACAAAAAGTGCCAATCGGAACACGACGGAGTTTTGACGACGAGACTGAGACGCCTGGGCGTCTCCCTTAAGCACCTTCCGAGCCACGACCGAAAAATGTCCGCATTCTGGTGGGAATAATTTCGTGCAGCCTGAAAAGGGGGACGTTATGGTGTTCCTTTACCTTAAACTGAAGTTGGAGGTTTCGTCTGCTGGCTTGTGAACCTCGCCATCCTTGCCGAAAAACCGACCACTAACACCGACAATGGGCCTGCCGCCCAACAGTGACCGCAGCCCGGCAGCCGGCTGTCTTCGTGCACGTCAACATTCCTACTGCAGGGTGCAACGAGTGTCGCCCTTAGCTGCTGGCAGGTGATCACGTGATTCATGACGTCCCTGCACCTTGATTCGTCCCCCTCCACAAGCGTCGGCGGATTTTCAAGACGTACAGTAAGGAAGACTGTTTTTGTTTCCTGCGCATGCGCCAATTTAAATAAAGAGGATATATGGGATATGATGCCTTAAAAGTCAACTAATTATGAAAATCACAATGTTGCTATATTTCTTCCCCGGTACAGAGGAGGTGTAAGTTTCTGATGTATAAAATGGCCAGGCTGGGGTCGTCTCGAGGTATTCGGCTCCCGTCTTCGTCATCATGCATTTAAGATTAGTATTGTATTAAGTTGCCCTTCTGGTTAACGCTAATATGGGCATTTTGCGCTCCATATTTTGTGTTAGGTTGTCATTATGAAAAATCTTATAGGCATGATTGCCTGNGCTAATATGGGCATTTTGCGCTCCATATTTTGTGTTAGGTTGTCATTATGAAAAATCTTATAGGCATGATTGCCTGTGTATAGTGCATTTTCTTGTAAAGTATAAATTATTCAATGCGCCATAAATATATTTGGAAGAAGCCATATGGCTTGTAAATAATGTAATCATCCTAAGATTTGATTATGTTCGTATGAGCAACTTCTATTAATGCTTTTGTAATATCGCGTTGGGGCACAATTTTTATGTAACTATTTATACAGCTATTTTTGGTATAAATTACGCCCCAAAATTGTATTTGGGGGAAAAAAACTGGTTCTAACAATGAAATTGTACCTCCAATATATCATAAGATAGTATATAAGAAATTTTCTACTATATAAAATACAATTAAGAAACTTTTCTTGTGTTCGCTGGGTGTGTAAAAGGGTTCATGTGGCAAAGTATCCCAGGTTTTCTCCTCTGCCTTTAACTTATTCTGTTTTGGGATGGATGAGGAGTTTTGACCTGTTTAAGAGAAATAATTCGAATTAATATTATTGTTACTGTTTGCCAACTGCTGAGTTGTTGGTGGTTATTGGACTTGCGGCGGTCAAGGTGCTGGCACTTGGACACGTGGAGCGCTGGTGACGGTACCCTGGGGGCACAAGACTCTCGAAGCTAAGGTGTCCCAGCGGGCAACGGTCTACCCGCACGCCACCTGGACATCGCCCCGACACTCGAACGCACGTATCGAGCGCGACTATCGATACGCCGGTCGGACAACCGGCAGCTCTCGAAGCGGGAAGAGGCGAGGCGAAGGCCGCAGCTGTGTGCGTGCGAGTTTGTGTGNGATTGTACTAGCTGGGATCCCGCTGCGCCGGAACCCTTATATACCGACTGAACCCACCGGGCTCGAAACCCTGAACTCCAGGACGCCACGTGATGTCGACCTTGGTAAAACTATACAGTCAACATAATATGGTAGAGTGCGCGTACAATCAAGGCAATAAACAATTTATTTGTGCTGATACCAGCTAAATATGAGAAAAACCAAAATCCCGGAGTATTTAGAATAAACAGCGTAAACCATGATTAAGAACTGTTTCCTAACATTTAACACCATAATAATAAATTCATAAAGACGTCAAACTGTTACTGAAAAATAATTTAATGATAAAAAAATAATTAACATTTTAATAATGAAAAACAAAAACCTTTTCATAAATATTTTGTTATCTTCCTTTACTAAATTTCAGAGACTGCAGAGTAGTTAACCTTTCACACCTCTGATACGCCATTATAGTAACAATAGAAGTCGTATGGAGGNCTTTCACACCTCTGATACGCCATTATAGTAACAATAGAAGTCGTATGGAGGTTTCTATTTTGTATCGATTTTCTCCGTATATGATTTTTTGAGTTGCAGGTCTGCGTATCTTCCCAATTTTTTTTCTTGTGGTGGACTAAATAAAAGGTCACCACCTGAAAACGATACAACATGTTATAGAACGGACATTGCAAAACGTTTGTATGCGAGAATGAAGCACAGAATCAACGAAGTGACAAAGGCGNAGGTTTCTATTTTGTATCGATTTTCTCCGTATATGATTTTTTGAGTTGCAGGTCTGCGTATCTTCCCAATTTTTTTTTCTTGTGGTGGACTAAATAAAAGGTCACCACCTGAAAACGATACAACATGTTATAGAACGGACATTGCAAAACGTTTGTATGCGAGAATGAAGCACAGAATCAACGAAGTGACAAAGGATGATANGACTAAATAAAAGGTCACCACCTGAAAACGATACAACATGTTATAGAACGGACATTGCAAAACGTTTGTATGCGAGAATGAAGCACAGAATCAACGAAGTGACAAAGGCGACGTTGTCTGGTGCATGTGAAGCGAAATTCGCCTTAGCGCGCAAGGCTTAGAACAGCAGCATTTTCGTCATGTAGTGTGCGACTGTGGGTTAAGTGTGTAGTTTTGTAAGCGAAAAGTCAGAAGCAAAGTTCGATCCAATCATGTATGCTGTCGGAAACTCTTATAACCCACTGAACCTACAGCAGAAATGAAAAGAAATAGCCGCTATTTGTTTTCGCCCGAAACATGATTGAAGAATGTGAAAGTACAGACGATAATGGCGCACCTGCATCGTCATTACCTCATGGTCACCACGGTCAACGTTTTATTTGTTATTCTTTACGTAACGTGGCAGCTTCTATCCCGTCATCTTGGATTTACGACATTTTCGCCGTAGCCTGTAGTTCAGATTTATTTTTATTTTATGTCTCGACACAGCAAAAAAGCATTCCACTATCAAGTTTTTTTTTAATGCAGTTATTTCTTGGCTGCTGTTTTTAGTTACATTTATAGAATCACCCGCAAGCAGTAATCACGTATTTCTTCTCGTCTTTCATCATTTAATATTTAATAAAGCGGGAAAGCTGAAACTATTTGATAAAGTCCGAGATTATTTGTTGTCTGCAGGGGAAAAAATTATTTCGTTAAACCTTTTGTAATGGAACTTAGGCAGGAAAATGGATGAATCCAATAATCAAATGTATTCCAGGAATCGCCAGTGTGGTTCTTCTTTGTGGCATTGTTCAGGCTTGCAGACATCTGGCGCACAGGAGACACGGCCGTCCTGCCAACATTAAAAAATTACAACATACGCTATGTACGCAGCGTATGTTTTGTGCTTAAAGGTTATTCACTGTTAATTGAGCAGTTTTAAAATCAACTTTTTTAAAATGTCATTGCCCCTACCTGCTTATAACATGGCACACTATCTGGTGTGCACCCAGTTAAGTTGGCAACGACGAGGGGAAAGTAGTTCCATGTCTTAACGTTGAATAAAAAGTGTTACGGTAAACAATTGTAAATTTTTTAATGTTTTTTTTATTCTGTTTTTTAATGCATATACGTTTAAGAATTTAGTAGATTTGTAACATGTTTACTTTTATAAAATTTTCACAGTTTCATTTTACCAACGTGTGACTAAAGTTACCAGGCCCATGACAATGTTAATTTTATATATGGTGGAAGAATACACAATGTGTATACAAGTAGATCTTAAGCAGTGTCTTCAAAAGTACTCAGTTTATCATGAACATATTATAAGTATGATATCATTATTGATACTATTGTTGGGAGGTTAAGTACTCCTTGTAAATGTTGACAAACCTCTACTGTAGAAGCTATGTAAAATAATATTAAAAGCAAAAATTAAATGAACTTTACATATGCCAATGCAATACTGAACCTATTGTTTCTAACGCAATGCCACTTTTGAATACAATTCCGTTATTAGTATTGATCCTGTACGAAGTTTGCTTTGCAAACCATCAATCCTAGTACAATAATTTGTGTTCTAAATTTTACACAAATTTCGTTGAGTTTTAGATGACCGGGATAAAATAACAAATGAGCCCGGCTGACAAATTGGGTCGTGGTTCTGAACAGGGGCCGTCCTGGTCAAACCGGATAAGTATAATAATAGTGTTACATCCCAGAATTTTCCGTTGCTAAAATATTACCAATGTCTTCATTTTGGCGACAGTTACCAAGAGTATGTTAGATACACAACAAAATTTACCTCGTGGCTTCTCAACCACTGAACAATTCGTGGTTTCTGCTCGCCGCGACATAATCCTGTAAAACCATTCCAGTTTTTTTTCAAATAACTACTTGAGAAGCTAACTTTTCGATGTACTGATCGACAGCGTATAATTCAGTGCTCGTTTTGCAATATACACAAATCAGACCTCGTGCGGAAAATTGCATTTTATTATAAAAGTGTATACACTTCAAAATGTGTACATATGAAACTAATGAACTAGCGAGTTAGGGCCACAATTTATACTCCCACATTCTCAGACCTAAAGTTAAGTACTCAAAAATGCAGCTGTTTCAATTCGAAGAACAATGGAGAATGAAAAATCAGTTCCTCTGTCACCTTGTTTCTGTAGGATAACTGTTTTACACGGCGTTAGCCGTTTCACAAGATAATCCGCAAAATACGAGAATGAACTATAACGGAATTCGGTTGGCAATAAAAAAAAAGCACGAGCGAGAGGACTGGACACGCTGAAATTTCAGTGCGTAGTTTTGTAAATCCACACACCTGCTAAAGTGTATTGTTTCAGATGTTACGCTACCAAACACTGTAATATACTTAATTAAGGGAGGAAGAAAAAAAACTCAGGAAAACGTCAATTGCACCCATTAAAACTTGACGCTGCCATGAGTTTTTTTCTTTAAGGTTCGCCACTAAATCACAATTTATCTCAAGCGCAAGGAGGGGGTAGGAAATGATAATGAGCAGTCTCGGCATGATTACTTTCACCGTGCGAACACGAAACGAGCCTTTACTTTTGGAAAGCTGAAGGACGTGTCGACAAAGGAAACGCCGGGTGAGCTATGGCTATCGGCGACAGGACAACGTATTACGAAGTAATTTAAAGCATTAGCGGGGAACAGTGCTATTAAGATTTTTTGATGAACTTTCGATGGGGAAATGGCCTGATACCTTTTTTTTCCCTACATATATTCCTCGCTAAGTAGGCGCAGCTGCAAGGGGTGTTATCTCGTTGGGATCGGCGGACGTGTGTGCAGTGACGCGCCGGGCCGGGCCAATTAACGAGTCGGGTATAAACAGCCGTACGTGGCGTGAAGACAGTAGGGCGGAGGGGGTTGCGGGGAGACGCCCACGCGTCGCCCGTATCGACCGGTTTTTCGAGCACACGGCCCGTATCGACCGTTTATACCCTTAAACGTGAGCAGCCCCCACGAAGAGTGCGCGCGCACCCGCCCTGTCATTACGTCAGACGCTGGCGCTAGTGCGCATGATCTCGGGACGCAGGTCATCGCGCCCCCCTCCCCGCAAACCTTCTCATTCCCTCTCCCCCTTCCATGGCAGCTCTCTCCCTCGCTCTATCTCCCCTACGGCGAAGCTGTAATTACACCTCCTCGCCCCTGGGCGCAACGTGGCGTGCCCATTTTTCGGCAGTTCTACCGTCCAGCTACGGAGGTGTCGACGCAACCTGTGATTATGCCGCTCCGACTAATATCGACTAACTCCCGGGAACCCTCACTACATTTCAACACCTTCCATATGTTTCTNTCTATGTTTTTTTTTTTTTTTTTTTCCCCAACTCCCTTCCTCACCACTCCGGCGAGTATGCACTTGATTCACGGCAGTTAGCAGCAAACTACCACTCACTCCCCGCGAGAGGAATCACTGCGTACAACACGTGCGGGCGCTTCCCAGCACGAGGGAAGAAATCTCCTGTCGCCGACATAACGTAATCGGTTATCGGCTTTCAAATAGTCCCGTCAAAGCTAGCGACTCTAAAGCAGAGTGGAAGCAGTAAGTCAGGAAAAAAAGAAAGCGCAAATCCTGTGATCGCATTCAGCGCACAGAACCCGCGAAAGATGGCAAAGTGGACTCTAAGAAATTATTCGCAAATTTACTATATGCGTGTATACGTAAAGTGAGAAAGCGCAGATAATGGTAACATTATTTCCCACACATCCATGCCAACGTTCTTACATTTGCTCAGGAAACAGTGAAATGCGTAGGAAACTTCCCGACTTTCTTTGTGGCAACGATACATATTTCATATTTGTAGCCCGATGTGTGATATTATCTCCGTGCGATATATGGGTTTAAAATTTCCAATTCAGTTTAGGAAGTTTACCAAAACAATTTTTTAGAGAGTGGTTGATCGTAATCTCGATCAGGATTTTATAAAGGTATACAAGCGCGAGATGACTACGATCTTGACTTTTTTTTTATGAATGTACAGGTTACTTCAGTCATACTGCCAGCTTCTCTTTGAAAAACAAATAGCAAGGACTGTTTTGTACAACGTGGAAAAATTAGCCTGGTTTGACAATGACGTTAATAAGTATGCATGTGAATATCGAAAGTAGCATCTGCAAAAAAAATTGGCAGCTTCTTTGAATAGAGTTCCTTACGCTGCCGTCGTCCCTGAAGAATCGTGATCTGGAATGCGACCTTAAGGCTCCCACCTGCCTGCCGCTGGCACTGCGTTACAGAGTGATGTTAGGAATTCACGTTTCTCTCAGCAACTATTCAACGTGCGTCCAATGTGCTGATATACGAAAAGAACACACACGTCAGACGAGGGCTGTTTAGTGCTTTCAATACGTTACGCACGCACACTAAAAACACCATTTTATAGCACCCCAAAAAACCTAAAAACGGCTTCTTCAAAGCGCCCTATTTCACAATATACGCATCAGGACCTCACAAAACGACCCAAGGGCCCTGCATTGGACCTTTATACAGACTCTCCACCAATAAAAAAAATAGGGTCACAGCTGAAAGCGCCGTGGGCACACACAGTGCGACGAGAACACTGCACGCCCATTCAGAGTATTGCGCTTAGCGGCGATGGCGGACTTGATGCTCGTGGCAGTGTCGCCCTTATCGCTCCCGTGCTTCTCAGCCTCAAACGCGGAAAAAACACGAGGTAGAAGTGCTATTCGTCCCTCGTCTGAAATGTGTTTTCTTTTCGTATGCCTGTTCAAAGGGAGCACGACAAGTGGTTTCATTAAAAAAAACGCGGATTTCGAACACTAAAACGCAATTCAAACTCTAGTATGAAGTCGAGCGTACTTAAATAAGCTAGTTACTTTTGTAAAATTCCACTTATTCCACTCTAGCCCTGTAGAAGTTGCTACCCTAGAACATTGCCTAGGCCTAGATCCGGCCCTGAGTGATGGATGACATCGCACAAGTATAGATCGTAGTAAAGCTCTACCAAGGAATATTATAATGTTTGTGTGGAAAAACTTCAAACGCAATAGAA
Source organism: Clitarchus hookeri (assembly GCA_002778355.1). Classification (NCBI taxonomy): domain Eukaryota; kingdom Metazoa; phylum Arthropoda; class Insecta; order Phasmatodea; family Phasmatidae; genus Clitarchus; species Clitarchus hookeri. The sequence continues at coordinate 1,033,773 of NQII01000355.1, forward strand.
ATATGAAATCCCTGAGAGACGATGGTCTGTTAATGTTTCAAACGTTATCAGCTTAACAGGAAACCTCTAGCGGGAGTAGACATGCTGGATGCCTGTTTCTCATTTATAATTGCACACAGAATTTAAAATGCAGTTACCAGTTTCTGCTTTCCAGTTCGACTCGTTAAACCAATAAACAGACATGAGCCTACTCAAAAAATAGGAGTGAGAAATTGTACTTTAATTTGTCGTTTGAATGGAACCTTTCCTTTATAAAGCCAGTGTTCTTGATGACTTGTAGAAGTTAATTTGGAAAAAATTTAAATAGCAGGGGAAGGAACGTTTTCTTTATAAACGTGATTTGGCGGCTCTGAAGACTGCATTTGTCGTAGATACATGATAGTACATGTAACGTATTATGTACGACCAATTACGCATTCTGTGAAAATCACGACTCATGGGGAAAAAAAAACGTATCACTATAAAAGGTTCATGGTCACACTCATGTAAGAGGATCAGTCATGGGACATGAAGATAGAAGGCTGAGCAATTCGATTGAGCCAACTAGGTAATTACTAAATTGTCAGCGTAGTTCTTCAGATTGTGCTTTTGAGAGATAACAATGCTAACGTTTATTTCCTTTCAAGCAACGTTGCTAATCAGAATGTTATTCTAATAAGTGGAGACTGGGAAGCTTGTATTTGTAACTGGACTACAGTTATATTTGCCAGAAAAATAAAAGTATTAAAACAAACCAATTTAGCTGTTTCGGTTAAAGTATATTAAAAGTGCTAGGACTACTCATAGATTTTTACCATAAAAATTAACCAAATCCATTCTATAGCCTGACACTTTACAGGTGTACGTGACTTCTAATACGATTTTTCTTAAATTTCATAAACATTTTCTGATTAATGTTCAACAACAAATTAGTTCAAAAATTAAAAAAAAAATATCTTAAAAAAATATTTTTTTGGAAATAAATGCGACAGGTATTCAATGCTCCTTACTTATATTCTAAATGTTTATTCTATTTAAACACTCTAATTTGCACTTTTACAAGAAAAATCCTTGGAAACCCAGTTGCCAAGAAAATCCTTTGTAAAATTACAAACCGTTTTCTTGTAAGACCCGCAAAACATATATTTGTAATATTACAAAGATAGCGTTGTATTACAAGTTACATTATTGAGAAGTGTGCATATAATTATGATTTTCTTCTAGAAAACAAATGTGAAGAATTTATGACAAAGAACAACTGGAAAAAATATTTCAATATATAATTTACGAAAAAATTTTTTTTACTATCACTAGCACAGGGACTACAACCAACGCCATTTACGTTACCAGCCCGCACCATTAACCACAAGACCAAGTTGACTTCGACGATTAACACTTACTTTTATAGTAAATATAGCTTCAGGTACCTACAAAATGTTACGGGAGTATGTGATTAAGAAGAATACGTGTATTTCATGTTAAGTTCTGTTTGTTGGGTTTAGAGATTTGGACGGCTCTTAACAACGAGGTCTTAAGAGCCGATTTAAGAGTTCTGTTTAGCTAGGAAACATGAACAGTTAATGAGTAATACGGTCACGTTTTATTATGATTATTTGAGTAGTTTTAAGTATTTCACGTTATTCAAACTTGCAATACATTTCTTTTTGCACGCAACTACACTTTACATTACCCATAGTTTTTGCTACAAACAGCTATATATGGTTTTACGTTGTTGAGTTTCCGCCATTTTGCTGAAGCTTACGGGTTAGTATAGTACAAACATTATTTGTGGTCTATTACAAACATGGCCCTTGTAGTTTTACAAAATAAATCTTTGTACTGCTTCAAGTATTTGTAAAATTACAAACAAATTCCTAGTAAAAATTACAATTTTTTTGACAGTGTAGTGTGGCAGTTATTTATGCAATATTGTTAGATTTAATAATGACTATCAACTGGTTATATGAGTATTTACTATAGCCTATGGGTATTTGAGAATAATGGAGTGGCTGTACGGTAAATAAAGCTAACTGGAAATTTTAAACGTAAATACGTCAGAAATTCATAATTTGTGAGGGGCACCGTGGTATCAAAACCGCTCTATTATTTCTCAAGACACATTCTCTCTTCTGAACTAAATGCTATCTAAAGTTATTAATATTAAACAAAATAAAATTTAAACAGGTATAGTTTTCTCTACAGTGCAACCGTACGTGTATATGTATGATGAAAGACGGGCAGGTAAGTTGAAACATATCGAGAAAACTTTCATACGATGTTAGGACAATCTCCAGCATAAAAATACCAAAGAGATATCTGAGGGTACGTTTGCTGATACTGAAGGATAAATATATTGATACGTTACCTGCAGTTTGTACACATTTTATATTTGCCTCCTCAGAGCTAAGGTGTATATAGTTATTCGTTGCACTGCAAAACTACCACAATGAATACGTATTATAAATAATAAACGCTGCTCTTAAAGTTTGAATGGTTCGTCATTTTAAAACAGTTGTGAAATACATTTGTAAATTTAGACAAAAACTCTAACTAGAGATTTTTTTTTGTTCGGGTTATTAACGCTGTTATGTTCATAGGCGCGCACACCCTTCGTCATTAGGATGTGCCACAAAGTTAGAGACTCGCCGATGGCCACTTATAAGGTGGTGGTACGGGGGTTTCTTCCCATTCCAAACTTTTGATTTTAAAGATTGAAATCGTGGTAGCTATGCAAAATATGTGCCAAAATAGGTTACTACAAGGACACCAAATTTCGCAATCATTTACTAAAATATTTATGGAAAACTCAACAGTGAAAAATTAAATGTCATAAATTTGACAAGTGAAACTGACCAATTAATTAATATAAGAATTGAAATTATTTACTTGTCACAACTGATACATCAGTTTTATTTAAAAACCGTTAAGTAAAATAATCCACGAAAATAAGAACATTCCATGTTTGGACCAAATCTACGAAAAACAAATTTAAGTTTGAAAATTACCAACTTTACATTTCAATATTAATAGGGTACATTACAAATACCTAGACTATATTACCACTTCAGAGTCTAAAACCTAAACCACGTTTTATAAAGAGTTTAAAATACATAACGGGAACATTTTTCTAGCCATCACGGTAGATTCTATACTCACGCCTATGTTCCTGTTACATCCTATCTACGCGAGAACCGTAACAATTTCCGTGCTCATCCTTGTTTCCATTAATTCACTTTCTTGTCATCTATTCCAAATTAATCTCGACGACCCGTCTGATAACAGGTTTATGAATGGAGTTACTTCGCGGAAACTCTTAGTTATCTTCCCCTTTCATCGCCTGGAACTTACCTTGATTTTCATTAGCGATAAGCGATGTTATCAGCGCATGCCCTGGGAATCAAGTCGCCATGAGAGATCGGAATACTACGGCAAGCCTATGTTTAAATTGTTTCTCAACTTACAAAGAGTTCTAATGGTGACCCACAAACGTTCCACGTTAATACATTACTTATAATTAAACAGGATTTTCATAAACTGATAAGAAAGTTTTTTCTTGCAGTGTCGTATTATGGAACTCTATCTGAAAGATACACTTTCCTGTAATAGTGTTGAGAAAGTTACTAAAATTTTCAAATAATAATGTATGTATGAAAATATAATTTACTCTATAATAAGGTTTTGTGGTAAAGAAACAGTGAGAAAACCCTTGAAAATAACTAAAGCGACACGAAAATTATTTCTCAGTTTACAGCATTGTAACATAAGATTTACGAAGAATAAATTTCCCATCCACCAGTGGCGTGTGGTGAAGTGTTGCATGGTAAGCTGATGCTTGCTCACTACTGTACATTATCGGTGCACGCAGCAGGAACCAATGACCACTGTGGAGCCTGGGGAAACTGAATATACATTCCGACCAACCACAACGAGCAGGCAAGGGACCCATTACACACGTCCTGAGACGTCATCTGCCAAATTACGTTTTAATGGTGGCAAAGTAAACTAGGGAGTAACAGGGTACAGCACAGAGCTAACGACATGCAACAGTTCACCACACGCTTTTGCCCTCTACAATGAACTTAATGCCCCAAAGGCGCAGAGTGATTACGAATACAGAGGTGAGACAGCCGCTTAATCGTGAACTCCAGTCGCACTCGCCAACAAAATGGCGTCACTGGCCAGCAACATGTCGGAAAGGCGTTCGTTAATCGCCGCATGGTGACCTACTAGCCAGCCGACAGCCCAGTAAAGAACCTTTTGCAGTAGCCTTTGAAACTCAAGGCCCGTTCCCACAGCCTCGCGCAGCCAATCACAGGATGGTATATGCCCACATCAAAGGAACCGCCACGTCAGTTTCTTTGTGTAGTTACCTACTCCGTGCCTTAGGTGCAGCCGGGGGAAGGGGGATGAGGATGCGAAAGAGTTATGAATAGTGCAAGCTACTGTGCTCGTCATACGATGGCGCCACGTGCAAACGGAAACGTGTATAGTTCTACCTTGCGTCGGGCAAAAAAACTAGTTTCAAAAAAGAGGAAAAAAAAAATTCTTAGGGCTTCATTTCGTCGCATACCTGCTTCCTTCATAATCAGAAGATTCTGATTTCGATCCCGGGCTTCTACAACGGGCGTGCTTTTCCTCAAGAACTTTTCCATTCTCATTCCAGGAAAATGCAGCCTCATTTCCTTGATACTAACCTTGCCAGTTCCTCACCGATTCGTTTAAGGCACTCGTCTACCTGGAGATATTTTTCCGCTTCTGAGGCACAGGAGCAAGGCGGCGATAAGGGCGACACTGGCACACGCATCAATTGCTCCGTCGCCTCAACGCACAAGTCTCCAAACGTCGTACAAATTTTTCTTTGGGACTTCAAGCGTTGACCCTTTAGTGGAGTGGTGAGATTTAAGTGACTTTTAACATCGAGGTCTTCAGAGCCGATGAGCCTGAAGTGAGGTGAGCATGGAGTAGCGCTGGAATGCAAGGACGGGAAAAACGGGAGATCTCCGAGAAAATCCGTCGACCAGCGACATCGTTCAGCACGATTCCCACGTACGAAAATTGGGAAGAGACCCCGCCGGGAATAGACCCAGTTCGCCTAGGCAAGTAGTCTGACCACTACACCACCGCGGCCCCCTTACAGTTGACTTTGTAATTTTATTGGAGGGGAGTTTTTTTATAACAAAGTTCAATGCTGGACCCAATTCTACTTTCGCAGATAAGCACCCAGAATATTTTAAGCTTTTAACCGATTGTGAATGCAGTTTTTGGTCATGTTGAAGAGCTTCAAATTAGTAGGCCCATTTGTAATCAGCGTGGCCATGTTGAAAATTTTATTCACACTTAATTTACTAGTCTGAAGTGTTTTTTTTATTTCGAGTGAAAACGACAGACTTCGCACACCTAAAGTTTTAATTGTAATGTTTTAAAAACGTGTATTAAGACCACGCTCCCGCTAGGTAGACAACCTAATTAAGATCATAATTATTCTTTTTTCGTGAAAGTAAACAAGGATTCTTTACCATAAGAAACATAATTTACTTTTATTAATATATTACTCGCTGATATTACACCCAATACACTTGACACATGCTCCTGCTGCGACGATAGCATGTTTAAGATATATACGTCACAGCTCGACACTTGCGTTCAAACAGACGAATTTGAATGGGTTTCCTCGCCGAAGAATAAAACACGAACTTTAATTTTAGCCTTGCAGCAACTCATTTTTTGAAAAAGTTACTTAAATTTTTTTCGATATTATTATGTACAAGTATCAAGTTCAATTGAGTATTATTTTCAAACAGGAAGATAAGATGATTTAAATCTTGTAACTGTCAACTAGCAGTAAACTTGAGCCAGCCGCATATTTTGTTCTTTAAAACTGGTATGTATATGTGGATGGCCCCATGTGTCGTTATGAATTTTATTATATAATGAGCTACAGTATGTCTACTTCATTGTATCTCTGTGATGTAGAAAGTAAGGTCCTTCACAAATCATCGTGACATTCAGAAAACAATTTGAATAGAACCCTTCGTAAGCGTGTAAAGCGTCTGTTCTGCTATGTAGTGCAACGAAAATACACGTCATGAATGTATAACAGGAGAAAAAGCCCGAGTGAAGTAAGTGGGCGAAAACATTTGGGAGGCTCTTTAACATCGAGGTCGGACGCAGGTTGCGTAATATTCCTTCGACCGTTTCTTCAAAGAATGCGGATGTCGCAATGCTAGTGAAATATATTTAAAACTTATTGCTTGAGGGGGAAGGGGGGGTTGGCAATTGCAACAGCCTTAAGGTTCCCGCCCACCTGGAGCTTCTTCCCGCGTTTAAGGCCGAGAAGCGCGAGAGCGATAAGGACGAAACTGCCACGCGCGTAAAATGCCCCATCGCCGCTAAGTGCAAGGCTCTGAACCTGCGTGCAGAGTTCTAATCGAACTGCGTGTACCTATGGACTTTCAGCGGTGATCCTATTAGTTTATAAATGAAAAGCCTGTATGAAGGTTTAATGCAGGGCCCTTGAGTAGTTTTGTATGTATCTGACGCGTATATTTTGAGATACAGTGCTTTTAAAAAGCCATTATTAGCCGTTTTTGAGTACTCAGAAATAATGTTTCTAATGTGTGTGACATTTTGAAAGTACTGAACCGCCATCGTCTGAAGTGCGCGTTCCTTTTGTAGATCAGCACGTTGGACGCCCGTTTTATAGTGTCGTAGAAAAATGTGCATTTGAAACATTCTGCAACGCATTTCAAGCACCAGGTATGCGGGTTTCTTAAGGTGGTCGCCTGGGTAGGCCGCCGAACGATGTACAGTGCTCCAGCAGAAAACCTTTTATTAAAAAATCGTACAACGTGTCTGAGTGAGGTCTGATTACGAATATCATTTAAGAAACGTTACGCATCTATATACGTTTTCCAGTTCTTCCATTCCTCTCTAATACATGTTTTTCTGATAGTGACAATTTTTAGGTATAAACATTCCGGTACAAACCATTAAAAAAGGACTAGCGACGTGCATCAAACCTTTATTTTTATTGTTACGTCATAAAGTGGTAGGGTCTCCGCTGAAAGTCTCGTAGAGGCGCGTTATCGACGGCAAGACTGCACGCCAGTTCAGTGCTTTACGCGTAGAGGCGATGAGAAAGTTGATGCGCATGTCTCGTTCCTAGCGCTCCCACGCTTTTAGACATGAGACGTGCCAAATTGCTTCAACCAGGCGGCCACCTTAAGCGGCCATGCACGTAGTTTAGAGTAGGGGAGCTGGTAGCTAGGGGAGGTCGGGTGAGCTATGCTCCTCGCCGTGGGTGCGCTGTCTAATCCGCACGCGATACCGCCGACATGGTTTGTGTTTCTAGCTGACGTCCCGCCTAACAACCTCTGACGATAGTCGCTCCTGCTATCCACGCCACGCAGGCATTTCCGCAAAGCCGGTGGCCCGGCCAGCTCGCTAAAACGTAAACATTGTTCCCTCCATTTGCTCTCGGGTCCGCCTGCGTCAATCCGTCACGGAAGCGGAGGAGAACAAGCGCGAGTGAGTGAGTGAAGAGATTTGGGTGGCTCCCAACAGCGAGGTCTTGAGAGCCGATGACGATGAAGCGAGGTGAGCATGGAGCACCGCCAGAATGAAAGGGAAGGGGAAAAGGGATATCCCCAAGGAAACCCGCTGACCAGTGGCGAGGGAGTATGGCGTATCTTTCCGTACCTATCGGAGCTAAATTACAGCGTTGTTGTTCAAAGTTTTGCGTTCCAATACATAAGACTAATATCCTAATTAGCCAGAATATGTACACGGTATCTAACGCTAATGTTACCCGCACAGACACCTCGCTTCAAATGAAGCGTTCTCGCAGTTTGATGCGAGACTTCTGCAGGCAATAATACGATGCAAACAAGAAGCCTGATAGTATGTCTAAGAAGAGATAAGATAGCAGAAGTGAAGTGACATGAGCTAACCTTGTGAGAACCGATATAGTTCATTCTGTAGGCTCTTTATCTTACAATTTAAGGTTACGCTAATTTTAAGTGAGCACAAGCAAACAAACAAATTCGACTTCATTTGTTGAAAGAAATTCAACCTAACTGTATGTAAATTTAAAAAAAAAGTTGCAAATAAGTATTTCGTTAAAATTAACCACGCAAAATGTTTTTTTTTGCGATCATAATAATTAATTTGTAATTTTTCTACGGGTTTGCTGCTGATTGTAAAGTAAGCACCCGACGCGTAAAAGGCCTACTCTCAAAGGCTACAATAAAAAGCAATTTTTAAAGCAAGTTGAACTTACGTGTAAACTATCTTTAAAATGTTTAGTTAATTGTCTGGTAATATTATAGTTACAAAAGTAATATAGTTGTTATTCCTAGACAAATATTTGTGAGTTTGTGTATCAAACTCATATTTGAAGTTACCTTGTTTTTGTACACAAATAGCAAAACAAATAAGTAGTAACGCTGTATAAATGATCATTACAAATTTGTGGAAGTGTTGTGTATTCTCACGGACAAGCAGTGACGGACTATTAACGTTAATGATGCGCCTACAATTTGCTTTGCATCGTTAGACAATACAATTGGCAAAATAAGATCGTTTTATTGTCACATAGAAAGTGGAAATTGTAAGGAATGTTGCTTAAACTTGTGTTAGCATTACAGAGAGAGCATAAACCATCACATGGTAATCGCCAGTTTATCGAATGAAAGTGTGTTTGTTGATTTGATAATTTAATGGTGCTGAAAAACAAAAATTCCTTTCCTGGGAAATACCCACATGTTGTGTAGGTATATTAAATTTTTTGTTACTTATTAGCAATCAATTCATAACGCAATATTATTTTATTTAAGAACCGATTTTTTTGCATTGATGTAACGCGCAATAAATTTAAAGCAGTACTAGTAAACGATGTTAACTTGAAATGCATGCTTGGACATTTGATAAAAACCTGTTTGGCAAGAATGGAGAAGTAATCAAAATATTAACTATTATTCTATATGAAATCTGTACGCGCCTGTTAAAACACAGGTATAGCTTGCATAAGCCATTTACGAAAATATATCATAAAAATGTCTGGCATGTTTATGGTGAATTAATTTAGGGAACGACATTTTTGTAAAGAGGGTTAATTAAAAATATATGGAATAATTTATATTTTAAGAGGCGATCCCTAAATTCGGAGCCGGTGGTTATTAGCTCGCTGAACGACGCCATCAATATACACAGCAATTACTTTGGAAACTGTGCGCCGGTCGATTGGCCAGCTCGTGCAGCTCGGGGTAAACAGTTTCATTTATATGCGACGACGGTCGCCGCCTGCCATGCAGATACCTGTCTCGTCATTAACTGGATTAGGAATGTGTAGAAGGATCGCCGGGGCCCTCAAGGCCGCAATCATAACTTAATTAAGATCCACGCCCTAATTACACGTTTGTTACCATATCGGAACCCGGTGCGCATACGACGAGGTCGCGGAGGGTAATATACACCACAAAATATGCATCGGCAGGCTGCCGCCTTGTGTAGGCTCGCTCGTCTGTGTCCAGGCTTTTTAATACGTCAGACTAACAAAAAAATACGGGTCTTGAACAATTCTGGCGGGGCGCTGTAGTCGAGCCAGGGACAGTGTGTGGTGATGGCTAGTTTGAGCCAAGTGAGTCGTTTTCAGATACGTTCTTAGAAGCCATTTACTCGAAATATATCTCAAAATCAATTTCTATTTTGGAGAAAGAGTGATGTAACAACTACAGACTATACAAATATTGACTTTCGACTGTGGTGACCACTTTCTAGTTAAAAACAAATGAGTCATTTCCTGTAGCCGCGTGTGAAAGGAATGCTACCGCGGGAGTATTTCGTGACAATACGCCTCTCTCGTTGCTTGAGGATAGAGAAAGATGACAAATTAACATCAAGTCAGTATATCCACTGTTGTTTAAACATTTTATCAGCTAACAGCATAAACTTCCTCGATTGAGAAAAACGTGGACAAGACGCACGATATTTGGCCTTTTCTTAAGCAGGATTCTCCTAAACCCACAATGCTTAACAACTAACAATTTTCGTAATTTTGACGGCCGATTTGATAAAGGTAAAATTATTGTTCTGGTTAAACTACTCAGGCTCAAAATGTATGACATTTTTACACATGTTTTGAAAAGAAAATATTTTATGAGGGTTTTGAAAGTAAACCAAATTAAATCAACATAGCTATAGGCATACACATACATTTGTAAATTCCTAGTCCGCCATTCGCGATAACTGAAGTGGTTGGATCAGAACCGATGGCAAAAGAAAAATTGGTACAGTGTTTCTGTAGAGAGAGTGCTAAACTTACATCACGGTGATTTTTAATTATATTTCAGAAACACTGATAACAATGCATCGTAAATGACACCTGGTATTTTTGTATTGAGAGTGCTGAACTTTCATTGCGGTGATTTGTAATTGTGTTACTCATTAAGTGTTTAGTACCGAATAGCCCTCGCATAAGCAACGGTGCAGAAGTTATTAGTACTGAGCGTGTTTTATCAGGTTTTTTCTCTCGTTTCCTTCTCCAACTACGGTACCTGAAATACGTATCACTCAATGCCATACATTTATTGATATTTCCATTACCTTTCAAGAACCTGAAGGAGATTTTAAAACACTCGACGATACTGATTAAAGTATTTCCTGCCCTAGGACTGGTCAAGTTCGCCTGGTTTTTCACTAATATATATATTTCCAATTCTTTAATCATTGTATTTTTTTTCCCCCGTGTTAAGCGCCATGCCACTCATTATGCATGATACTTCACGATATTTGCTATCGAAATTCATTATAGCATTTCTTGGTATCAAAAATTGTGATACACGTATACATTCGGAAATTAAAGTTTTTTTTTTTTAATTTTACATTATTACTATTGTAAACACACCACCAAAAATGAAGAGGTTATAAAAATATTGTACCGATTGTTAAAGTTAGCCAAAAGAAAGCTTGGGTAGGTTAGTTAAAGTTTCATACAAAGAAGGTAGCGTGAGAATAAAGTAGATTATGTGCCCTCAAGTTTGGGTAGGTCGACTTTTTAGGCTTACTATGCTGTGTAAAATGTGCTGTATATTTTGCCTTGATTGTAAAAAGCCTTTGATACAATTCTCTTTGTAAAAACATATATATTTGAATATAATCTTTGTGTAAATGTATTATCACCGTGGATTTATATTAGTATCCAGAGGGAAATCTCATTATCTCAGAACGGGTTCGGTTTCAAAGTCTGTGGAACTAACGTGAATGGAAGTTCGTATTTCTAGAGCATGTGAAAATGTGTGTATGCGTAGTGGACTTCCTCTCGTGCACTGAACAATAATTTACATCGGTTAAAACACTGAGAGCTATCAGGTGATAGGCTACATACTTACTTACCGAAGGACTTCACCATTCAAGTCACTGGGAAACTATTGAAGACATATACCTGAGCCGGGAAATTAAGACACTCCGCTTATTCAGTATGTGTTAAGATGATCATGTGTGTTTGACGGGCACAGGNCACTGAGAGCTATCAGGTGATAGGCTACATACTTACTTACCGAAGGACTTCACCATTCAAGTCACTGGGAAACTAAGCCTAAACTAACCTGAGCCGGGAAATTAAGACACTCCGCTTATTCAGTATGTGTTAAGATGATCATGTGTGTTTGACGGGCACAGGAATAAAGGCTCAATTTACTTATGGATCTGATATACTGTTGCTTTTGCAAAGGCGAGTTTAAATTCCATTGTAAAATTTCCTGAAAGGAAAATAAGTGAATAAAATGTACACCGTTCGTAGCAAGCAACATTAAAAGTATGGTTGAGGAAAGGGTTTTAAAGAAAAATAAAAAAAGGCTTGATATTAAGCAACAAAAACTGGTTTAGTTTTGTGGAGCCTAGTTTTGACAACCCGTGGTAATAGGTAATTCTGATATCGACAAAATTATCATAAAAAATAGAGCTTTCCAACTTCCCATTGCAGTGACGTATGTTAACTGTGAGGGTTGAGCGATGTCATGGCGGATTATTTATCAAATGCGAGACCGATGAAAAAAAAAAAGTGTGGCTGTATTGCGAACCTCTCAACTTCACTATTCTCGAGAAATGAAACTTGCTGCTACGAGTGTAGTATAAAAGCAAAATTGTTACATAAATAGTGACTCAGCAAGCGTATTGCGTACGTGTTAGGTATCCAACAGCTGCTGTTGAAACTTTAATGTGGATGTAATTGCAGAACGTTGAAACAGATAAGCTTCTAGCAAATTAATTTCCTTAAATTTGTGTTATTGATAAATAATTATTTTAAGTAACATCGGGTAAACCTCTTGATTAGAATGAAAGGCTCCGAAATTGCGCCTTGGTTTATCTTACTTAGTTCGCAAGTATTATTTTTATTATATACACAAATTTCTTTACTCTATTTGCAAGAATATCTACTTCCTGTAAGAATCGACACAGCCACAGATGGTTTACATTATTACCCGCTTATATTTTAGTTAGGAATCGCGTTAAAAAAACTTTTTGGTCTAATTAAAAAGTATCTCCTTTGATTGCACTAAACTGGCATAGTCAGTTAATACTGCTATGCCACAATAAAAACCAATGCGTAATGCTCGTTTATATATTTGTTAAGTTTCTGTAATGTCTAAAATCATCCTTGAAAAATCCATCTCGCGTGGCATGTACATGGGATAGGCATTGCGCTGTATCCACACGGCAGGCAGCCACAGGCGAAAACAATGAACACATTACAGGAGAAGCAGATGCTACTCCCTACAGCACTCGCCACTCTACCTAAATAAATTCTTTAGGGTAACACCAACACAATTAATTATTTAACTATTGCTAAAACAATAAGCTTTTATTAAATACAGCAACACATAAGTGGCATTAACACCTTCTCATCTCGGAACTTCCTGATTGGACAGTGACGAGAAGTAATACACCAATGAACACAGCGTTTTGCTCACAACATTCAGTCGTTCGCAGACAACGATAGAGACAACACCTACACTACTGTTACAACACAAGAAGGGCGCCCAGCCCAGGCTGGTTATGTGGGAACTCGTGACAGGTGGGGAAATAGCCCCAACCACCACACGTTTTCCAGGTCAAGCGACACACATGCCAGTCGAGGTAGGGGTCGGGGGGCTAACTTTAACTTCCACTTTACTAAGTTAATTTAATTATATTATACTAAAAAAAAACTATAAAACATACAAAAAACACACACATATATATATACAAACACATATATAATATATATATACTTTTTTATAATTTTTTTTATTTTAAATTAAATTAATTACTCATAATAACGCACTGACCTGTCAATTTGTTGCAGGTCGGGAAGAAACGACTTGGGAAAGAGGGGCCCTATTGGTACTGGGTTCAGAGACTGGTGCTAGGGGCCCCTCCAACTCTAATTTATTTATAAGGGTTTCTACTCCACTGTCACAAAACGAGAAAAATTCATTCGTACCCCGATGGAGACCTGTATAGGACACATCGGGAGACTAGGGATCACCTACACACTACATGCGAACTTAACTAGCACACTTGCAAACAACATTCCAACATGCTAGACATACATCAGCACACAACATTCACTCCAGCCGGGAGGCTGGAGGGGNGCCGGTAGGCTGGAGGAGAGATTCACTCCCCCACCGACAACAGGAAAACGTAAATGAATTTAAAATAGGCAACACCAAATAACTCGCCTAAATAAGGGTCCGATGCCCAAAGCCCCACANGCTTGATATTAAGCAACAAAAACTGGTTTAGTTTTGTGGAGCCTAGTTTTGACAACCCGTGGTAATAGGTAATTCCGATATCGACAAAATTATTATAAAAAATAGAGCTTTCCAACTTCCCATTGCAGTGAAGTATGTTAACTGTGAGGGTTGAGCGATGTCATGGCGGATTATTTATCAAAATGCGAGACCGATGAAAAAAAAAAAAGTGTGGCTGTATTGCGAACCTCTCAACTTCACTATTCTCGAGAAACGAAACTTGCTGCTACGAGTGTAGTATAAAAGCAAAATTGTTACATAAATAGTGACTCAGCAAGCGTATTGCGTACGTGTTAGGTATCCAATAGCTGCTGTTGAAACTTTAATGTGGATGTAATTGCAGAACGTTGAAACAGATAAGCTTCTAGCAAATTAATTTCCTTAAATTTGTGTTATTGATAAATAATTATTTTAAGTAACATCGGGTAAACCTCTTGATTAGAATGAAATGCTCCGAAATTGCGCCTTGGTTTATCTTACTTAGTTCGCAAGTATTATTTTTATTATATAGACAAATCTCTTTACTCTATTTGCAAGAATATCTACTTCCTGCAAGAATCGACACAGCCACAGATGGTTTACATTCTTACCCGCTTATATTTTAGTTAGGAATCGCGTTAAAAAAACTTTTTGGTCTAATTAAAAAGTATCTACTTTGATTGCACTAAACTGGCATAGTCAGTTAATACTGCTATGCCACAATAAAAACAAATGCGTAATGGTCGTTTATATATTTGTTAAGTTTCTGTAATGTCTAAAATCATCCTTGAAAAATCCATCTCGCGTGGCATGTACATGGGATAGGCATTGCGCTGTATCCACACGGCAGGCAGCCACAGGCGAAAACAATGCACACATTACAGGAGAAGCAGATGCTACTCCTTACAGCACTCGCCACTCTACCTAAATAAATACTTCAGGGTAACACCAACACAATTAATTATTTAACTATTGCTAAAACAATAAGCTTTTATTAAATACAGCAACACATAAGTGATATGGGGCCCTATTGGTACTGGGTTCAGAGACTGGTGCTAGGGGCCCCCCCAACTCTAATTTATGTATAAGGGTTTTTACTCCACTGTCACAAAACGAGAAAAATTCATTCGTACCCCGATGGAGACCTGTATAGGACACATCGGGAGACTAGGGATCACCTACACACTACATGCGAACTTAACTAGCACACTTGCAAACAACATTCCAACATGCTAGACATACATCAGCACACAACATTCACTCCAGCCGGTAGGCTGGAGGGGAGCTTCACTCCCCCACCGACAACACGAAAACGTAAATGAATTTAAAATAGGCAACACCAAATAACTCGCCTAAATAAGGGTCCGATGCCCAAAGCCCCACAGTACACAGCCCCTGCCGCCGACCCAATGATTTGAGAAAGTGTCAGGGTGCATTTGCTTCACAAACTCCTAGTGAGTTATGGGAGTTTCGGCTTCCGGTCTCACAACACTAAATGCCCTTCAGTGGCTTATGAGGGTTCGGCGGCGACGGCAGGCAGCCAGCCAGGTCAAGCAGCTGACAACGAACCATCCGGGGTTTCACCCTCGGGGCAGTCCCGAAGCCGTAAGGACACTCGGGGAAGAGCAGAAGCCGAATGAAAGAGGGTAAGTCTCGAGAAATAGCCGATAGAGAAGCCCTTGGCTAAGGACACCGGGGATGCCTCCGAAGAGAATTAGTGCAGACCCAGCTCCGTAGGAATCCCCGCCACAGTAACCGCACCCTCCCTCCGCCCTAGTCAGAGAACACAAGCAGCTGACGATACACGAAATCCTGCATAAAACCGCGTGAGTTAAACAGGGGATTTCCCGATTTCTCTCTCTAGAAACTGCTGACAGTTAACTTGAATATAGCGGGACACGAGTTAAATTCACGAGGCAGCCAAGGTGGGGGGGTCAGTTGTTCAGAGTCAGTTGAATCCGCGCCTTCGGGTGACGCTGGACCAGGGGGAGTTGAATCCCAGCCGCCGGACCAGCGTCAATGAGAATCAGTCAGGCAGACATATCGCACGCAGAGAGGTGGCAGTCGGGTGAGTCAGTCGAGGCCAGGTTCGGATCTCGGGTTCGGATCCTGGCTGAGCTAATTGTCGCCAACCGAGACGGGAGTTGTTCAGCGGCACAGCCGCGAGACAAGTTAGGTGTTCAGCCGAGATGGAAGGCGAAGGAGACAGGGGAGTATGGAGTCGTGTGACGGGAACAGTGCCGAGAACTTATGAGTAAATTCCCGGAAACGAGTGGCAGCCCCATACCGAGAGGCACCATTCCCCGAGAAGACGCAGTCGTGCGCCGGATGGCGACGAGGCAAGCAGTCAGTCAGTCAGTCAGTAAGTAAATTGTGACATCACCAGGGAGAGAACCTAGGAACAGCAGAGACTTTATATGCAGATTTCCGAAACAAACAAAGTAGAAGTGTCGAGAACTAATTATTACATTCCCGAAATAGTAGTGGTAGGTGCCGAGGTGGGTAAGTCAGAAGTGCTAACCAGATCAAGGGCAGACGTCGACGCCGGAGAGGAGACGCGAGGTCTTCGACGGAAATCGCCAGTCGAGGCCGCAGAGACACCACAAGCCCCGGAAAACCAATTCCGGACTTCAGCGTAGGGAAACCGAGCTGACCCAGCTACTTCAACCAAANCCGCACAGACACCACAAGCCCCGGAAAACCAATTCCGGACTTCAGCGTAGGGAAACCGAGCTGACCCAGCTACTTCAACCAAAGGTGGAGACGAGTGGTGAGCTCCAAACGAGGAGCGCCACAGGGAATAGTAAGCAGCCCGTAGCCGAGAAGGAGGGGTGGGGTCCCGCAGAGGGCGCCTCGCCGGGACGTGGTACGGTGTCAGTCAAAGCCGAAGGAAGAAGCCAGCTGAGTACAGCAGGCCTACGAGAGCCAGTTCGAGGGCCTGTAAAAGGGCCACCCCACTCACCAGGCCTCAACTACCAACGAAGACAACTCACCAAAAGCCGCAGTCATAGATAAGTACAAACGTCTCCATTCAAACAACCTTCCCCGATGCATAGTATTCCGCCCACCAGCCCTTTAGGCCTACGACTTGTAGGGGGGATCAGTCTCGCCAGTGTGTGTAAATACCTATGTTACCTTCAGACAAATAAAATACTGGTGTGTTAACAAACTGAGAATACGAGTATTTGTTTACCCCTAACGCAACAACCACAGGTGCCCTTAGTCTGCACCAAAGTAAAGTAACTCAGTACCCTACTAGTCATTACTCTGTACAACTCAGGTGGCCTAGTAGCGACAACATGATTAATCAAATAGACCCTACACAGTTGAGAAAGCTTCTCAACGGACGGGAAGCGTCTCGTTAAATGTTTTCATAAGTAGGTTTCACTATACTGAATAACGTAACAACGAAGTTCGTTACTTTGCCAACACTTAACGACTTGTTCTCCAAGTGGAACGTTATAAAACCAATTTATATGCCTTCCCTCTGACGCGATCAAGGTGAAGCCGTACCTCATAGAGCTTATGAGCACACCTGAGTATATTTCTAACAGCTGCAGAGCTTACATATGTTGTGCAAGGAAGTTTCGACCAATGGCTCAACTACGTGGTGAACTTCTCTGGTTTAACGATGAGCACGTGGGTTTCTGCTCAAGTCATTATCATATTATACTTACTTAAATTTGTGTCTCTAGAGGTCAGTCCTACTTACGTAATAGAGAACTGAAGTAATATTTTAAAAGTCTTCGTCATGGTGAAATTTCTCTTAACATTAACTAAAAGCACATATTAAGCGTTTCTGAAGCACAAAAAAAAAATACTTTTACTAGCAATTTAAAAAACTTTTTTAAGTACATAAATTCCTTTCCAAAACCAGTGTAACCCTGTGATATTATTTCTGCATATTCCTCCCCCACCCCACCACCCTATCCCAAACCTCGGCGATAAATTTTAAAAGAATTTAGTGTTCAATGTTATTTCAAAGCTCTTTATATTGCCTAATATACGAATTTTTTGGTAACATGTATATTTACACATGAAGAATGAAGAAAGCTTAGTAGAAAAACAACACAAGTTACAATTTAACTTCTCTCACGCGTCCTATCAGAACACTTTAACTCTTTGGTTGGATCAATTTCGTACGTCTGTGGAGTCACAACTAAAAATGAAAAAAAAATTCAATTTTCGTTCCTTTTCCCGTGTATTTTACATTTGTGCCAGTCGCTTCCTGTTTGAGTTTTTATTTACTCCTGTTGATATAGGTACTGCATGACCCCAGTTAAAATAGACCAGTTGAGTGTCTATCCCTGCAATTCAATAGAATGCTAAGCTCGTAAAGGATCATGGAAAAAACAGTCTTCTGGCAAGTGTTGAAAAATCTTCTCATACGACGTTGACCCAACGGCATATTTTGTCACTCACTTTCCGTGAACATTAAAGTTTCTAACACAAGATAATGTTATTTGGAGATAACAGTAAAATATTTCTAAGTTTTAACCTATGCCTGCACTGATAAAAAAAAACTGGCCCCGATTAAGACAAAGCGTCGTCCGGATATCAGCACAGTTCCCAACAAAATATTTGTTTGTTNAAAAAAAAACTGGCCCCGATTAAGACAAAGCGTCGTCCGGATATCAGCACAGTTCCCAACAAAATATTTGTTTGTTGCAACGCCTAAAACTACATATATTTATTGTTGACTGAAAGGGTTCAAATGGATGCGTTGAGAAGGAATTTCTTTAACAGTGATTCCCCATTTAAACTCCGTGGCTGTATGCTTGGCAGGCAGGTCTCTTAATTTTCCTCTCGGCTGTGTTGCACATCGTTCTGGTTTTCTTCGTTGCGAGATTGATTTCGGTTCAANAGGTCTCTTAATTTTCCTCTCGGCTGTGTTGCACATCGTTCTGGTTTTCTTCGTTGCGAGATTGATTTCGGTTCAGTTTGCCAGAGGTGACGGTGGAAGTTAATGTCGTGACACAGTTTCCGAAAACAACACAAACATAGCAGTTCACAAATAGGAGAGTCCGTGATATCCACCGGCGCATGCTATCAGTGGGGANAGGTCTCTTAATTTTCCTCTCGGCTGTGTTGCACATCGTTCTGGTTTTCTTCGTTGCGAGATTGATTTCGGTTCAATTTGCCAGAGGTGACGGTGGAAGTTAATGTCGTGACACAGTTGCNGAGGTGACGGTGGAAGTTAATGTCGTGACACAGTTTCCGAAAACAACACAAACATAGCAGTTCACAAATAGGAGAGTCCGTGATATCCACCGGCGCATGCTATCAGTGGGGACACCCAGGTGTACAGTATATCATAACACTTTAGCTCGGATGCACTTCCGTGTCATGTGTCTCTGGTGTTTGTGCGCGACTCATGCACCGTACTGAAGTTGCGTAATTATGATTGGCCAATCAGGTAGGAAAATTGTCTTCGCACAGAGACACGCCACCAGTAAGTAAAAGAAAAGTACTGGCGCGACCATACGTAGGGTATTGACGTCCAGCATTTGCGGGAATCTTTTCGCAAAATTCGGGTGTACCTAGCTGTTAGTGGATGGACTGCGGCGGCCGACGGCTGGGTGACGTGGCTGGCGGCAAGTCGCCCCACCATCGCCGCGGACCAAGCACCCGTCTTCCGCGTGCACGCAGCCGACGCCTCACCGGCCGCCATCGACATGGCGCACGTAACAAGTGAAGTGAAAAAAAACCTGCATTTGAGGATGCGAAGTCCACAATTAGTTTTTGGAGTGAATTACTCAGCGTTGTTTGCTTGGCGTGGCGTCAAGATTGTCGTCTCCGAGTATCTCACGCCAAGTTTTTGACGTCGACCAATGAGAGCGTGGAGGAGCGTCATAAAAACTGATGTAATCAAGATAACCAACTTCTGCGTGTAAAGATTATTTCCTATCTGTTTGCTCGTTTCTGATTGGTCAGACGAGGGTATTTTTTCTTTTACAATCACGCCGATTGTGGACGAACAGTTTCGCTTGTTGTGCTGTGTAAGTAACGTTATTTTAAGCCAAGTCGATTGTAGGACCCTCACAACGTCTGTGTGACCTCGCTGGCGGCAGGCAATGCAGTCGCTGCGAGACGTTGCAGCGCGGGAAATGAAAACGGGCAGTGCGGAAGACAAAGTTTTCATTGCTTTCACTCTGTTACTGTAGTTCAATCGCGGTTACTTCAAACTTTTCCGAAGCCCTACTTTAAGGCTATGCCTCCGTCTCATGCAGACAAGGTTTATTCAACTCTAGAAAACTACACTAAAGGGACATCGCATTCGTGCGCACTCAGTTTAATAATACTCGTCATAAGAACTACTTCTTACTAGGCATTACCAACACAATTACCAAGTTCAATTCAATCAAAAATAATATTTTTTTCTACAGTAACAGAAATATAAAACGCTTGTGATGAATGACGTATTCACGAAACAACCAAACACGTGCTTAACTCAAAAAGTGCGAAGAAACAGCGAATGAAATATTTTGTAAACAAAGAAAGAGAAATGTTCAGAAACATAAATTTATGACACATTCCCTGAATATGTCAACTAGTCAGCCGTTACTCAATTTTCTATGAGTTTTCTATGTTGCCATTCGTAAACAAGGAAAAACCTATGATCAGAAATATTACTTGAGAAAACTGTATGGCCATGAATTGCTGCTGCAAAATAGTGTTTAACCATGCGTTTACTCTTTCTTCATCGTCATCAAAATTAAAGATGTGCACTTTAGCCCATCACAGTGATTTCCAAAACATTGAAAATATATAACTTAAACGCCATGGTGTATTACAACGTTTAAGCCATTGTTTTCATAACAAAAAAAAAAACAACCCGACACATGTCTGAACAAACACATTGAAGTGTGCACAAATTTAGTGGCACTTAAGACAAATTAGAAGTGAGTCGCCTATATACTCTACTGCAAGAACATCGGTTCAGTTGGTGTCTGTGTTAAAACTCACCATCGTCCTATTGGTCCATAAAACACTGGACACTACCCTGTACTTTACAGGGTTCTTTATTGGCCGGTCATCAACCAATGGAGAGCCGAGCTGATATTGACCCAATGAAATGTCCTTTATCGTATAAAATGATTAACAATCAATGGTGTCGCTTTGGGTGGCTAAAATTTTTTTTTATCGTTAGCAATATCATTGTTACTGTGCTGTCGTGTTCTTGTAATGTAATGTTAAACACTAGCTGAACAAAGACTACACATACATGCGAGTTTTGTTCTGAACAATAAAGAAATTTTCAAATTAGCTTCGCTCAAGCCACACTCGAGCATAGTCTACAAAGTGCTAATAAAGCTATCAGCCATATTGGCCACTAATGTTAGCCTCCTAGTCGTGAAGTCACAGGATTGGCTAGAAGAGGTTGCAAGGCCTTGCATTCTCGGTGGTAACGGTTGGCGTTGTCCGAGCTCTCTACTGGTCTTCCAGGGAAGCAAGCACCGTCCTCGTAACTAGTCTTTGTTCACCTGTTTTTAGTGACAAGATTTCGGGACAAGTTGTGTTCCAACGCGCTTTAGTTCAGAACCACTTTCATGATTAGATCATTTGAATTGATACGCGTCTAAGAATCACGGATGGTCAGTATCGGACAAACTTAATTCTGGTTGGCTCACACATGTAATAGGCGTTGTTCACACAAAGACAAGCGGCCAATAGTCAAATGAAGACTGCAAGGGTGCACATAGGACATTGACGTCCAGCCTCTGCGTAAATATTTTCGCGAATAACTAGGGACTGGAAATTTTCGCGAATTCATTTTGAACAATCTAGACTTCAAACACACGTACATTTATGTTTGCAATTGGATCACAGGTTATTAGACACGCCCAGGTGAACTCTGAGCCTGTAACAGACCTGCAAGGAAGCACGCATCAAATCCCGTGCACTTGGCGTAAGGTATAAACTGGCTACACGCTGGGGCAGCAGCCAATGAACAGAAATCTGAGGCTCGAAGATACATAGGACCGAGGAGTCTAGCCTGTGCCTGGTCATAACACATTTACTGACATTCCCCGAAGTTTTCCAGGTATCGTGTTACTTTTCCCTGATGAAAATACACGTTATTTCCTCAGAACTTGCCTTTTTTATGGGTAGCACCAAGGGCGATTTCTAGTGCAATAGAAACATTTATAAAATACTATGAAACATGTACAAAGATGGTACGTGAAAAAAAATGACAGGTAGAATTATACAAGTTAGTAATAAAATTCACTGTGTACTACTACGAGAGTCAAATTATCTGAGCTAATATTTTATTTGCAATATCTTATGCTGGCGCCCAAAAGCACACTTTCCACTGTGTTAATGTGTGCTGTATCAGAAAGAAAAAAAAATCAGCCAAAAAATATGTATAATAATAGTTACAATTTTAAATAAAATAACAAAACTGACCCCCAAGAGTCTAAATTGTCCTACATATATGGAGTAAATCAAAATGATGCATAGCACAATTCATATCCTGGCATGAAGTAGAAGTACTAAAATCCAAAATTAACTTTTTTTTAAATACATTTATATACACTTTATGTCAGTTTCCTGGCCTCACATAATTACCTCGACTTTTTCAGAAAAACAGAGTTTCCTGACTTTTACAATTTTTCCCCGTTTTCCCTGACACTAGTCACCCTGTCACCATAGTGAAAAAGGCGAGTAAAGTGTGCATACGAGATGCGCAGCAGTCATTCTCCGTTTTTCCAACAGTCGACTGGAGGTTAGAACGCTATTTATGCGAGTAGGTGCTTTGAGAAGTTTGTACACTTATTCTGAACTATTCTTAACACTTTGAGTGCGGTACATGTTTACGGACAAATAAGACATGCTAGAAGTAAGTCACCTATATGCACGACTGCATGGCCATCAGTTCTGTTGGTCTCTCCATTCCCATTTACAACCGTTCTATTGGTTCAGACAACATCAGACTTGCGCACTACGCCGTACACCGTTCATTACTGGTCAGCTCTCGTCCAGTATAAGACCGAGTTTAAAGTTTCCCAATCAAGTGTTATGCACTGTTTATTTCAGTAATGTTCACGTTGAGTGTTGATAATGTAACATTAAGTCGCAGAGAACCTTATGAACACTGCTGGCGAAGAAGTATTTCATCGCCAGTGTGTGCAAGCAATGCAGATGTCGTAAAGTTACAGCAAACTCCATACAACACAGTTGAGATCAGGCAGCGTCATATCACGTCGGCAGCACCCAGAGTGTTAATGCAACCACAATAGCTATTAATGTTAGTCAAAGTATTTTAGTCATGTAAAAGAGTAAGTCTGTTGAGAATTCAAATGCGATCAAACAGGTCTATCACTGCTGACCATATGACTTTGACCGTTTTTCAATGTTGGGTGCATGCGCTGAAAACTAAAATCTGTCTACCTAATCTTTAGTCTATGTTCTCCACCTACCGCGGGGCCGCGGTGGTGTAGTGGCCAGACTGCTCGCCTCCCAAATAGACGAACCGGGTTCGATTCCCTGCGGGGTGGCCCCCTGAATTTTAGCATGTGGGAATCGTGCCGGACGATGCTTCTGGTCGGTGGTTTGTCCCGGGATCTCCCGTTTCCCCCGCCCTTGCATTCCGACGCTGCTCCACACTCACCTCGTTTCACCCTCATCGGCTCTCAAGACCTCGATGTCAAGAGCCGCCAACATCTCTCCACGCCACTGCACGCCGTCTCCTGGAAGCCTGGCCTTGCCATTGCTCCTCGGCGACCGGCAGCGCAGCACTTCAGGCAGCCTCGACGTGAGTCACGTTATCCGCGCAGGCAACTACCACAGCCGGCAATTAATCCCTGATTGCCGCTGATTTCATCCCCCGCCCCTCCCAGCCTCTCCCTCCCGCGGCCCTGACATTCCCGCCGTTTCCCGGCCAGCGTGCGCGAGCGGAGAGCGTTGTTCTACCGACGCGCGGAGATGGACAACGGACATGCATAAGCACGGTGGCTGCAGTCCATTCACTCTTACTTACAACTTGCAACTAACCAAGACTAAGAGTGCGTGAGCGAGTAAAGAGATTTGGTCGGCTCTTAACATCGAGATCTTGAGAGCCAATGAGGGTGATTGAGGTGAGTATGGAGCAGCGCCGGAATGAAAGTGTGGGGGAAAGGGGAGATTCCCAAGAAAACCCGCCAACCAGCGGCATCGTCCTGCACGATGCCCACATGCGAGAATCCGGAGTGACCCGGCCAGGTATTGAACGCGGATCGCCTTGGTGGGAGGCGAGCTGGCTAACCACTCAGCCCCCTCCAAGACTAGAAAAGTACAGCAAAGCGACAGCGCACTGCATTCGTACACACTCAGTTTAATACAGTTTTGCATGAGAATGATTTCTTACTGGGCTTTATCAGCACACCTGTTTTCTTTGTGTTTTGTTCATGTTAATGACTAATGAAATATTATAATTCATAAATAAAATACAAGCAAAAATTCAGATCAACCAAAAATAAGATACTTTTATATTAACAAAGATTAAAAATGTATCTGACAAATGACACAATTAGAAAACAACCAAATGCTTTATAAATAGAATTTTTCTTTCAAATTTTTTTATTCAAAACGTGTGAAGAAACCGTGAATGGGCTATGTGAGTCTATGGACGAGGCACATATTCGCATTATCTTCACCTTTTTTTGGATCAAACATTTGAAAAATCACCACATGTATGACATGTTTGGTTTTTCCTATAAATGTCGTGAATCACAAACCTTTTTAGACTTATATTAACATAAAATGGTAAAATTTTACTTTTATTTATATTTTATATATGTATTATTACATTGCATTTATAATAATACGAATGAAATAGAGAGAAAATAGGTGTGTTGGCAATGCGTAGTAAGAAATTGTTCTCGTGCAAAATATTATTAAACGGAGTTCGCACGAATACGGCGTATTGTCTCTTTTCTGTAATTTTATAGAGTTAGTTAAGATTTGTTTGAGTGAGGCGGGGGATATCCTGGAAGTAAAACTTGCGCAGGGCTTCGGAAAAGTCGGAGTTAACCACAAACGGCCTACAAATAATATTCTTGTTCACGAAGGGAAATGGGCAGCTTGATCTACTATACAAACTGGATTCCCAGCGAGGTTGAAGACCGATTTTCGTATATGGGGAACGAGGCAGACGTTCCCTTTGGATGGCTGGTTTTCTCGAGGTATTTCCGTATTCGTCACATTCGCTGCTCCATCCTCCGTTCCGAAGCTATGAATCTCTCATCTGACCTGTTTGCGCGAGGATTTCGGAATGCACGTACTAAGAGACTGCTCCGATATTTGTCTAAAAAAAAGTATGAAAAACAGCGAAATGGGAAAAAAAATATCGATCCTCAGATCAGTTTGTTGGCATCGAATCCACGCTTTAACGTGTGGCGGAGGATGAAGGAAGTTACTGTAAAATATTAGAGTTTTTAATAATAGGATTAAATGTTATCCCCGGAAATATTTGTTGACCCTTTTCAAATTACTCTGGAAAATGTACATGATATTTGGTACTTTTTTTTTTATGTACTGAGAGGGAATGTTTCAGAAGTGTATTTTTCTATGAAATGTAATATAATACTGGTTTGTCTCAGGAATATATACGGGTGCGAAGGATGTGGGTGATCATACGATAGCTCTGTTATGTGTTATGTGCAGGGGACAAATTAAGGCAAAAACCCAGATGCCCATAATCCTTTCATGGTTATTTTATACCTTTCTGAAACCCTACTACTTTCAGGCTATTACTCTGCCTTATGTAGAAAAAAAACTTAAAACTAAGTCTAGAAAATTACACCAAAGTAACAACGCACCGCATTTGTGCGCACTCTTGCAGGAGAACTGTTTCTTACCAGGCATTACCAACACTCCTACTTTATCTTTGTTTTTTATTCATATTATTCACAAATAAAATATAAGAAAAAGTTCAGTTTAACAAAAAAAAAACTGGATACTTGTATGTTAACAGCAGTATACATTCAAGATATATGACGTATTTAGGAAACAACCAAAGACGTCGGGTCATTTCTCAGATGTTTTAATCAAAAAGTGCGAAGAAACCGCGAATAAACCATACTCAATGTGCTTAAGTGCCGTGGCTTGGATTGGTCCGGTTCTCCAAAGGTACGGGTATTTTGAACAACTAGTACAGTTTGAGTCAATAAAGCGAGTCGTGCATTGGCGACGGGTTTTCCTTATGACACTGATTGGAGAGGCAATGAGTAGCTGAGCAGGGAACTCTTGGTCTTGGACAGTGCGTTCTGTTGCTACGGATAGCCAAGAACCTACTGAAAGCGTTTAAATATGCAAGAAACTAGATCCTCAGATTCTTACCTGAATAAGTGATTCCAGCCAGCCGTATAAGGCTGAACTAGAGTTTTCGCAGATGGGGAACCTTGAGGTCATTCTTAGAAACAGTGATTTATCAAGAAAATACTTTGCGGCTAGATTTATTTTTAAATCTTATATAATTCCGACTGAGGCTCTTATATACTATTGAAGAGTTGGATTTGCATTGGCCCAACCATAATATAAACTAAACTCTCTACCATATAGGTATGCTATTCATTAACGAAACGAATGCTACATACACGTGCATAAATTAAAAAATGCGAACGAAAGTTTTTCTTCCGAGAAGAGTCACCATCTAACTTACAGCAACGCCGCAAAGTTGAATTGTTAGTAAGAGAAAAAAATTCACAAATTCAGAGATTAGTTGGACTTCAAAGTCCTTTTGTGTATTTGAGTTACCGTCATTTAAACATTGCCCAAGGCCTTAGCTGATGTTAAGGGAGCAGAGATCTTCAGGATGAAAAGATTTTTGGTGCTGCTTAACCAATACGCGAAACTTCCCGGTCTTTATGGACGAGGCAAATATTTGACGTAACGGGCGATAGTTCCGAACTGGACAGTAGCACAGAGGACATAAAAATACAGAGGTTAAACAGCAACTTATACCACGAACTCCTGCAGCGCGCACCAGAAAAATGGCGTCGCTAGTAAAAAAAAATGTTGGAACGCCGTTCGCCAACTAGTGCCTGGTCACCTACTCGCCAGCCCAGCCAATAATATTTCGCAACATGAACTAGCCAATCAGAAGCAAGACCCGTTCCTTGAGTCACGTAGCCAATCAGAGAACGGGTACGCCCACATCAAAGGAACCGCCACGCCATTTTGGCTGTGTACTTACCTACTCTGTGACAGCAGTGCCATTATTCTCCCGCCCAAGTAACCAAACCACCAAGGCAGCTGCAATGGCCGGAGGGATGGCGTACATCTCAGGGTTTTTTTTAAATTACTCTTGGTCTCGCAAATTCTACTGAAAACCCTACTTGCTTTATTCTTTCTGCTTTTCTTATACCTTTCATACTACGGTAATAACTAATAATGTAATGGATTTAAGTAACAACATAAAAGCTTTGAGCAAGTAGCAGTGAAATTGTCAGAAAAATGCATACGTAACCATTACTTGTAAACGTCACTGGCAATGAGCCCAACATAACAATATGACATTAACTACTTTTTCCAAATTGCTAACACTACTGTAAGTGTTTTTGATCATATTTAAATACACGTGTTTGTGGAAGGAGATTTTTGTTTTGAAGATTGCTTTAAAAAAGCGTTCAGTGTGCGGTATTCTAGCGACTGCCAGTCCAGTTATGGTCACCTTGCCATCTCTACCACACGTCTAAAATTGGCGATGTTTTGAACCCATGGATAGGCCATCGGATTGTTGACTTACTTGTAACATGGAGGCCTCGCATAAGCAGCAAAGCCAACATAATGTAAGTTTCTTAGTCTCGACACATCAGCCGCCGCACGGGATTGTTGATAATTATATATATATATATATCAAAGAGCGAAAAAAAATTAACAATAGCATTTTTTACTACAAATTTTTCCTCTGTGGTTGAAAAATTAATTATAATTATTCTACTAAGTGCACGGAATACATCCACTCAGTCTGATATCCCGGATACCGAACTGGTATAACAGAATTTTCCAGGATTCATTCCAGGATAAGTCGGGGTTTTTATCGCACGTGAGAAAATTTCCCCCGCGTTCATAACTGGTTACTTTTGTTTTGTTCTATCACCTTCGCGCTACCAAAGACAATAGTAGCGAAACATAAAATACGAAATGCTAAATTTGGTCGCTTAAAGTTATTATTGGTTTTACAATCATGTATAAAATTTCACCTTCTTCTAGTTTCATATACGCATGGTGCGACACTTCCCAGGATATAACTTCATCGTCTACATATTATCTAGCGTTGAAAAATAAAAATGTGTGGCATTAATTACCTCAATGAGCGGAAGAGCTGTATCACAAGTACACATCAGCAAGTTATATTATGTAACAGCTTCACGTAAGGTTTGCACATTGTGACTATATAAGCCTCCCGAGATATAACAAGCTGGTAATTTGCGGCAATTTAAATGTAGCAGATGTTTTAGCAGGAAGGTTGCTGACTGTGACAAGCATGTGGGATGTTTACAGGTTGTGTTGTTATTACGAAATCTTCTCGGCGTGGGACAAGCTCCTTACCAGACATCCTTACAGTGTTCTTTTTGGGTGTTTGCTGATACGTGCGGAATACGTATTGGTTACTTTAGTAGTTAAAATGTGTACACCCTATACCAAATAAAATGACTCAGGCCACGAAAACTATCGCAACAAAACAGCGGAAGCCTGGCGATTATTCCGGTATTTCTTACTTGTGGACTGCTCGTTTCCTATGAACTATGAACTATCAACTTCCATCGCATGTCCTTGGTTCGCCTCTCACGAGGCACGGAACAAATTTATCTTCGGTCACTCAGATGTTGAAAGTTGAAATGACCTATTTCAATTTAGCTCATGACTCTCATGCAAATAGCCACGACGTGTCAGATGGCCATATAAGCACAACTAAGCTGCGCGAATTGCCGAAACACAAAATCAAGAACAGAATTTGAAATTCTTAATGTTTTTGATAGTGTTATATTTATTAACAAGACATTTTAATGCTGGAAACTATCATTTACAGCAATATTAATTTAAAAACCTCCAACATGTTCAACAATTTTGCGAAGAACTAGGGATGCAAAACCATAAAATTACAAAACGTGCCAAAATAATTGTCTTAAAATCAACAAAATAATATTATCCACGAGTCAACAATATTAAAATATACGAGTTTAAATTCAGTTCTTTATTTTAATACTTCGGAAATTCACGCACAGCGATACTTTTCCATAGCCTGTAACATACCCACGCTTAAGTATTAACGATCTAAAGCTCATTTGCCTTATTCAGTCAGTAATCAAAACCAAGGTTACGCGAGGGACTTTTAAGAGGGCAATATATCTTCCACCTTCGATTTATTTATTTTTTGTTTCACCATAGCTTACTTTTCAGATCAAGTGTCTGAAAAGACCTTCCAAGGCATAGGGCATATCTTAACAGATATCTTTCAAGTCCACAGTATGTTGCCTATATTGTTTTTTTTTTTGCGCATGTAACCGTATTAAATGTTAACTTATTATTTATTATTTTTCAATCTCACATGAGAAAAATACAGACAGAACTCAGTCCGTTCTGGTTTCAGGAATTCTGTAAAGTAACCCTGTGTGTAATAATAAGGTTATTTACTTTTAATACCAAATTGTAACAGTAAGTTACTGAGAGATATAGGCCCTAAATAAACACAAGAGAGAAAAAATTATCACCATCGTAAGGACACCTGATTTTCGCAAGAAGGAAAATTCCATGCAAGCCAAGACTTCGATATTACACGCGCTCACCTGCAGTTTTTCTTTGGCTTATGGCCACGTGCCTTTGTGAGACGATACACTGGCATTCGCCCTGCCCAATCAGAATTATGTTCATGCTTTAATGAACGTCTGTGATACGCAGACATTTACTTCAGACGCGTAAGAATACAACTTCCGACAACAGGTGAAATTACGTTGCATTATCATTGCTTGCAAAAAGATATATGCGAAAGATGTAAACATTCCATTGGCCGTTGCTTACTGTTTCCACCATTTTTTTTGTTCACTTGTCCACGGAGACCGCCAGGTGTACAGAATTAATGGTTGTTAAAAGCCCGCTGTGTTCAAGGGTGTGGCTATATTCAAGTCCGCCAATAACAATAGCGAACTGAATAAAGAGTATTAATCAGTTTATCAACATCAGTATGGTATTTTATAGTCCAGCGGTGTTTATCTGTCCTGTAAAACATTTTTGGGAAAGGTTTTATCATCTTAAGCTCCTTGCTGAACAGGATTCAGAATAAAGTTGATTATATGAGATATTAAAAGCGATGAAATAAAAATTTATGGAGAGTGGATTGGAGAGATTTGGACTGTTCTTAACACCGAGGTCTTGAGAGCCGATGAGGGCGAAGTGAGGTAAGTATGAGCAGCACCGGAATTTAAGGGTGGGGAAAACGGGATATCCCCGAGAAAACCCGCCGACCAGCAGCATCGTCCGGCACGATTCCCACATGCGAAAGTACGTCTCCGCCGTGAATCGATCCCTGTTCGCCTAGGTGGGAGGCGAGTAGTACGACGACTAAACCACCGCGGCCCCCTGCATATTAATATATGGTTGTCCGTGTGGCATACGAGCGCCGTGTAGAGAGTGTTAAAACTATCCGCTCGAGGATCTAACGTAGGTATAGTGTTTTGAAAAACACCCAGAGTGGATTTCTTTGTGTCCCTAATCATGTAGCCTACTTTTCTTGTTGTATTACGTACTCTGCTCTGACGAGCTATAGTGTCGCCATGCAGTTGTAGTTTCTGAAACTAGAAGAGTCTTCTTTGTATATTCACTTCCAGGCTGCTATCAGCGTTGAGACTCCAGGCTATCATCTAGCGGAACTGGTAGCCGCCTTAACAGATGGATGGCCTGCGTATTGCAGTACGTATATGGAGTGTGTTGCGAGACCATTAAACTAATTAGATACGGCAAACAACAGTGCCGTGCTCATTCATTAAGCTGTTTAAAGATACGATTAACTGAGAAACCTTGACACACAATCTGTTATGTCTGCCACACGGCTGCCAAGTTGCGACATGTAATTACCTGTAATAGACACGTCAAGGCCACTGGAAACTAATAATTACCATCGTCATTTGCTTCCAGCTGTGACTAACCGGCGCTGGCTTGGAAGAACTAATCCCTGCAGATGAAGCGAATGTGCACAAGAAGCTCAATTCCCATCCGTAGGCTCCCTCCCATGTAACAATTGTCCAGGAGTTACCACAGTGCATGTACTTACAGGCTGTATGTGGTACACACATGCTTTAGAATCCTGGTCTTGCTAGCGACATCATAACATCTAGCGACATCATAACATCGTTCATGTTCTACTAAACTTGGTTAGGTGGAAAGTCATTTGCCTGAGGTCCTTATATCTTCCAGCTACCGTAGAAGAGGTAGTTTCCATAAACGGCATATTTCGATGCGAAATGGAGGCAAGCAACGCTTAGAAGTAACTAGCCAAACAGTGATTTACTCACCATCTTCGTATTAAAATCCGAGCCAATCAACCATCGCCACAACAGTATCCGACGGAGAGCGTCCGATTTAATTTCAGTTCCGTACTAAACCATCCGGCAGTTTTGCATTATCTCGCTCTTGCGTTCGCTATCCCGAAGTAACACAAGGTCACAGCAGGTGGAGTGATCCTTGTCAACTTGGATTTACCACGCTTGTCAAGCAACAGTTATTTGGAAACCCGACTTATTCTTTTCTCCCGTTACTCGTTTCACATGTAGACCTATAAGTAACCTATAAGGTTCCTTCATTATTAGATACGTGGGAAAATTTGGATATAACTAAAATCATACAAACTTCTAAAAATATGTTAAAGTAGTCTTTTAGGCCACATCAATAGGGCCACCTGTTTTTCGCTAAAAGATATTCGCGGAAGTTATACTTCAATACCCGATGTGCTCACTTGCAGTCTTCATTTCTATTGGCCGCTTGTCTTTACGTGAAGACAGTCTGTTACATGTGTGTGCCAATCAGAATTAAGTTTCCCTGATACTGACCGTCCGTGATTAGCGGGCAGACAGATAAGACGCGTAACAATTCACATGATTCAATTACGAAAGTGGTTTTGAACTAAATTGCGTTGAAACACAGCTTGTAATGAAATTTTTTCGCGGAAAAACAGGCGCCCGTTACACATCAAGCTTTGATTGTTTTACGTCCGGTCTTAAAGTTTGATTAAGATTATTTGTAAAACATTTCAATATGGCTGGAATTTCTCCAAGTCATACAGAAGTGAAATGATGTGGGCAGTTGGCTGATTGGCAACGCGAGTCTTTGAAACATGCCTTGTTACTAGATGGCTACTGTGCGTTGCGAAAGATTCTTCAATTTCCTGTTCTGCCGACCAGCGAGTAAGTTACCAGGCGCTCGACAGTGAACGGCGTTTCGACATGTTACTGGCCAGTGACGCCATTTTGCTGGCGTGTGCGTGCTACAAGCGGCTCTTTCAGTTCTGTATTTCTAATTATTCTGCGACAACGGTCTGCAGCGATGTCCGGACGGTGTCGAAGCCAACTTTTCGTATGCGGGGAAACGTGGCGGACGTTTACATCGGCAGTTGGTTTTCTCGGCGTACTCCCATTACCTCACTTCATCCTTTTTAAGCTGGAGACAGTTCTTGTGGTTCGTCTACTTTCCTCATTTCAGTTAGTAGGTATCTACATTACATTATAAATTACACCTTACTTAAATCTGACTATTGGAGCAACACAATGTCGCAGGAAGAACATCGATATACGAAAGACCTTTCACGATAAAGTGAGCACTTTTGAAATCAACATTCGAAAAAAATTCGCTACCCATAACTACAAGTACATGTATGCTGCAGTACACAGTGGCATACAGGCTTCTAGTTAAGTTGGCAGTGAATGTATAAAATTAGTTATAAAGACTTGACTTGACGTTGTATTGTATTTATGGCAACTGAACTTAGGGTTTCTTGTTTTATACACATTAGCGTATGAATTTGCATTTTAGTGACACATTTACAATCATGACAACGCTATGGTTTTGCTAGGTTGGCACATGAATAAGGCGATTAGGCTTATTTCAATGTTAATTTTAAATACAGCGAAAGAATACAAACTCTGAGAAAAAGTCAATCCTAAGCAGGGCTTTCAAAAATGCTTAATTAACCTTGAACAGCCATTGCTAAAGGAAGAAAAGTGAAGGGATTTGGAAGGCTCTTAACAGCGAGGTCTCGAGAGTCGATGAGGGTGATTGAAGTGAGAATGGAGCAGCACCGGTATGAAAGGGCGGGGGAAACGGCAGATCCCCTATAAAACCCGCCAACCAGCGGCATCGTCCGGCACGATTCTCACATGCGAAAATCCGGGAGCGACCCGGCCCGGGATTGAACGGAGCCACTCAGCCACCGCGACCCCGTTATGTTAAAAGATGTTCACTGTAAAGTAAGCACCTTTGGAATGAACTTTCGAAAAAAAAAATCACTTCTCATATATACACGTATGCTAGAGTTCACAATGGCACGGAGGCTCCTAGTAAAGTTGGCAGCGACTTGACGTTTATTAAGAGTGTAATATGTAGGCCATAAATGTATGACTGCTAAAACTAGTGTTTCTTGTTTTATACATAAAAGGGCGCAAATGCGTATACAGAGTGATTCTAAAATCATGGGACAAACATTGAGGGGTGGTAGAGCTCACTAAAACAAACAATTATTGTATAGGAATATATGGGCGGAAGTGACGCGTTGAGGCACAAACACAAAAACATAACAAATTAACGGAAACATAAAATGTTCATTAGCAGCATACTTAACGAGTGATTCCGTATAGAAAATGTTAAAACAGTTGCTGCAAATGCATCCACCAACAGTCACGCATGCTTGGCGACCTCTACATATGGCGTGATTGGCTGACAATGGTGGCGATAGTTGAGGGCAGTCAAACGGTGCGCCAGTGGCCTGCTGCATCAGCATCAGAATCACTCCACCGACGCTACCAAGCTTGCACTACTGTCGGTGGCAGCAATTTTGAGCAATTATTATAAACATTGCTGTAAAAAGGCATTTAGCGGCGACGTTGTAAATGAACACTGTGTTGCATTTCATGTGTTATTATTGTGTTTGTGCCTCAACGCGTCACTTCCGCCCATATATTCCTATATAATAATTGTTTGTTTTAGCGAGCTCTACCACCCCTCAATGTTTGTTCCATGATTTTAGAATCACCCAGTATTTTAAAAACATTTACTTTCTCAAAACTTCCCGTTTCCCACTTGGATGGCGCACGAATAAAGTTAAACGGCCCATGACAATGTTGATCTTACATGGGTATAGCGGAAGGATACAAGGTGTGGATGAAATTAGATTCTGAGTTGGTTTTCAAAAGTGCTGAATTAACAGTGAACAACCTATAACTACAAATACTAGCTATTTTCGCCAGAGGCGATGTCAACATGAGGATGGTGTCAGAACCGAATTACACACACCTAAACTGGCCTCGACTAGAGTGAAGAATGGCCAAGCTGGAAATGAGAAATTATGGAGTGCAGTGATAGGGATTTAGAACTGGAGCAGCAACGTCCGCCACTTAGTCGCACTTGGTGCTTAACCTTGCGTTATCACAGAGGCGATTTCCCACTGTACCGCATCTTTTTGCGCCGTTTTTCACATTCATATAATCATTTATGTTATTTTCCTTGCTTTCAGTTTTTTTTTTCAGTCATCTGAAATGCTCTTAATTATTCAGTTTTCTGTTTCTTTTCTTTTTTCTAGGTGCGAAATAAGTCTATAATCTACCACACTTATAAAATTTTAATACCATTTTAACATCCGTTGTTCACCTAGTCATGGTGTTCCCTATTTTTTCCTTCCCAACAGTTCTTGACTAGAACGCCGAAATCTCATTTCAGTCGAAGGGATACTGGATACTCTCGAGTTTAAAAAAGTTTGCTTGATGCAACTGCACTTGCTTTGCTTCTCCTTCGTCTGTTTCAACTTAAGGACTTCCTATTTGCATATTGTACATTAAAATTTATTATATGCTTATATACCTACTCTAACTGCAATCATAACATTTTGTGATTTGTAAAACAGTACATTTGAACTGCATTTGCACTACATAACCGTAATATCATAACGGAAAATTATCTTATCTTATATTCTTAATTTTTCCAAACCACAAATATTTTTTTTATATATTTTTTTTGTTACTTTCAATGCGGAGGTAATAAATTGAAACTAGAAAGCAGGTTGGAGTATTCCATTTAAGTAAATTGTATTGTTTTAAAAACTAATGGAAAGAAGGTTAGTAAAACTTCAATGATATGTCTTAATTAGCACTTTTTGATACCTTACAAATCGTGAGTCCTGTGTAAAAAAAAAGTTTCTGCGGTCCGTTCGAAGATAACAACGAAAAAAATTGAAATATCCAGTTAGTAGCTTTAAAGAAGACTTTGGCTAGGCAAACGCGCAGTAGACTAATTTCAGCAAAACTCAGTTATCATTTAACTCGCTACATCAGCGCTAAAATGTGATATTTAATCAGTCAAGTCACTAATATTGCAAAATCTGGACAGAAGGCCAATGAAACGTTTTTTTTTTTCTTCCTGAAACCGTAGTAGTAGTATTGGTAATTTCACTGACTGAGTTTGATAATATAACTGAATTTTCATTATTATAAAACGCGTTCCACTGTAAAGTAGAAAAAATTTGATTCAAGGAAATAGTGGAGTTTTTTTTTAGAATTTTTGAGTTTTGTACATTTACAAATTAATTTCTTGTATCCGAAGAGTAATGGCAGTAGTTGCAACCACAAAAGAAATGCATCAAGACAGGACACTGAAGTCCATTGTATTTCACGTGAAATACTGACTCATGTGTAATTTCATATGTTCTGGGTAATAAAATATAAATGTTGCATCTCTTTCGTGTAACACCTACTTGAAGTCCAAAAATATTTATTGTGTGATGAACTTGCTTCTATTAGCTTACGAACTAAATTTTCGGAAAGCGTTTCCATTAACGACAACATTAGCTCAGCTTTGGAGAGGCGAGCTTACAGCCAACATTTCACATATTCGCTCGATCCGCCTGAGATGTCAGTATGCTCCGGGTGCTGAACAGCTAACGAGCTCTTCAGATGCTGACACACAAGCAGTCAGCTATAACAAGATATGAAAAGCAGGCCCAAGTAATACCTAATAACTGGACACCTGCTGGTTTAGTGTTATTATTTGTTCTGCTTGAGGTCTACTTGTATGCAAGCTGTGTATTCTTTCTCCGTATGTGAAATGAACATTGCCACGGGCGTAATCGCTTTACTCCTGCATCGGCCAAGTGAAACTGTATAATTATTATACAAGTAAATATTTTACAAATTCACTCATTCTTACGCTTATACGCGTTAAAACAACCGACAGCAAAATAAATCACATCAGTATCCGCACATGTATACCTAACACTTTTAATTCTCCGTCGTTACCAACTTTACTGGGCACATGGTGGTCAGTGTGGCCATTAAAATATATGTAGGAAGGGGCAGTCATATTTTTCAAAGGTTGATTTCAAAAGTGCTTAGTTAACCATGAACAGCCTATAGTAAAATATATTCAAATAACGTTTAAGTATTCACTATTATTATAATTACGTCATATTTAATCTTACACGTCCCGGATATATCTGCGCCAATAAATAAACAGTTCATATTGGTGTGAGCGAATCACTTGCCGTAGACAGAAGTGAAGCAGTTTCGTACCAAAACAGCAACGAATGAAACAGCAACGAATGAATAAGGACGCCTACTTCAATACATAATGACTTTGAAGTTTACCTTAATGTCAAATAATAANCTGTCGGTGGCAGCAATTTTGAGCAATTATTATAAACATTGCTGTAAAAAGGCATTTAGCGGCGACGTTGTAAATGAACACTGTGTTGCATTTCATGTGTTATTATTGTGTTTGTGCCTCAACGCGTCACTTCCGCCCATATATTCCTATATAATAATTGTTTGTTTTAGCGAGCTCTACCACCCCTCAATGTTTGTTCCATGATTTTAGAATCACCCAGTATTTTAAAAACATTTACTTTCTCAAAACTTCCCGTTTCCCACTTGGATGGCGCACGAATAAAGTTAAACGGCCCATGACAATGTTGATCTTACATGGGTATAGCGGAAGGATACAAGGTGTGGATGAAATTAGATTCTGAGTTGGTTTTCAAAAGTGCTGAATTAACAGTGAACAACCTATAACTACAAATACTAGCTATTTTCGCCAGAGGCGATGTCAACATGAGGATGGTGTCAGAACCGAATTACACACACCTAAACTGGCCTCGACTAGAGTGAAGAATGGCCAAGCTGGAAATGAGAAATTATGGAGTGCAGTGATAGGGATTTAGAACTGGAGCAGCAACGTCCGCCACTTAGTCGCACTTGGTGCTTAACCTTGCGTTATCACAGAGGCGATTTCCCACTGTACCGCATCTTTTTGCGCCGTTTTTCACATTCATATAATCATTTATGTTATTTTCCTTGCTTTCAGTTTTTTTTTTCAGTCATCTGAAATGCTCTTAATTATTCAGTTTTCTGTTTCTTTTCTTTTTTCTAGGTGCGAAATAAGTCTATAATCTACCACACTTATAAAATTTTAATACCATTTTAACATCCGTTGTTCACCTAGTCATGGTGTTCCCTATTTTTTCCTTCCCAACAGTTCTTGACTAGAACGCCGAAATCTCATTTCAGTCGAAGGGATACTGGATACTCTCGAGTTTAAAAAAGTTTGCTTGATGCAACTGCACTTGCTTTGCTTCTCCTTCGTCTGTTTCAACTTAAGGACTTCCTATTTGCATATTGTACATTAAAATTTATTATATGCTTATATACCTACTCTAACTGCAATCATAACATTTTGTGATTTGTAAAACAGTACATTTGAACTGCATTTGCACTACATAACCGTAATATCATAACGGAAAATTATCTTATCTTATATTCTTAATTTTTCCAAACCACAAATATTTTTTTTATATATTTTTTTTGTTACTTTCAATGCGGAGGTAATAAATTGAAACTAGAAAGCAGGTTGGAGTATTCCATTTAAGTAAATTGTATTGTTTTAAAAACTAATGGAAAGAAGGTTAGTAAAACTTCAATGATATGTCTTAATTAGCACTTTTTGATACCTTACAAATCGTGAGTCCTGTGTAAAAAAAAAGTTTCTGCGGTCCGTTCGAAGATAACAACGAAAAAAATTGAAATATCCAGTTAGTAGCTTTAAAGAAGACTTTGGCTAGGCAAACGCGCAGTAGACTAATTTCAGCAAAACTCAGTTATCATTTAACTCGCTACATCAGCGCTAAAATGTGATATTTAATCAGTCAAGTCACTAATATTGCAAAATCTGGACAGAAGGCCAATGAAACGTTTTTTTTTTTCCCTGAAACCGTAGTAGTAGTATTGGTAATTTCACTGACTGAGTTTGATAATATAACTGAATTTTCATTATTATAAAACGCGTTCCACTGTAAAGTAGAAAAAATTTGATTCAAGGAAATAGTGGAGTTTTTTTTTAGAATTTTTGAGTTTTGTACATTTACAAATTAATTTCTTGTATCCGAAGAGTAATGGCAGTAGTTGCAACCACAAAAGAAATGCATCAAGACAGGACACTGAAGTCCATTGTATTTCACGTGAAATACTGACTCATGTGTAATTTCATATGTTCTGGGTAATAAAATATAAATGTTGCATCTCTTTCGTGTAACACCTACTTGAAGTCCAAAAATATTTATTGTGTGATGAACTTGCTTCTATTAGCTTACGAACTAAATTTTCGGAAAGCGTTTCCATTAACGACAACATTAGCTCAGCTTTGGAGAGGCGAGCTTACAGCCAACATTTCACATATTCGCTCGATCCGCCTGAGATGTCAGTATGCTCCGGGTGCTGAACAGCTAACGAGCTCTTCAGATGCTGACACACAAGCAGTCAGCTATAACAAGATATGAAAAGCAGGCCCAAGTAATACCTAATAACTGGACACCTGCTGGTTTAGTGTTATTATTTGTTCTTCTTAAGGTCTACTTGTATGCAAGCTGTGTATTCTTTCTCCGTATGCGAAATGAACATTGCCACGGGCGTAATCGCTTTACTCCTGCATCGGCCAAGTGAAACTGTATAATTATTATACAAGTAAATATTTTACAAATTCACTCATTCTTACGCTTATACGCATAAAACAACCGACAGCAAAATAAATCACATCAGTATCCGCACATGTATACCTAACACTTTTAATTCTCCGTCGTTACCAACTTTACTGGGCACATGGTGGTCAGTGTGGCCATTAAAATATATGTAGGAAGGGGCAGTCATATTTTTCAAAGGTTTGATTTCAAAAGTGCTTAGTTAACCATGAACAGCCTATAGTAGGATATATTCAAATAACGTTTAAGTATTCGCTATTATTATAATTACGTCATATTTAATCTTACACGTCCCGGGTATATCTGCGCCAATAAATAAACAGTTCATATTGGTGTGAGCGAATCACTTGCCGTAGACAGGAGTGAAGCAGTTTCGTACCAAAACAGCAACGAATGAATAAGGACGCCTACTTCAATACATAATGACTTTGAAGTTTACCTTAATGTCAAATAATAANAAACAGCAACGAATGAATAAGGACGCCTACTTCAATACATAATGACTTTGAAGTTTACCTTAATGTCAAATAATAACGCGATGTTTGCAGATCCCTACGTGTCTGCATCAGAGAGGTTGAGCCGTAAGAAATAAGTCTCGTGAGCTTCCTTTAATCGTTGCGTTTTCGAGAAAGGAACCATCATGTTAGACGGGTTTCATATAATTACGCGAGTCACGAAACCGTCTGACCACAAAATAAATAAATATTTAAGTATACTGATATGTATAATTCTGCTGACCACATAAAATCACATGCAAATAATAAAACAATTTTTTTTCTTTTTAGAAATAACGCAAGAATTTTATTTTACGAAAATATTACTAATTACGTTTGGCCTATAAGACCATTACAAAACGGGAATACCTATACAAGTAAGCTAAGTTGGGCCTTTGATATTTTCCTATTCATACTGGTCCTATTTCGTAGAGCTGAACATTTTTTGCAGGCGTTTACATAACTGATAAATTTGCACCGGAGAGGTAACCGGTTAGTTTCTGATCACTTGCAGAGGGAGTTTTTTTTTACGTAGGCCTAGTTTACTAGTGTTACTCCACGAAAATGCCTGTGCAGATACTTAAGGCTCCCGCTAACCTGGAGCTATTTTCCGCTTCTGAGACAGAAAAGAGCTGGAACTATAAGGGCGACACTGCCACGGGCATCAAGCGCGCCATCGCCCCTACGCGCAAGGTTCTGAACTTCCGTGTCGTGTTCTCCTCGTGCTGCGGGATCCTATGAGACCTCAAGCATTGACCCTATTATTTTATATTGATGATTAGTGTGTAGCAAGGTTCAATGCAGGGCCCTTGAGTATTTGGTATATATCTGACCACCTCAGAACGCTGAGGCCAATGAATGTCGGCTTAACACTAGAACAACCACATACGTTCACTTCCAAACATTAGATACCGTGGGTAGAAGACAAGTTGTGCTTTCTGGTAGACATCTTAAGGGGTGTCGAAAACAAAACATTTACAGAAAGTAACGATCAAGTGATTTGCGTCATTCTGGAATACGTAGACATGGGTTTATTTCGCGAAAATATTTATAACCATGCAAGACTTCATTCCCCTACGTCCACAACCACAACTTCCTTTGGTTATTGGCCGCGTGTCTACGTGTGAAGACATGCTCTTATTTGACTGGCCCAGTCGTAGTAAAGGACCCCGATACTTAACGTCCATGATTCGCGGACAGACGCTCGAGACATGTGGCATTTAAAATCATCCAACCACGAAAGTGCATATGAACAAGTGCTTTGGAGTACAACTGGTCTTGAAATATTTTCGCGTAAAACACCTGTCCCTAGGAATACGTTGTTAATTTTTTTTTTACTCATATTACTTTCGTGTATGCTCGTAATAGAATTATCCGTAAATAAAGTATAGGCTGTCGAGGTAAAGTAAGCACATTTGAAATCAATTAAAAAAAAGGGTCTCTGCCTGTTAAGTGCATAAGTGCTAATGTACACACTGGCATGCGGGCACCCATTTAAGTTTCTAACGAATCACGACGAAAGTTCTGAGTTTTGACGTTGTATTGCGAGTGCAGGTAATGCTTAAATTTATGTCAAATGAAGTTTTTTTTTCTGCTTTATACACCTCACAGTACGAGATACACATTTGGGTTCGTAACAATTTCACGTTTTCACTTGACTGGCACATAAATAAAGTGACTAGACCCATGGCAATGTAAATTTCACATATGACAGAAGGATACCAAATTAGTAAAAAAAAATTAGGTATCTAGTCGGTATCACGGTGACTTCACGTTTCACGTTTACGCAAGCCGGCTACACCTTTACTGATGTGTTCCAATTAGACTTATTACGATCGTTTCAACTATAGGACCCTACATTAACATAAAGAAAAGTATAGGCCCCTATATTTACATGAAGAAAAGCTTGTTAATGGCTTTGTTTTTATTTTCGTGACGTCGTTTGCTCACGTTTTTAATCTACTGCATATATAATTTTCTACCGAAAATAAGAACGAAAGAGTTATAGAAATTAGGCTAGGATTTTTTTTTTAAATTTGTAGATATTTAGGGAACTTCACATTCCCACAGTTCACACTATTTATTCCCATATAGGCCGACACGGAAAATACGTCTACTTCTCCCAGGGACATTTCGTTTTGGAGATTATGGTCATCTTTTAATTATTTTCAAATGTTTTATTTATCACGAACGCTATACTAAGGCAATATTTTGTTGCCACATCAAAGTTTAAAAAAAAAAATACACCTGCAGCCTGAATTTTTAATCTGAAAAGCAACAACTCTTCCAACATTTTTATTCAGCTTACGTGAAAGCATCAGGATACAGCAACCAAAAAGATCACGTTTTACGTACACATGAAAATGTAGCGTGATGCGTGTTATGTGTAACGTGAAGTTATCATAATCCCGGCCTTGAGCAGGGCTTTCAAAAGTGCTCAATTAACCGCGAACAGCCTATAATTAGGGACTGGAGAATTTAGCGAATTCATGTTAGGGAAAACTAGACTTCAAACACGTGTTTTTGTCTGTTATGTTTGCAATTGGATTGCAGTTTATTGGACACGCCCAGATAAACTCTGAGCCAATATAACATGTCTGTAAGGAAACGAGCACAGGATCCCGTGCCACCAGGTCTGAGGTAAAACTGACTACATACAGAAAGCTCAGGCACGAAAATACATAGGGCCGTGCAGTCTAGCCCACAGGCCGTTTAAAACGGCCTGCATAATTCTAAATGCCATACTGCATGCATCACACACGAGTATTGCAGTTGTGCTATAGATGAAGGCGTATTTAGAACGCAAATTTTACAATCGAAGGTTCTTGAGGCCGTTATTTTAGTGATAATAGTAATTTAATATTTTGTAGACTAATAAAATTTTTATCTATCTTCGACTTCCTGTCGACAGCAAATTTAGACAATATGGTTAAAAAAANTTTTGTAGACTAATAAAATTTTTATCTATCTTCGACTTCCTGTCGACAGCAAATTTAGACAATATGGTTAAAAAAATGTATTTAATAAAAAAATAATATTAGATTTGAGCACTTCTGCTACACGCCGTATCTCATGAATTGTATTAAGCATTATTTTGGTTTATCCCACCTTTGTAAGAAGATTTGAATTCTTGGGAGAAAGGGTGAGAGAGGAGACAAACTTTTGTTGCTTTATGTGTAATCGTTACAATTATAATATAGATTTGTTGATACAAGAAGCACTGATACAGTGAAAAAAGTGTTATTGCGTGTCAGTTTTACATTTGAAAATAGAATATTTGCACTGGAATAATAATTCAAACACGTGCAGCGGTTCTCAATGAATCACTACATGTTATAATGTGTTGTCTTCGTATTGTGATTTTGTTTCTAGTTCTAAGATAGCTATTATTACACCTCTGTTATGCCTCGTTTGCACGCATTTTTATATGTAATTCATTTTTCCTTTTTTTTAATTTTAAAATACTCTTAAAACTTCTTAGAAAAGGCTAAGTTGCTGCCACCCATAAAAGAAATGTAAACTTTTCGAGAAAACAGTATAAAAATATTTCTATTTTGCCATGGATGTTTCTCAGAGATAGTAACAGGATGCCTGGAAAAGTTGGGTAAATTTCAGGGAATAAGTTATAATGCTTCTGCTAGCCACCCTGCATTTCTCGAGGTGTGTCATAAGGGCGAATATAAACCCAAAGTTGGTGGGAACTTTTTTGTATACGCGTGTTAGTAAAGGCCTGCAAGTGTCCGTCGTTCCTGTAAGCACGAAGGAGTAAGTGAAGCTGAGTAAGTAAGCTGAAGCTGGAGGAAACGAAAACTAACCAGCAACGTCCGCTGCGTTGCCCACATGCAAGAGTAGGCCTACTGGACTCCGCTGAGAATAAGCCAGATCGCCAGGGTGGGAAACCGAGAGCCCCGAGATGAGCTAATTGCAGCCAAATGGATAGTACACAAATCCCGTACATGCATGACGTAAAAATAAACTGCAAAAAATTACAGGTAGCCTAGAAAAGCCCTGTATAGATTCCTATTGCTTCGTAAACAGACCTCTCTGTGTCTAAGGAAAAACAGTTTTTGAACTCGTATTTAATTAATTAATTTAGTTGCAGAACTTAAATGAAATGATAATTTATATGACAATGGTATGATGGGACAGAAACCTTTCTCGTAAACCATTATGCCTAACACAGAGTAGGAATGCTACAACAATTTTAATTTTAAAAATACTGTAATTATTATTGAACCTAGCACACATCTACAGCTCCCTTTTAAGAAATAAAGAAAGAGTCAACCACAACCATTCATTCCGCTTGTCAAACAAATACTCAAGAAGTCTGTAAAACGGTGATATTGAAGGGATCAACCCATGTTGTTTACAAAAAAAAAATTAGGAAGTGTTTGAAACAGATTAAGATACACTTGACCTGTAGAATGTTTGAGCCCGCTCGTGGCGGCTAGGAATCCTTATAAACGTATCTGTTTAAGAGAAAATAACCTACGTGAAATTGATATTTGACTATATTTCTATCCGGTAATTGTGAAGGTATGTGCCATTCACGGTTACTTTACACTTCTCTGAAGCCCTACTTAAGTTCTACTTTTGGGTACCGATTACGAATCCTTCTGCAACATGTAAACAAAAACACTTCCGTGTGACTTCTACACTTCACCTGTCAAATGCTTTGTTTACTATTTTTCATCTGTTCAAAGAATGCTGGCATATTTCAAAAAAGCATTACGTATAGGCCTAGGTGTTCATCATTTAGACCNATCTGTTCAAAG
The DNA here is from genome assembly GCA_002778355.1 of Clitarchus hookeri. Classification (NCBI taxonomy): domain Eukaryota; kingdom Metazoa; phylum Arthropoda; class Insecta; order Phasmatodea; family Phasmatidae; genus Clitarchus; species Clitarchus hookeri. The sequence goes on from NQII01000355.1 coordinate 1,077,997, forward strand.
AATGCTGGCATATTTCAAAAAAGCATTACGTATAGGCCTAGGTGTTCATCATTTAGACCTATAGCCGGATTGAGGTCAGCTTTATGGCTTTTAAAAAATACTTGTATTGAGAATAGTCCATAAAGTTGTTATTTTACATGCTGTTAACATATTTGTTTTATTCACGATGTAACACATTACACGCAGACACTAATACACGTTAATATTTTTTCGTGACTGTGTTTAACCCTATCAAAACTGTGGTGGGACGAAATGTTGTATTTAACTTCTTGTTATTTTTATGTGTTGGATTATTTAGTTAAAAAGAAGGCTTCAATTGTAATAAATATTAAAACGAAAGATCATCCAGTCCAACGAAAAGACAGTAAACTTAAGCACACAACTCGTGTCACTTATTTTTCGTGCGTAGTTGCGACAAACTTAAAGATAGGGCGACCATGCGCACAGATAGGCCTACCGTAACTTTAATTTTGCTTACATTTCTTTTAATAGGTACTTAATTTTTACTATGTTTATTTAATTAATTTTTAAAATTTTCTGGCTTGGTTTTAGTAATGTATCGTGACTGGCAAACATTCTATTCACAGAAAGGTAAGAACGTACACAAATGGGTTTCAAACACCTAGGGCAAAGTTACAAAGTTGTGATAAATAAANTTTGTAGACTAATAAAATTTTTATCTATCTTCGACTTCCTGTCGACAGCAAATTTAGACAATATGGTTAAAAAAAATGTATTTAATAAAAATTTAATATTAGATTTGAGCACTTCTGCTACACGCCATATCTCATGAATTGTATTAAGCATTATTTTGGTTTATCCCACCTTTGTAAGAAGATTTGAATTCTTGGGGGAAAGGGTGAGGGAGGAGACAAACTTTTGTTGCTTTATGTGTAATCGTTACAATTATAATATAGATATGTTGATACAAGAAGCACTGATACAGTGAAAAAAGTGTTATTGCGTGTCAGTTTTACATTTGAAAATAGAATATTTGCACTGGAATAATAATTCAAACACGTGCAGCGGTTCTCAATGAATCGCTACATGTTATAATGTGTTGTCTTGGTATTGTGATTTTGTTTCTAGTTCTAATATAGCTATTATTACACCTCTGTTATGCCTTGTTTGCACGCATTTTTATATGTAATTTATTTTTTATTTTTTTAAATTTTAAAATACTTTTAAAACTTCTTAGAAAAGCATCCATAAAGGAAGGCTAAGTTGCTGCCACCCATAAAAGAAATGTAAACTTTTCGAGAAAACAGTATAAAAATATTTATATTTTGCCATGGATGTTTCTCAGAGAAAGTAACAGGATGCCTGGAAAAGTTGGGTAAATTTCAGGGAATAAGTTATAATGCTTCTGCTAGCCACCCTGCATTTNAGTAACAGGATGCCTGGAAAAGTTGGGTAAATTTCAGGGAATAAGTTATAATGCTTCTGCTAGCCACCCTGCATTTCTCGAGGTGTGTCATAAGGGCGAATATAAACCCAAAGTTGGTGGGAACTTTTTTGTATACGCGTGTTAGTAAAGGCCTGCAAGTGTCCGTCGTTCCTGTAAGCACGAAGGAGTAAGTGAAGCTGAGTAAGTAAGCTGAAGCTGGAGGAAACGAAAACTAACCAGCAACGTCCGCTGCGTTGCCCACATGCAAGAGTAGGCCTACTGGACTCCGCTGAGAATNGGAAACGAAAACTAACCAGCAACGTCCGCTGCGTTGCCCACATGCAAGAGTAGGCCTACTGGACTCCGCTGAGAATCTAAGCCAGATCGCCAGGGTGGGAAACTGAGAGCCCCGAGATGAGCTAATTGCAGCCAAATGGATAGTACACAAATCCCGTACATGCATGACGTAAAAATAAACTGCAAAAAATTACAGGTAGCCTAGAAAAGCCCTGTATAGATTCCTATTGCTTCGTAAACAGGCCTCTCTGTGTCTAAGGAAAAAACAGTTATTGAACTCGTATTTAATTAATTAATTTAGTTGCGGAATTTAAATGAAATTATAGGTATGATGGGACTGAAACATTTCTCATAAACCATTATGCCTAACACAGAGTAGGAATGCTACAACAATTTTAAAAATACTGTAATTATTATTTAACATTGGTGTCAATATGCGCATAGGCCTACTACCTACACAAACTCTTTGAACATAGCACACATCTACAGCTCCCTTTTAAGAAATAAAGAAATAGTCAACCAACCATTCATTCAGCTAGTCAAACGAATACTCAAGAAGTCTGTAAAACGGTGATATTGAAGGGATCAAGTCACGTTGTTACAAAAAAAAAATTAGGAAGTGTTTGAAAGAGATTAAGATACATTTGACCTGCAGGATGTTTAAAACCGCTCGTGGCCGCTAGGAATCCTTATAAACGCATCTGTTTAAGAGAAAATAACGAACGTAAAAATGACATTTGACTATATTTTTATCCGGTAATTGTGAAGGTATATGCCATTCACGGTTACTCTACACTTCTCTGAAGCCTTGCTTAAGTTTTACTTTTGGGTACCGATTACGAATCCTTCCGCAAAATGTAAACAAAAACACTGCCACGTGACTTCTACACTTCACCTGTCAAATGCTTTGTTTACTGTTTTCATCTGTTCAAAGAATGCTGGCATATTTCAAAAAAGCATTACGTATAGGCCTAGGTGTTCATCATTTAGACCTATAACCGTATTGAGGTCAGCTTTATGGCTTTAAAAAAATACTTGTATTGATAATAGTTCATAAAGTTGTTATTTTACATGCTGTTAACATATTTGTTTTATTCGCGATGTAGCACATTACACACAGACACTAATACACGTTAATTTCACGAATATGTTTAACCCTATTAAAACTGTGGTGGAACGAAATGATGTATTTAACCTCTTGTTACTTTTATATGTTTGATTATTTCGTTAAAAGGACGGCCTCAATTGTAATAAATATTAAAACGAAAGATCATCCAGTCAGACGAAAAGACAGTTAACTTAAGCACACAACTCGTGTCACTTATTTTTCGTGCGTAGTTGCGACAAATTTAAAGATAGGGCGACCATGCACACAGATAGGCCTACCGTAACTTTAATTTTGTTTACATTTCTTTTAATAGGTACTTAATTTTTACTATGTTTATTTAATTAATTTTTAAAATTTTCTGGCTGGGTTTTAGTAATGTACGTGACTGGCAAACATTCAATTCACAGAAAGGTAAGAACGTACACAAATGGGTTTCAAACACCTAGGGCAAAGTTACAAAGTTGTGATAAATAAACAGACGTGACTTTTAATCAATTAGTATAGTCACGAAAACTGTTTAGGGTTAAAATGAATAAAATCTCGCACGCGCTATTTACTATCACACACACCATGGCCCAGCTTAACGGCCACGATGCAGATGCAACAATAGCCATTTTGATTTGATAAAAATGTTTCGCAACCGACACGACACACGTTACAGTATTTTTTCCCTGCCATGAAAACACAGATTTATCTCAACCTCGTAACTTGCCTGGGTGGGTTGAGAAAACTAATGCGTACAAACTTTATTTGGAGCGAACAGCAACACGCCATGTCACGTCGCCACTTCTGCCAACTTCCACTTTGTAAGCGTTCCCCCCCATCACATCTAGCCTACATATTAAAATAAGTATTCAAACATTAAAATTTCACTTCAGTTGTGAATCACAAATTCAAACATCATTATTTTTGCTGTAATAAGTATGAAAATGCCAAAATTGAAAACATGTATCATTTGTTTAGTTACTAGCGGAGCAAAACTTGTAGAGTAACAAAAAAAAAAATGACACGCTCCGTTTCGCGTATTCATGTTTCTTTCTAGGGTGGGAAATAAAAGGCCATGTCAACTATGACCCCCGCACCGTGTTTTGTGCTATTTTTAACAGTGACAATGAAATATGTTTCCATCAGTGCTACATAAGAGCGACAATATCACGTGCATCAAGCGCGCCAGGGTCGCTAAGCGCAAGCTTCTGAACTGACATGCAGTGATCTCGCCGTGCTGTGTGCAGGCCTATCTATGGCACTTTCAGCGGTGACCTCATTTTACAGGTGGAAAGTTGGCAGGACGATTCAGCGCAGGCTCCTTGTGTATTTCCGTGCCTCACACGTATATTNCCTCATTTTACAGGTGGAAAGTTGGCAGGACGATTCAGCGCAGGCTCCTTGTGTATTTCCGTGCCTCACACGTATGTTTCGGGATACAGACTTTTTGGAAAAGCCATCTTGAAGTACTATGCAATGATGTATATAATGCGCGAGACGTCTTGAAATCATTCAGCAGCTCTCGTCTGAAGTACGTTATTTTCGTAGATCAGCGCAATGAACGCACGTTTAATAGTTCGGTGGAAAATGTGTATTTCAAATGCTATTCAAGCGCCAGGTAGGCGGAAGCCTTAATCATTACGCATACGTCCCAAATAAATGCACGATGTATGTACAATACGCAATGATTTAAATTCTGAACAGTAAAAATTATGTAGCGCTATACTTATTAGAGGAAACAGTTCTTTGGAAACTGGTTGCCACGGATTTTCACGTAACTCAAGATACAGCTGAAATAATGTAGGTTTAAAACACATTNTTCTTTGGAAACTGGTTGCCACGGATTTTCACGTAACTCAAGATACAGCTGAAATAATGTAGGTTTAAAACACATTACTTTAGAAAACATACAAAATTGTTTGTAGCTCCATATTTACAATTACTTGAATTCTATTAAGATTTTCGTGTTAAAATCTAACATTTGTTCTACACATTTTACACTAATATTTTGTGAACTTTACTCTAAATTTTTTGGAGTGTTACGATATATCTTTGGCGGCTAGTTTCCAAAGAATTCCTTGCGTAAATACAGGAAAATGTTTTACTAGGACTATGACATGCAAAAATATCGATTCTTCAAATGTAGTAGTGATCTAAAATATTAATTAGGCTACACAATTATTTCCAACACAGTACGCTGCATGTTAAGTTTGCATATGTGACAAAAATTTATAGATCTAATAAAAAATTTCCAAAAGGTGTAAAAAAAATTAGAGGAGGATATTAAGTACTTGTTTACAATAGGCAATTGTTTATTTTTAAATTGTAACCTTTAATCTACTAGCCTTTCTGTTATTTATAAAACGGATAGAAACTAAAACGATTCTTAATAGTAAAATTAAGTGTAATTCTTTGCATCACTCAGTTAAAAATAATTTGTTTATCAGAATCATACATTGTAGAAGATGTAGATTTCAGTCCTCTTTTACTTCTTAATATGATTCAAGATTCAACATTAGACAGAGACCCTGTGCCTACTAGAGAAACCCACAGCAACAAATAAATGGTCAGATGTGCCTTTTATAGGAGCTTATATTGTAATAAAAAACATTAAATAGGACAAAAAAAGGATTTAACAAAACAGCAGAATATTTCGTCTATAAGGCATGTGCACAGAGGATTCGTAATAGTGCCTATTATTTAGTCTTAATGCAGTTGAATGTACTGTAAATAGACTACGTAAATGTGTTTTTATTGTAGGCCTACTCTTTAATGAACTATAAGACTATGCAAACGTGTAAGATGAAAAATTGTATTTCCTAGCAAACGTAGGTTTAGGTTGATGTAGTAAAACTGCTTCATGTTTTGTTTGGGCCTATATAAATTGCTAGGTTGATGTAAATCAGCCGTTTCGNGCTTCATGTTTTGTTTGGGCCTATATAAATTGCTAGGTTGATGTAAATCAGCCGTTTCGTGTTTTACTTCGGCATATCTAAATGCCTGCACTTAGTAATAAATAAAAGGTATGAAAGCAACACATCTAAGATTTCTTTCCCCGGATACTTGCCAAGAACGTCATTAATCTGAGGGGAAAATTTAGCGACTTACCACTGCGACCAACTGGAATAACTAGTAGGCCATTTGTTTTGCGATGATGCATTGTTGGAACGCAGGTGTCACCTCGCACACACAAATTCATCAACCGCACTTTCTGAATGTCCTTGCGTTGTTGTCTGTCTAGACTCGTGTTTCACACAACGCTGTGGTTTACAATCGGGACAGTGGTTGATTGCTTCAGTAAGCTTTGTTTATATTTGTCATACAAAAAAAATACTATTAGCTGAACATAATTTCATCAACAACAAATTAGATTTACATTTTCCAAATAAAAATACAGGAGGTCTAAATTTAATCGGACTGTTTTTTACGGGGCAAGAAAGTCTCCATCCCTTCAAATAATTTGGTTGTAAAATTTATTTTAATGGCAACAATAAAAAATATATATATTTATTGTAGTCAGCTGACTCTCTCTCTCTGCAGTTTTGGTTCAGAAATCTCGACTGCAGCCTGCGTATATAGGCCAATACCACCTAGATGTTTCACAGTATTTAAACATCTCCTAAGACTAGCAACATCAGTCATATCATAATAACCGACAAAAAAAGTTACGCTCGTACAATTAATTATTAGTAAGAAGCCTCGGGTATTAACTTAATGACCAGCTATTTCACAAAAGTTGTAGACCTATATACTAAGGCCCGTCCTACAACGCATGGATACGTAAGAAAACTAACTCAGAAAAAACAAAACGGTACAAGCCGACTACTCGGGATGAATTTTAACCATTCTACAATACGAAGAAACGTACAGTCTTGCAACTTACGAAATCAAAAAATACTCAGCTGTCGCAAATTACTGATACAAGTTTCATAATATACACATCTAATTTTGTATATTTTTATAGTGTTTAAAAATGCGTACATACTACTGCCAGACAATGTTCACTTATTTATTAAAACAAAAAATGGTAATTGCCACGGCAAACCGAAGCACTTGTTGCCGTGTATACCACAATGGCCACAAAAACTAATATCAACAAACCAAACACTCGATGCATATTGGCTACATGGATCACGGGCGAGTTGGGAGATGCCCATCTAGCTTACGCGCATCCGTGCGTTATCCGCGTCCGTATCATTGTAGAACGTGCCTAAGTAAGTTAATCGAAGTGTCATAAAACGTGCGACGCCCTGGTATAACTGTAGGGGGTCTATACTCTTACTCTAATGCTACTTTACTTCTTTTGAATTTGCAATACTCGTAGAGATATGTAGTCCTATATGTGGCTACACTGCATGCAAACATCTAACTTTACACTGCGGATATCAAGTGAAACAATATGTGTAAATTTAAATTAAATAGTTCTAGAAGGCCTAATAGTAAAAAACCATACAAATGTCTACACGCAGCCTACAACTCACGGAATAAAATAAGCCTTATAACGTAATCTCAAAACACACTAAAAACTAAGTATTCCAGGTTATGCTTAATGCACTGGTATAAAAATTATTGTGGTAGAATTCAGACTAAGCATTTGGCCAATTTGTAACTGAGTCTGTACATCTTTGCTGAGAGAAATGAAGTAATAGAAACAGTAAGCCTACGCCTGCAATTTTCAAGTAGCTACACTGAAACAAAAAATTTCAAGCCACCCATATTTCATAGCGCCTTATCAGCATAAGGACCAGGCTATGCATTTCGTCCTTTCTAATGATGAAAATTACAGTTACTTATCTCTCGTGAAAGAGGTAAAAAAAAGTATTGGGTTCCAGGGACAATTTTCGCAACATTCAAATAAATAGCAGCCACGCCTAAAAGTAGGTCATGCACGTGGACTTTGGTATTCCAAATTATGGCTTCCAGGCGTAATAAGTGTGCTTCTATGGCAAACTGGGATAGCTAATGACCAAACTGAATCAATCAAGTATTTCTCCAGCACAGCAGACAAAACACTTTTTGAAATTTTCTTGATGCAGCAAATTATATAAGTCAGCATTAGTAGCTTAAACATACGCATAACAACTTATATCGCGTTAGTTAAAATTTTTTGCAAGAGACTGCTGTTAAAGTGGCCTAAGTTTGGACAGAACTATCTCATGCAACCGAGTCAACTATACACAAAATGACAGTATAATAGCATAACAAATTTTCAGTTGTAGCCTACATAGGCGTATACATTAATTTTAATAATATCTTATAACGTACTCGTTATAAAAATAATTGAAAGACGCCTAAAACAATAGTTCGTGTTGGTTCAATTCGTAGTATATTAAGTTGTTTTGTCCTAATAAAGGCGCAGAAAAACACGTTTAAATGTAACTCTCTAAAGTAAGTCACAATTCCACATAACCTCTAAACATAGGCATAATAATTTTATGTTAGGCATTTGCTACTTTAGGCCATTTAGATTAAATACCTTGCTCTCAGTTAAACACGCGCTTGACTGCCTCACTACACTTTTAATTAATGAAAGTTATTCATTGCTATAATTTATTAACCCTGCAGGTCAGACACCAATCTAACTCAGAGCAAAATAAAATTACAACCCAAAATAAATATATGCTGTGATTTATATAATAACTCAATTTTTCCTGTTACAGCACGTGTTAACAATAACGTATATAAGGCTATTTATAGTGTGCATGCTACAAAACCATTTTTTTAAATTAGCATTGACATAAACCACTGCTGAAATCGGACTTATTTCCCACGCTACAGGTGCAGATTATTAGTTGTATTGCCTACGGAGTTGGCACTTGGCGTTGACACGCGAACACACTCTAGCGGCGAATTGCAGAAATACGACGAACTCGTCCACTAATTCGCTCGTGAGGCGCCTGCCAGCCGTGTTCATTGCCACTCACCTGTGGAAATGCGAGCTGCAGCGCAGCAAGATGACTTCGCTGGAGAGGCTGTCAGCAGCGTGCGCACAACTATTGTCGAACAACCGCTTCCACTGTCCACTCGCCACTGCGGTCAGGTTTGGCTGGCGTCCGGTGGCCGCTGTACCCCTCACTTTCCATCATCCCCTCCACAGGCCGAGGAGGGGCCGGCCAATCGCCGAGCCCCGCCCGCAGCCAACCGCGCGCCACGCCCCGCCTCTCCCCCACCTATTCAAGATATGTGCACGGGGAGGGGCCATTCTCCGGATAGCCTGCTCCAATCGACGAGAAAAAAAACCTCATGTCATTAATTTAACTGTTCTCCTCGTCAGTTTTTCTTTTGTAGCACGGATTTTACTCTTTTTTAATAAACGAGTTTTTCTTTTTAAAGCGAGCGTTTGTTTTATTTACTTTAATTTTTTTCTCAGTCCATTCCTCCTGCTATCGCGTGAAACAACAAAAGGAACTTGCACGACAGTTCCGGACACAACAAATTACCGATTTAGTCCAATCAAGCTAATGCTTCTCTCGTGTTTTCTTTGCTGCTTCTGCTCGTCTCGTTCTTTCTTTTTGCTCTAATTACCGTTCGTGACTTCTGCGCGGTTGCTCAAAAAATGTCAGCGGAAGGATTTTGAAAAATAAACATTATAAAATAATGTTCTTGTTCGTCAGTAAAATCTCATGCATACTGGTCCGCAATTCTTAATCTTATAGGCCTATGTATTTTCCGAAATTTAGAAAACATTTTAACGGCTTCCATAATCAAGGTGAAATCAATTAATACCCGAATGTAATTATTTTCAGTGTGGAAGGGGGAAATGGAAAGTAATTACCCGAACCGCTCTACTTCATGACTGCAATTTATTAGCGACTTACTAGTTTTGTCGCCAAAAAAAAAAATGAACCAAAATTGAATGTAAATTAATGTTATTATAAGTCTACTAAACAAACTGTAAAGGTAATGCAGTTTCTAACAATATTCCAACTAACTGTGGAACTCGGGTAGAGTCCATTTGGCTCATTTCGTCAAGCAATATTCGACTTTCAGCGAAGAGCAAACCGCAACAGCTGTTCATGTTAACAAAAAAATTTAACAACAGGAAAGAAACTGCCCCATTATGCGAAGGTAAATTAGGCATACACACACATATATATATGTACCGTTACGGTACGCTAAAACTGGAGTGACACGGTAGCGCGCAGATCTCTCAAAGTCATTGTTTCAACTAGGCTAATTGATGCAAATCATTACGCTCAAGTCCTTTCAATATTTGCATGTGAACAATACACAATAACCTACGGGAGAAGTCCAGTGGTTATTAATGGAGTATCACACCCGACTGTACAACACGGATAATTAATTATAAGGCCTAATCAATACATCCAAAATTAACAGAAAAGTAAGGTATGATTTTTGTTACATATGAAAGGATACATATAACTTATTTTCTAACACTGTATGAAATTTCGTTACAAGTTATCGTATTTATTTTAATGATTTTAAAAATCAATTAATAAAATTTTTTTTTCCTTCAAAATTTATGACATTTCCATTCTGTATGTTTTAAAAAGCACATTATGAAAAAAAAAAAACACATCAAGCAAGACCACCACAAAAATTAATCTGGTCGTATGTAATAAATATTAGTAATAATGTTTGCAAATATTTCCAAAAAAAAAAATTTACAGCTACGAAAGTTATAAGTTATCTAAACTATTTTTTTAGAAGGGTTTTCAGACAAGTTTAAATCTGATCGCTATAGCTACTACTTTTTTTCCGAGTCGTGTAATTCTGTTTTGTTCAAATGGGTGATTTTTTTTTTTANTCTGATCGCTATAGCTACTACTTTTTTTCCGAGTCGTGTAATTCTGTTTTGTTCAAATGGGTGATTTTTTTTTTTACTCACTATCTTCAAAACTAATGAATTATAAAGTACAAATTCCTAAATAACAACTATTAGTTTTGNTTTTTTTTTTTACTCACTATCTTCAAAACTAATGAATTATAAAGTACAAATTCCTAAATAACAACTATTAGTTTTGGCCATGTGGGATAAGCAGGTCTATTGTGTTTAATGTGCCTTATAAACAGTCTTGTTGACGAAACATTTCCATGAGACAGTAAGTTACAGCAAGAAAAGTGTTACAAATTTTAAATGCCGATATCGGAAATATTATAAACAATTAAATTTAGCGTGCCTATTAAAGCAGTTACCAACATTATTAGAAAAGTTACACTGTAAATTAAATGAGGTCATTTTCATTACAGCATAGCCAGCAAGCCTTCAGTACATAGATAACCCTCGGAAATTGCGTAATTCCCGATCGGTAGAGCAAGTGATTTTTCGCGAAAAAATCTGAGCATATTGTAGATTTCAATACTCTAAGCGCCAACAGTAATTTTTATTTCGCCATTGGCCGCCCTCTGCTTGAGAAGCCATTTCTGTTTCTAACCAGGCCAATTATAATAATAACAACTTTGCCAGTGAACCAAAGTGATTCGCGTGCTAAGAGTAACATGTTATTGTAGCCAACCGAGAAAGGTAAACTATCATACAGTGTATTGCAATATAGCTTGTCTCGAAATATTTTCGCGAAGATTCACTGGCCCTACCTATCGGTCTTAGGCATAATTGCGAAACTTTATTTTCCAGCAGTTTACCGAAGCTCTTTTGCCCACAAAAGTAGTATTTTGAATATTTTAAAATTAGGGAAAACTGAGATACGTTGATATAGGCCTACAGGAGGACGTTGACATATCGAAGTTGAGTTCTTTCTCCCGCTATTTAACACTTTGAACGCCACAGAACAGCACAGGAAATTATTTCATTTTTAGTTTAACCAAAATATTATTATTTTAAATTTCTTTGTTTCATTATGTTTTAAATCGCAATTTAAACACGTTTTGTATGTAAATTATCCTTGACTTCCTCTTCAATTTCTTATTACGCGAATAGCAGATCGCAGTGCAGGCATAGGCATGGTTTCTTATTCTTACTAATTTGAAAAATGTCAGTTTTACTCTGACTATTTGATTAGTGTTGAGAAATATATAGACCCTGCAGTTCCGGGTGTACACAATTTTTGTTATGTGGACCAAGAAATGCATAAATTATTAGGGGCCTGCCTCATATTTCATTATGAATATAGGCATAGTCGTTATACTTCTTAAATGTATAGGAAAGTTACGTTTCCCACGTAGACTTCCGTTAGGCTTAATTNTATAGGCATAGTCGTTATACTTCTTAAATGTATAGGAAAGTTACGTTTCCCACGTAGACTTCCGTTAGGCTTAATTGTAGACCTACAGTTTAACCTATTAATATTATCACATTTGTCAGTTTTAATAGTTTTGCATTGTAGTACTGGAGACAATTTAATGATACAACTAGCGTTGAATTGAAGAAACGGAACGGACTAAAACAAACAGTAAAATTCCGTAGGCCTAGTCTAGGCGTACGTATAATTACGGAATGGGAAAAATTCAAAACCGATATCATTACGGGCTGTGCCAGCAACATGGCAGGCAGGTAAACATTCCTTCTTCGCGCGACAGTCACTTGCAGTCGTAGGCCGAAAACACTGCAGTGGTGTCATTACAAAGCGGGACATGGGTAAAATATTTCTGCGATATGCAAAGATTTCTTTATACTCTAATCCAAATGATTTCCCTTTTTTTNTATAGGCATAGTCGTTATACTTCTTAAATGTATAGGAAAGTTACGTTTCCCACGTAGACTTCCGTTAGGCTTAATCGTAGACCTACAGTTTAACCTATTAATATTATCACATTTGTCAGTTTTAATAGTTTTGCATTGTAGTGCTGGAGACAATTTAATAATACAACTAGCGTTGAATTGAAGAAACGGAACGGACTAAAACAAACAGTAAAATTCCGTAGGCCTAGTCTAGGTGTACGTATAATTACGGAATGGGAAAAATTCAAAACCGATATCATTACGGGCTGTGCCAGCAACATGGCAGGCAGGTAAACATTCCTTCTTCGCGCGACAGTCACTTGCAGTCGTAGGCCGAAAACACTGCAGTGGCGTCATTACAGCGNTACAAAGCGGGACATGGGTAAAATATTTCTGCGATATGCAAAGATTTCTTTATACTCTAATCCAAATGATTTCCCTTTTTTTAAGATAGCTAAAACATCATACAAAAATAGTGACGTCTATTGGTTGTGGTTTTTGAGCGATACGCCTATTTTTACATACATCTGAAAACACTGCTGATATAATCTGCATGGCTACGCTGTTAAGAGTTTTTCCAACAAACTTCTAAATTGTAATGGAAGTTTTTAACGTAGGAATACACGTAGTAGACTATGGGAAATTTATCTTGCATCTGGGCTGCAAATATTAATATACTACTAGGCTGTACACAGTTGGGAACGTCAATAATATTTTACTCTTTCCCGAACGAAAGTAGAAAAGCTGCCATGTAGCCTATGGTGTGTGCGAAGGGAAGGGAGGAAGGCGGAATCACCGTTCTTGCTCAGTACTGTTATACAACGATGTGGTAGACTGGCGAAAAATTTCTTAGCTTGTGGGTCTGTACTACGAACAATAAATGTGCGATTTGTTCTCGAACGACTGTACGCCTTGTTAGTTTTGTTAGCTCAGCCTAAACGCGTGCAGTGGTACATACTACCTGATATTTGTTTTCACTGCGTTCATCCATTCAGACCCACAGTGTAGGGTTTACGCACTTGCGTGCATACCACCCATGGAAGTCATTTTAGCCTGGTAGGCCTACTGTGCACCGCGAGGCGCATTCGTAAACCACGTTATTGGGCCCCTCCCGAAGAAATTAAATATGCTCCCAAAACAGTTTTCCCTCCTACTACTCCATAACCGAAACTTCTCCAGTCACAGAAAACCCCCATAAACTGGCCCTATATCAGGACTTTGCGTGTATATTACCCATCAAATCACTCCTAGGGTTTTTGTTCTAGGAAAGAAACCTTAGCAGGCATTACCACACGTAATTATTTTATTACCAAGTTGAAAAACTATTCAATTGATTATTGATTACAGCATATTTGTTAAATTCGGTAGCATTAGTCTCTTTGTTTCTGTGATTAAGGAAAATATTTTACACTAACTTTTACCGAAAGTAAGCAGAAGGAGTTTACTAACTTTGTGATTTAAATATAGCCTATTTGTGAGTATTTATTATCTTCATGACAATTCAGAGTTTGCGCCCCTCCCAGAATAAAAACGTGGCTACGCTACTGATGTAGCCGAGCACAAAGCGTACAGCTCATTGGTCGAGACAGTGAAACAAGCGCTGTGTCGTCTTAACTACAGAACGCATCATTAAATGTATGTGTTAGCAACACATTGAAAAATAAAACAGCAAAGCAGTGACAACAGAACAGTTCTGTAAACAGGCTTCAAGGTAGCAGCTACAAATATTCTGTACCAGCAACAGATATGTTCTGTTTGTTTTTTACAGCACTGTTTACTGCGGGAACAATCCAAATATTTCTGAAGTTGTTCTGTTGAAGGAACTACGAGTATCTGTTCTGTACAATGTAAAAAAAAAATTTACATTGAGAGGTGGTAGAGCTCACTAAATCAAACAATTATTGTATAGGAATATATGGGCGGAAGTGACGCGTTGAGGCACAAACACAAAAACATAACACATTAACGGAAACATAAAATGTTCATTAGCAGCATACTTAAAGAGTGATTCCGTACAGAAAATGTTAAAACAGTTGCTGGAAATGCATCCACCAACAGTCACGCATGTTTGGCGACCTCTACATATGTCGTGATTGGCTGACAATGGTGGCCTGCATGAAATACCCGGCGTATTTGAATCTGTTCGACAATCACTCCACCGACGCTACCAAGCTTGCATTACTGTCGGTGGTAGCAATTTTAAGCAATTATTATAAACATTGCTGTAAAAAGGCATTTGGCGGCGACGTTGTAAATAAACAATATGTTGCATTTTATGTGTTATTTTTGTGTTTGTGCCTCAACGCGTCACACCGCCCCATATATTCCTATACAATAATTGTTTGTTTTAATGAGCTTTACCACCCCTCAATGTTTGTCCCATGATTTTAGAAACATCCTGTATACTGACCCGTATTCACGAGCTTCAGTAAAATGGTGTACACTTAACAACGTAAAACCGTAAATAGCTGTTTGTGCAAAAATTATGGCTAATGGAAAGTGTAGTTGCGTGCAAAAAGAAATGTATTGCAAGTTTGAATAACGTAATCAGTTTAAACATGTTTAAATCTTATCTCCTTCAAATACAACCCAACAAGTCTATCTATCTCAGCTAAATAAAAAAAATTATCTTACTGAATATAGATCTAAAACTTGCCTTGTAACAATAAGTTAGGGTTCGCCAAGGCCATATCCTCGGACCAATACTGTTTATAATTTTTGTAAACACTCTTCCAACTCATTTAAAGTCTGGTAAGGCAGTCATGTTCGCGGATGATACTTCTTCAATCATAAGTAACAACAACGCCGATTAACTCAATCTAAAATAAATGTAAGCATGGTTCAGCGCAAATAATCTATTTCAGTGTACGCTCTATCTTATATTCCTTATGCCGATTTTTAATCAGGCCATATTTGTAATATATACTTTTATGACAATCCACTTCACAATAGTCTGTGTTGAATGGAAGCTAATAAAATAAATAAATAAAACACTTAAAAGAACTCAAATAACCATAACAAAACAATAATTTCAATTAAACGTCACCGTATTACTAATTAGCTGTTAATGTTTCCTAGTAACACAGAACTCTTAAAATTAAATAAATGTATTCTTCTTTTCAAATAACTTCTTTAATATTTTGTAGGTATTTGCAGCTATATTTACTATAAAAATAAATATTTAAATCGTAAGTCAAGTTGGTCTTGTTGTTAAGGATGCGCGCTAATAATGCAATGGGCGTGGGTGTTCTAGTCACGTGCTGGCAAAGTACAGATTTTTTGGTTAATTATATATATATATAGTTTTTCTTTGTCATAAATTCATTACATTTGTTTTCTAGGAGAAAAAAGTTATGTACACTTCCCAATAATGTAAGTTGTGGTATAAGGCTATAATTTGTAATATTACAAAATAGACAAGACCACAACATGCAGTATAGGCTTGTCGCTACTTGGCCGCCTGAGTCAGGCTATTCAAGGGAAAGTGAGCACTTTTGAAAGCCCTATCATTTGGAATAGTGGTCAATAAATATATTTTATTTTAACCTTAGACGTTAACTTCCAAGTGCGGTGGAATGTACACTCTAATAAATTATTCTGAAATTTACCATACCAGTGTATACGCTTAGTGAGAAATCGGGAATGGTAATGGTTTCCCCCATACATTCATTGTATCGTTCCTACATTTGCTAAGGAAACAGTCAAATGCGCAGAGAACTCTCAACTTTCNTTCCCCCATACATTCATTGTATCGTTCCTACATTTGCTAAGGAAACAGTCAAATGCGCAGAGAACTCTCAACTTTGTATAATAGCGACGTTAAACATTCATATATCTGCAGTTTGATGTGTGGTATTATTTCCATACAGTGTATAAGTTGAAAATTTCCCCTACAGTTTAGGAAGTTTACCAGAAAAAATTTTACAGTGTGCATACTGTGTTTATTACTTCAATGGCTATATTTATTTTAAAAAGTGGTTGAAGGATAAGAAATGGCTGAAAGAAGAAATTGCTGAAAGGAAAAAGTAACTAGGGCCACAAAAGTTCTCACTTTACTGTGAACAGCCTATACAATTCTGTTGCAGTTAACTACTCTCTGCGTTAACAATATTTAGATGCCACCAACAACCAAACTGACGGCTGTCCCTATATTAACAGCNTTCCCCCATACATTCATTGTATCGTTCCTACATTTGCTAAGGAAACAGTCAAATGCGCAGAGAACTCTCAACTTTCTATAATAGCGACGTTAAACATTCATATATCTGCAGTTTGATGTGTGGTATTATTTCCATACAGTGTATAAGTTGAAAATTTCCCCCTACAGTTTAGGAAGTTTACCAGAAAAAATTTTACAGTGTGCATACTGTGTTTATTACTTCAATGGCTATATTTATTTTAAAAAGTGGTTGAAGGATAAGAAATGGCTGAAAGAAGAAATTGCTGAAAGGAAAAAGTAACTAGGGACACAAAAGTTCTCACTTTACTGTGAACAGCCTATACAAATCTGTTGCAAGTTAACTACTCTCTGCGTTAACAATATTTAGATGCCACCAACAACCAAACTGACGGCTGTCCCTATATTAACAGCNAGTTAACTACTCTCTGCGTTAACAATATTTAGATGCCACCAACAACCAAACTGACGGCTGTCCCTATATTAACAGCCTAGATGGGTTGTGGGTACAGCAATTTGGTTACTAAAACCATATTTTCTCAGTAAACTTGAAACCATAAATGAAGGTGGATATGAAATCGCCAATAGGATTAAACATGCTAATGCGACGTCGCCATCATTGCCTGCATCGCGTTCAACCTTGGCGGGTTCGCCACAACTGTGGAAGTCTGCTGCTTTGGTAGCTCCCGGATGAGTACTAGNTTGCCTGCATCGCGTTCAACCTTGGCGGGTTCGCCACAACTGTGGAAGTCTGCTGCTTTGGTAGCTCCCGGATGAGCACCGGGAACTGCTGTCAACCCGTGGGACATCGCGCGTGTCCAACACGTGACTCACTTTCTGCATGTATGCAGTTCTGCCGGTATTTGATTTCTTTCCGTGCTAAGTAAACATAATACATTTAATTCTGCACTACACTTTAAACCCTAAACAGTGAACAATCACAGACTCACAGCCAACACAAATCGGGGTAAATGGCTCCACCGAGTATCAGTGGAAAATAATTGCCTGTTTCTGCAAAACCATTTCGCAGATTGATTGTCACGACCAACTGCACGCGGTGAAAAAATTATTGCTTTATGGGATTTTGCCAGATCATTAAGAGAAATAAACAAATGCCAGACAGTCACGGTTGATAATGTGCAATCATACGTAATTTAGTTATCCGCTACCGGGACTTGAGCGCAAAATGGATTTTGTCTCGCCGTTATCCAACCGACTTAGGTACCATGCAGATGTAAACTTCCAGGAAATGTATTGCCTAAGTGAAGGAAAACGGATGTATTTTCACTGTACTTCCGGGTAAAGTGTTTGGAACTTACTGTTTCGTCGGCCAGACTTCATTAAGTGATTGAAAAAAAATATTTTCGAACTGATTTGGTTTTAGAGTGTAGAAAATGTTACATAGCATAGTAAGTAACTGTTTTGTTTTACCGGTGGTAATTTGAATTTNTTTGGTTTTAGAGTGTAGAAAATGTTACATAGCATAGTAAGTAACTGTTTTGTTTTACCGGTGGTAATTTGAATTTATTATTTGGATGGTGTAGTTAAATTCTAAAATAAGAGTTATCTTATTTATTCAGTTAAATAAATGGCCTCCGCCCAGTGACAAAATCTCGGTTGTATACACCCGAGAGTGTATAAAACTTAGGTACCCAACGCTGGTGCCAGAAGAGGCCGGAGACTTAAATGTAATAATACATTATAGCATATTATGCTTCTAAATAGCCATCTAGTGCACAAAATGGGTGCGTTTTAACCAGAAGTACGGCCTTAGAAAGGAAAACACTGCTTACGTAAACGGCAGGNATTATGCTTCTAAATAGCCATCTAGTGCACAAAATGGGTGCGTTTTAACCAGAAGTACGGCCTTAGAAAGGAAAACACTGCTTACGTAAACGGCAGGGTCGCCAAATATGTAACTTTGAATCATGCTCGGTAGGAGAACATCATGTAGGCCTAACTGGAAATTAAGAAAGTTAATAAAGCAGAGCCGAAACAATGTTGGTAATGGAAGACGTAAATGGAACTATACCTACATGACATGCATAAAAATGACGATGATTGTAAAATAGGCTCAGCAAGCCTACAAGAAAATATTGCTAAACTCTGCAAAAATGTATGTGTATTTTCCAAACAATTACGTGCAAACAAGAGCCACTTTTCAGCACTTATTCAAGAATGTGTAAAAATTGGTGTTCAGTTTTAAGAAGCAAGTACTCTTCTATAATAAATATGGGGATATATANTATTCAAGAATGTGTAAAAATTGGTGTTCAGTTTTAAGAAGCAAGTACTCTTCTATAATAAATATGGGGATATATAACCACTGCGTTGTAAAGATAGGCTAAGTTCGACCACTTGAGTTAAAAAAACATTTTGGCAACTATGATTTACAAAGATTTGTTTGTAAAACGCACAACGATTTTTTACTGCGCAGGTTCATCGCGATTAATTAAGCACTTTCGAAAGCCCCGCTTAGTATATAATCTGTCAGTGTTTTAACCTTTCACCGTATGTAAAATTAACGTTGCCGTAGATCCGACNTTTGGTTTTAGAGTGTAGAAAATGTTACATAGCATAGTAAGTAACTGTTTTGTTTTACCGGTGGTAATTTGAATTAATTATTTGGATGGTGTAGTTAAATTCTAAAATAAGAGTTATTTTATTTATTCAGTTAAATAAATGGCCTCCGCCCAGTGACAAAATCTCGGTAGTATACACCCGAGAGTGTATAAAACTTAGGTACCCAACGCTGGTGCCAGAAGAGGCCGGAGACTTAAATGTAATAATACATTATAGCATATTATGCTTCTAAATAGCCATCTAGTGCACAAAATGGGTGCGTTTTAACCAGACGTAAGGCCTTAGAAAGGAAAACACTGCTTACGTAAACGGCAGGGTCGCCAAATATGTAACCTTGAATCATGCTCGGTAGGAGAACATCATGTAGGCCTAACTGGAAATTAAGAAAGTAAATAAAGCAGAGCCGAAACAATGTTGGTAATGGAAGACGTAAATGGAACTATATCTACATGACATGCATAAAAATGACGATGATTGTAAAATAGGCTCAGCAAGCCTACAAGAAAATATTGCTAAACTCTGCAAAAATGTATGTGTATTTTCCAAACAATTACGTGCAAACAAGAGCCACTTTTCAGCACTGTATTCAAGAATGTGTAAAAATTGGTGTTCAGTTTTAAGAAGCAAGTACTCTTCTATAATAAATATGGGGATATATAACCACTGCGTTGTAAAGATAGGCTAAGTTCGACCACTTGAGTTAAAAAAACATTTTGGCAACTATGATTTACAAAGATTTGTTTGTAAAACGCACAACGATTTTTTACTGCGCAGGTTCATCGCGATTAATTAAGCACTTTCGAAAGCCCCGCTTAGTATATAATCTGTCAGTGTTTTAACCTTTCACCGTATGTAAAATTAACGTTGCCGTAGATCCGACTGCTTTATTCACGCATCGGTCAAGTACGGTAGCCTATAAATACGAAATATTTAGGTGCGTAAATACGTTACTCATCTGCCAATTTTTACTTTTATACGCATAACATAAACAGAAAATAAAATATACAATTTCAGTGCCCACAAATTTAATTATCATAGTTTTAATAAGACGTTAAACTGCAAACTTATTTTTCCCTACATAGCTGTCAACCTTATTGGCAGCATGTCAGTAACTGTGTTCGATCAAATGCATATTGAGTCAGGAGCAGTGACTTTTTTTATTTAGAGATTAATGTCTTATATGTAGGGCCACTGACTTTCCGCGTAAAAATCGGAGCACACAGTAGACTTCAATACTATATACACACCTCAGCTGTTGTTATACCTCCATTGGCTGCTGGTGCCGCGTCCGTTCTTGACCAAGCCACTCAGGACTAAGTAACTCCGACACTGAACCATGATTCGTGCATAAACGATTAATACGGGCCAGAACATTTTTTAGCCAATCAAAGAATCTGGACGACTCTACAGTGCTTTGGACTGTATCTTGTCTCGAAATCTTTTCGCGAAATATCACTGCCTCAACCTATATGTGATCGGTTAACCACGCACCTGTTGAAGTGAAAATTAATATAAATGTGGAATGTAAATGATAATGTAGCAAAGATAAAAACAGAAAACTGAGAAAGTAGAAAGTGCGCTGGAACAGGAAATGATGGTATAGAAATCTTCTTGCTTGGCAATCGGGCAGTGAGAAGTGAAGAGGTTGGTTCGAGAACCGCAAAGCGGCCACTCGACTAGGGTGGAACAGAGACCACCACATCCTGTCAGTTGGTGATGGAAGTTACACTGCTAATTTGCGTGGCACGTCCTTCAGATACGACGTAGAAAAAATTAAAAGAAGTTGCAGTGAAATTCGTTCTTGTGATGGCGAGTTACCTTAATGGGAATACCAACCTACGTTCGACAGTCAGAAAAAAGCGCACTCTTTTTACATTATGGCTGCTACGAGGGGGTTATTGATGAGTCACTTAGGGGAAGGTTGCTATCGTTGGGCCTCCTCGGTAACTCCACACGTAGGCCTATAGCCAAGTGGCGCTCTCCGTTGATTGTAATGTAAACTACTTGAAAGCAAAGAAGCGCCACCGTTGTCGAGTTGTTCCGTGCATTCGCAAGGCACGTGTAAACGAAGGTAAGATTTACGCATATTACTTATAATTTATTAGTGTTACTGAAACAAGATTATAAGTGAAGTGTTAATTATGTTTCATTGTTCACTAACATTCACTGAAAGCATGACGCATACCCGTTATTTTACCGTATCGACCTTTAAAATGTACGTTTTACAAGTAGAGAAAGGGCCGTGTTAATCACGACAGTGCATGCTGTGTAAGAATAGTTTTGCTGTCTAAGAGAAAAAAATTATAGGCAGTACACCTGATCTACCTGCGGAAGTAAAACACGAACTAATTTAACATGTGCTAAAACTAGAGGAATCCATGTTTGGCATAACACCTACAGATCTGCTTATATTGGCGTTTGAAATTTCTGCGATAAACGGAATTCCACATAGGTTTAACTCAGAAAAAAAATTGCAGGGAAAAAATGTTATTACTCATTCCAGAAGAGACATTCCGAACTCAGTTTGCGATAGTCAGAGTCAACTTCTTTTGCTCGAACGAGAGGTTTTAATAAGGATAATGTACTGGATTTTTATGATGTGCTAGTGAGAACCGTTGACTAAAACCAGCTCGATGCAACGCGAGTGTTTGACGTTGATGAGACTGGTTTGTCTACAGTGCAAAAGAAACCGAGAAAAGTGCTAGCTGGAAAAGGTAAAAGGGCAGTAGGTTCAATAGCCAGTGGAGAAAAGGGATCCACTACCGCTGCAGTTTGCTGCACAAGTGCTGCTGGCCAGTATGTCCCGCCATTATTAATATATGAGCGTTCCCTCACTGCTAACGGCCTGGAAGAAGGAGTTCCTCCAGGAACAATATTTGCGTACAGCCCAGAAAGTGGATACATAAACAAAGATATTTTTTGTGATTTGGTTGCAACATTTCATTGATACTGTCCACCCCTCAAAGGAAAGGAAATTTTGCTCCTTCCAGATAACCATTGTACCCACACTAAAAACATCCGTGCATTATAGATTGCTCGAGAAAATGGAATAATAATGCTGTCACTTGCAGGCCACACAACACACAGGCTCCAGCCCCTGGATGTGTCCTTTTTTAAGCCACTAAGTAGCTATTGCATTAATGAAATGGACAAGTTTCTTCGCCAAAAGCGCAGCGAAGGCAAACCTGAAGTTGTCCCTCAGTTTCATATAGCTCTATTATTTGGCAAAGCATATGGGCAAGCTGTGACAGTAGGGACTGCAGTGAAATGGGTTGCGAAAACAGGCGCTTGGCCAGTCAATAGGGACGTGCTTCAGGATTGTCATTTTGTAGGAGCAATGCAATTTGAAACAGATGACATCCCCGTTATGGAAGCATCAGGAACAGTCGTATCAATCAGTGGGTACATTCATCCCACTCTGGTCAAAGATGTTTCAGCTAAAGAAGCTGTGCCCTCTTCCAGAACCGATGATTAAGAAACGCCTCCCTTAGTTAAAACACTAGCATTACAAGTGCATGCTTCCTTGGGTACAATATTTCCGTTCCCAAAAAAAAATTTTTCTTGGGCGAGGTTTGAATAAAAAGGCACATAACGCGATAGTCATTACAAGCAGTCCTTATAAATAGACACTGGCAGATACTGAAATCAAGAAAAAATGCCCAAGAAAAGACGTCTCCAAGCTCTTCCTACTTCAGGGAAGTCAGTAAGACTCAAACTCTCTTTTCTTTCAGGTGTGTCAGCAAAGACCTATTCTAAGGAAAAGTCATGGTTTTTGTCATCTGTTCCTATGACATTAAGGAAGATATGATTCTGTGTTTATCGTGCAACGAGTGGGTGCATGGAACGTGTGCTGGTCTTAAGAAGGGGGACAAAGTATTCTTGCGTCAAAACTGTGACTGATTTGTAAAAGAATATCGCCTTGTTTATAACCGTTTAAATTTGGGTGCTAATTTATCTATACTGTGTCTAAAAATACAATTTAGTCTAACTATTAGAGTATTGTGTTGATGGTAATGGGTTTTTGTTTTTTGATAACATTTTCAATATATTTCTCTGCAGATTACAGTAGCTGCATGACTATTTATAGGTTTCATGCGATAATGACAAAAATAATTATGTCTAATTTTCAAAAATTTTGTTGGTGCATTTTCAAAATTATTTTAGAGGTAACAATGGTCTTGGACGGCGTCCAATCAATTAACAGAGATCCAAGATGTAACTATGAATATTGACGATAGAATATATTGACAGATATTAACACGTTTATTGTGTTAAACAGTTGTTATACAGCAGCTCATTCATTTCAAATGCCTGGCCCAATGATGGAGACTGGTTTCCTTCATTGAGCCGTTCACACTTATTTTAGTTTTTTGAAATATTNATAAAAACAGAAAACTGAGAAAGTAGAAAGTGCGCTGGAACAGGAAATGATGGTATAGAAATCTTCTTGCTTGGCGATCGGGCAGTGAGAAGTGAAGAGGTTGGTTCGAGAACCGCAAAGCGGCCACTCGACTAGGGTGGAACAGAGACCACAACATCCTGTCAGTTGGTGATGGAAGTTACACTGCTAATTTGCGTGGCACGTCCTTCAGATACGACGTAGAAAAAATNACATCCTGTCAGTTGGTGATGGAAGTTACACTGCTAATTTGCGTGGCACGTCCTTCAGATACGACGTAGAAAAAATTAAAAGAAGTTGCAGTGAAATTCGTTCTTGTGATGGCGAGTTACCTTAATGGGAATACCAACCTACGTTCGACAGTCAGAAAAAAGCGCACTCTTCNTTCGTTCTTGTGATGGCGAGTTACCTTAATGGGAATACCAACCTACGTTCGACAGTCAGAAAAAAGCGCACTCTTCTTACATTGTGGCTGCTACGAGGGGGTTATTGATGAGTCACTTAGGGGAAGGTTGCTATTGTTGGGCCTCCTCGGTAACTCCACACGTAGGCCTATAGCCAAGTGGCGCTCTCCGTTGATTGTAATGTAAACTACTTGAAAGCAAAGAAGCGCCACCGTTGTCGAGTTGTTCCGTGCATTCGCAAGGCACGTGCAAACGAAGGTAAGATTTACGCATATTACTTATAATTTATTAGTGTTACTGAAACAAGATTATAAGTGAAGTGTTAATTATGTTTCATTGTTCACTAACATTCACTGAAAGCATGACGCATACCCGTATTTTACCGTATCGACGTTTAAAATGTACGTTTTACAAGTAGAGAAAGGGCCGTGTTAATCACGACAGTGCATGCTGTGTAAGAATAGTTTTGCTGTCGAAGAGAAAAAAATTATAGGCAGTACAGCTGATCTACCTGCGGAAGTAAAACACGAACTAATTTAACATTGCTAAAACTAGAGGAATCCATGATTGGCATAACACCTACAGATCTGCGTATATTGGCGTTTGAAATTTCTGCGAGAAACGGAATTCCACATAGGTTTAACTCAGAAAAAAAATTGCAGGGAAAAAATGTTATTACTCATTCCAGAAGAGACATTCCGAACTCAGTTTGCGATAGTCAGAGTCAACTTCTTTTGCTCGAACGAGAGGTTTTAATAAGGATAATGTACTGCATTTTTATGATGTGCTAGTGAGAACCGTTGACTAAAACCAACTCGATGCAACGCTAGTGTTTGACGTTGATGAGACTGGTTTGTCTACAGTGCAAAAGAAACCGAGGAAAGTGCTAGCTGGAAAAGGTAAAAGGGCAGTAGGTTCAATAGCCAGTGGAGAAAGGCGATCCACTACCACTGCAGTTTGCTGCACAAGTGCTGCTGGCCAGTATGTCCCGCCATTATTAATATATGAGCGTTCCCTCACTGCTAACGGGTTGGAAGAAGGAGCTCCTCCAGGAACAATATTTGCGTACAGCCCAGAAAGATATTTTTGTGATTTGGTTGCAACATTTCATTGATACTGTCCACCCCTCAAAGGAAAGGAAATTTTGCTCCTTCCAGATAACCATTGTACCCACACTAAAAACCTCCGTGCATTATAGATTGCTCGAGAAAATGGAATAATAATGCTGTCACTTGCAGGCCACACAACACACAGACTCCAGCCCCTGGATGTGTCCTTTTTTAAGCCACTAAGTAGCTATTACATTAATGAAATGGACAAGTTTCTTCGCCAAAAGCGCAGCGAAGGCAAACCGGAAGTTGCCCCTCAGTTTCATATAGCTCTATTATTTGGCAAAGCATATGGGCAAGCTGTGACAGTAGGGACTGCAGTGAATGGGTTGCGAAAACAGGCGTTTGGCCAGTCAATAGGGACATGTTTCGGGATTGTCATTTTGTAGCAGCAATGCAATTTGAAACAGATGACATCCCCGTTATGGAAGCCTAAGAAACAGTCGTATCAATCAGTGGGTACATTCATCCCACTCTGGTCAAAGATGTTTCAGCTAAAGTAGCTGTGCCCTCTTCCAGAACCGATGATTAAGAATCGCCTCCCTTAGTTAAAACACTAGCATTACAAGTGCATGCTTCCTAGGGTACAATATTTGCGTTCCCAAAAAAACATTTTCTTGGACGAGGTTCGAATAAAAAGGCACATAACGCGATAGTCATTACAAGCAGTCCTTATAAATAGACACTGGCAGATACTGAAATCAAGAAAAAATGCCCAAGAAAAAACAGATAACCAAGAAAAGACGTCTCCAAGCTCCTACTTCAGGGAAGCCAGCAAGAGCCAAACTCTCTTTCCTTCAGGTGTGGTAGCAGAGACCTATTTTAAGTAAAAGTCATGGTTTTGTGTCATCTGTTCCTATGACATTAAGGAAGATATGATTCAGTGTTTATCGTGCAACGAGTGGGTGCATGAAACGAATGCTGGTCTTAAGAAGGGGGACAAAGTATTCTTCTGTCAAAACTGTGACTGATTTGTAAAAGAATATCGCCTTGTTTATAACTGTTTAAATTTGGGTGCTAATTTATCTATACTGTGTCTAAAAATTCAATTTAGTCTAACTATTAGACTATTGTGTTGATGGTAATGGGTTTTTGTTTTTTGATAACATTTTCAATATATTTCTCTGCAGATTACAGTAGCTACATGACTATTTATAGGTTTCATGCGATAATGACAAAAATAATTATGTCTAATTTTCAAAAATTTTGTTGGTGCATTTTCAAAATTATTTTAGAGGTAACAATGGCCTTGGACGGCGTCCAATCAATTAACAGAGATCCAAGATGTAACTATGAATATTGACGATAGAATATATTGACAGATATTAACACGTTTATTGTGTTAAACAGTTGTTATACAGCAGCTCATTCATTTCAAATGCCTGGCCCAATGATGGAGACTGGTTTCCTTCATTGAGCCGTTCACACTTATTTTAGTTTTTTGAAATATTTCTTTGACTTAAGGTACTTTTGGCTTGTCATTTTTATAAAGTTTCGATCAATGGACAGTGTTTACATTTAGCTATAAAAAGTGGAAAGTTTATTAAATTTAACGATGTTATGAAGTGTTTTGTTTAAGTGACCCATTGATAGCAACATTCCCCCAATCAACTCCCTACCAGAGGAAAGCCACTTGAGAGTATTTCATACTGGTGTCGTTCCAGACGTTTACTTTGGAGACATGTTCTTGCAGCATGTCCACTACACCATCGCGCCATTTCAGAAGTTGTATGGTAACATTCTCTGGCTGGCTTAGCTGTCGNCTTGCAGCATGTCCACTACACCATCGCGCCATTTCAGAAGTTGTATGGTAACATTCTCTGGCTGGCTTAGCTGTCGCTAGAAAGTTTATCCAATGAGATACGAAATGCAAGCTTAATTTTGATCACCATTGCTGATTGTAACATTACACTGTAGGTTATCAGGCCTATATTCGACGGCCTGCCTGAACACGCCATCACTCATGAGCGGCAATCAGGACAGCCAGTTGCCGCAATCGGGACTCGCGTTGCCAAAACTCCGGTAAGCAGGAATCCCCTCCACCAGCAAGGGAATGAGACCATGTTTCGTTATGCGACGCCGATATGAGGGCAATGCAGAGCAGCAGCAGGAGTCTTTCTCCATGTGACGCCAGCCGAGATGGACGTCACAAGAAGCCTGCTGTGCCGACCGCCGTAATACTTCACCAGCCTTCGGATACTTCTCAAGGTTGGGTAGTTACAATATACTTATGTGGCTCTCAGTAGGGTAGTGGATGTAGTTAACTTAATAATGCTCCCGCGACCTTGCAGTATTTAATGTTATCCACAGAGGTTTAATTGTATAGCCATATAGTAACCTATAGCTAGAGTCAGNCGCGACCTTGCAGTATTTAATGTTATCCACAGAGGTTTAATTGTATAGCCATATAGTAACCTATAGCTAGAGTCAGTGATTTTTCGCGAAAAAATCTGAGCACATGGTAGATTTCGATACTCTAAGCGCCAACAGTAATTTTTATTTCGCCATTGGTCGCCCTCTGCATGAGAAGCCGTTTCTGTTTATAACCGGGCCAATTATAATTCAACAACTTTGCCAGTGAACCAAAGTGATTCGCGTGCTAAGAGTAACATGTTATTGTAGCCAACCGAGAAGGGTAAACTACCATACAGTGTATTGAAATATAGCTTGTCTCGAAATCTTTTCGCGAAATTTCACTGCCCCTACCTGTAGCTCCTTATAATTATTTACCTCACGTGCTCTACCATCATGAGATTCCCCCCCAACCAAAAAATCACGGTCTGCCCCAAATTACAAAGTATAACAACTTGCAGTAGGTCCTGACCTGGGTACTAGAAGTGAAAAGTGCCATGGCATATGGTGCAGGCAGCTGTTATTTTACTATTTCGAGGAGAGCAGTGTTAAGAACAACTTGAAAAATGCAATGAAATAATTCATAGCCAATTGGAGGGACACAGCATTTTACCTTTTACTCGCGATAAGGATTGTAAGAATTAAATATGTAAATGGCCAGGACTCCGGAGAGTCCAGCTCATTACGGAACAAGTTTCACGAGCATCTTGAGCATCGGGNAAATATGTAAATGGCCAGGACTCCGGAGAGTCCAGCTCATTACGGAACAAGTTTCACGAGCATCTTGAGCATCGGGAATATCTCTAAAGGGAAAATCCCATTTTCCAGTCAATTAAGTTAAATATGATATTTATGCAATGCTATCATAAGGAAACTTTAATTATGTTCCTTGCCAAACGGACTTCAGCACTTGAGCTAACATANCATTTTCCAGTCAATTAAGTTAAATATGATATTTATGCAATGCTATCATAAGGAAACTTTAATTATGTTCCTTGCCAAACGGACTTCAGCACTTGAGCTAACAGAACAGTGGTGAGACGGCCTTCCTAGCAACTACTTCCAGGTGAAATTTTGGGACAGTGCTTACTGATTACAGTTAGAGGTAATAAAGACTATTCCAGTGAGAAGGAAGGCAAGGATGCAGGTTCAGATAGGTAAAGTTAGCGTTAAGTGTGAATATAACGTGGCAGAGACAGAAAATTGTTGGTTGGGCTTGGATGAATTACACAGACTGGAATCCTGTATTAATGTTCGACTTAGGAGTCCTGCGGATAGGCAATACAGAGTCATTAGTAGTACAACAGAAAGACTTGTCTNTGTATTAATGTTCGACTTAGGAGTCCTGCGGATAGGCAATACAGAGTCATTAGTAGTACAACAGAAAGACTTGTCTTTGTTTAAGCCCTTCTGCCCAATAGTTTGTTGTTAGTCTAGAGCACTACCAGAAAAATTATAGTGAAGTTATTCTGAAGGGATGCTATGGGAAACCTCTAAAAGACTAGGGTCTAAATAAGTTCACTGGATGCAGCCACTGGCCTTCCACACAAAATCCTGATAGTGGGGAAATTGGTTTCTCGGAACTGCAACAGTCTACTGGTCGAAATTATGGGCGTATATAGCAATCCGACTTTAGGGCCGGGAATTAACTATAACTGGCAAGCAGGTTCGCAAATACTTGTCAAGTATTCAGGATTTCGAGGGTGTAATTTAAGCCTACGACCCTGCTATCAAAACCTCAAAAAATCACTTATTAAGAAAAAAAGGGTAAATCTAAACTGGCAATACTATAAAGACATTGCTGTATTATTGCATACACTGTAAAAAATTTGTAATTTTGTAAATGATTGTAACAGTACAAATATTTCTCTTGTAAAAATACTCGTTTGAAAAACAAAAAGGGCCGTGTTTCTAATAGACCTCAAATATTTTTTATACTATACTGACCCGTATCTACGAGCTCCAGCAAAATGGTGGACACTCAACACCGTAAAACCGCATACAGCTGTTCGTGCAAAAACTATGGGTGATGTAAAGTGTAGATGCGTGCAAAAAGAAATGTATTGCATTTTTGAATAACGTAAAGCACTTAAAATTACTTAAATAATCATAATAAAAGACACATTCTATCAAACATTACCGTATTACTCATTAACTGTTAATGTTTCCTAGCTATACAGAAATCTTAATTCGGCTTTCAAGACCTCGTTGTGAAGAGCCGTCCAAATCTCTCAACTCAACAACAAAACTCTTAAAATGAAATAAATGCATTCTTCTTAATCAAATAACTCCCTTCATATTTTGTACGTTCTTGCATCTATATTTACTATAGAAATCAGTGACATGTTCGTATTTCAAGTTGGTCTTGTGGTTAAGGGCACGGGCTAATAATCAAGGGGTGAGGGTTCTAGCTCCCGTGCTGACGGAATTTAGGTTTCTTTTTGTAAATTACATTTTGAAATAATTTTTTTAGCTGTTCTCTGTTATTAATTTATCACATTTGTTTCATAGAATAAAAAGTAATAATTTTATTTACACTTCTCAATAGTGTAACTTGAAATACAAGGCTATCATTTGTTATATTACAAATATATGTTTAGAGGATTTTACAAGAAAATAATTTGTAATTTTAGAAAGGATTTTCTTGGCAACTAGGTTTCCAAGGATTTTTCTCGTAAAAGTACAAAAAATATTTTAGAGTAGGTATTAGGATGATCTCTACTGAGGACCAGGCCAATCTCTGTTCAGGACCAACTTATTCAGGTAAAAGGATTGTTACTTGCCATCGTATCGACACGAGGTGAACCAAGCCCATTTAGCAACTACAAAATGACTGTTCATGACTTCCCATTGTGCGATCAACAACTTTGAAGCAAATGGAAGCCACAGATGTGGCCGAACCGTGGATCCATAATCATCTCTCATTGTGCTATGTAAACAGAGAGGTGGCTCTGAACTGTTTGTGTATAATGTCTAAGTTAAAGTTTGATGTGGTAGCAGAGAAAGGCGTTCTTATTACACTATATAGAACATATGCCATGCCACCTTGTGCAGGCGGACAGGTATACACTAGTTTTAAGACCTGGGATATAAAGAATAGTTACAGGCACAATGAAGTGTTTCTAAAGCATAGAGACCATTACTTTTTTTGGCCAGAAGGTAAGCTAGCAATTCAGGATTATACTTTTTGGCTATGCAATAAACCTGTTAGGTTTGGACATTTGATGTCATTTAAATGACCTTTGATGTCCCTAGGATATCAGCAGGATTATTTAGCTGGCCAAAATTAAAAGAAAAATATTCGAGAACATATAATATGGTTGAATTATATGTTTCAGAAAGTAATAGCTAGTAACAGTAAGAACAGTAATTTATCCCAGCAAAAAGCTGACATTTTGGAGGCTCCATGGAGTACATTGACTGAGAAAAGGTAAAACCAATGATGAATTGAATGCGACCAACTGACAAAGTGTAGATAAAAACTTGTTTATGGTCTTGTTATTGTAGAGTTGCAAATTGAGTTTCCACGGTGGCCAAACCATTTCACAAATTAACGGAAGGTAACGGGAAATTTTTGTGCCTTAAAGGTATTGTGACAATAACTCCAAAAGATTCAGTAGGATCGTAATATAACCTTCCGTATTTGGGTTTCTAAGTTGCGATGGAAGATTTATCTTAGCTATGCAGATGGAAGGGCTGATAAAGTCACTGCTGCGACATTAAATATTAGTATTGGAATGTAAAAGCCATCTGAATAATAGGCAAAGCAATATCCAAGACAAATCATTCAATTTGTGTATTGTAAGCAGTTTATGACAATGTCTAAAATAATGCGAATTTTAAAACAACACAGCCCACAAAGGTTTGGTTATTTTCAAAGGAACGTACATGTATCATTAGGTAGACCACATGAACCATCATTTCGCCGCCACTGTGGGTGCAATGAGATGTAGAGTAATATACGAGCTGCAAGGAGGGATAGTGTATCAGGGTCTGATAATGGAGAGAGTTTACCTATGCTGAGTGGTGAGAAAACAAGAGAAGGCCAACTGAACGATTACTTTGTGTACCCAATGCCAGTGAAAGCAAGCATACTGATCAAGCAGAACCTATGCCGTCTTCTTTACCGAAACTGGAAGAGTGTTCAATATCTTGTTTCCAGAAGGAAGTGTCTCGGAAGCATTGAAGGTATTGCACTTCACTAAAGTGACTACTTCGCGGTTTTCGAAAGCTAGCCTAAGACTGACTGCGAATATATTAACTCCATTGGAGGCATAAGGTTAAGAAATGTTGTTGGATTTATGAAATCTGCACTACGAGAATNACACAAGGTTAAGAAATGTTTTTGGATTTATGAAATCTGCACTACGAGAATTCGGTCAAGTAGAATACAACGAGCTGTTCTCTATAAGAACAACGTGGGAGCCTAATGTGAGAGAAATTTCTTTGTTGGTAACACAAAGGAAGAATATGTCTTGTTATTTCGATCATTAAATGCTCTGAAGCTATTCCAATCACAAAAAATCAAGAGATGTATGCAATGGTCAATGCATTTTTTGCATGTCTTCACAAGTTATTGGGCGTCACTTGAGATTTACTGGTATCAAGGAAGGGGATTCAAAGTCAAGTCTTTATGAAAGAAGGTGACGACGATTTTGGATGTACTAAATAATGCTAGGGCCACGTTCGAATTGCGCCTTGGTAATAGTACTAGTCAATCTTCGTGGACTGCCAACCAGAGGAATCAGTACTCTACTTTTTCTCATCGCTTATCTGACATAGACACATGAAGCAGGATGGTGTTTTAAATGTAAGATAATTGTAATGTTTTAAAGGGAGTATATTTGGGGGGATTTGTAACGGAGAGTTCAGAGCTACTATAATGAAATAAAGGCTAATTCCTTTTTATTACATTGAGAATTATTTAGTTATAATGAAGTTTACAAGTTTACAGTATCTTAGAACACTCCGGAGGAGCTAGTTGAATATGAGTTTAATTTATATAATTGTGAAGCCAACGGCAATTTTCATTATTGGACCGACCTTTCCCACCTTATGTGATGCCGAAGGCTGATAGTAGGCGGACTACGGCGGGTGGTACGTCGACGTCCTCCTCACCCTCTGCAACATCTTCCCTGGTTGACGTCGAGGCGAGAACAAGCGTCCTTCCAGCCCTCACGCTAGCCTATATTCACGTGCCATCACGCCCTCATTATTCGTCCGGCAGGGAAGGTTTCTGCTAACGCTAGGTTTGGGTAATCACGCGTCTTCATTGCTGAACTTGGCTGTCCATCCGATGACCTTGTTACATTTACATGTAAGATTGCGCGTTCAGGCAGGCTGTAGAATTAAGTCATACCCACGCCATCATAACTCTGGATAACACCTTCCATGATGCTACAGAGCTCTGTCCTCCTGGTGATTTGCAGCTCAGACAACTCTAATTGCTGAAGGAATGCTGCAACTACAGCATACTCGTATACTAGTGAGCTACATCGTAGGTTTGCTCGACAGAGATTTTGAGTTAATAGTGAGGATGCTTTGTGATCAGAGAGCTGCTGATGACGTGTTTGAAAAACAAATGGTGTAACTAGTAGGCCTGTAACCTTTTGTGCGATATACCTAGCTTATTTTGTAGACTTCACAATCATTTGGAAGTCTCTCATATATAAAGACTATCGTTGATATAATCTTCCAGATCTTCGAGGCTCTTGGTAAAATCCTGAGGTATTCTACTTTAACAAACTTGCACTATTTGGAGGACTAGGCACCATTGCATATTTTCGGTATACACAACCAAAAGTAAAGAACGAGGAATAATGCAAACGCGATATCACTATTGTCTGCACCACATTCCACCCGCCAGGCCCTACGTCCGTAGCTCAAAACTGGTATGACGTTTGAGGATCTGAGTGGCTAGCGGAAGATGGAAACTGAGAAAGAGTATGCTGCATGATGCACGACACTTCCTATTAAATGCTATAATGTAAAAAATATTACAATGTTGCGACCAAGGTTCCCAGATATTAAAAGCTTTTTCAGCCGAGTACCGTTCAGATGACACTTTCAAATTAGGAAATGCGGACGAGTGGAAAATTACTTACAGAATATCGGAAGGTTAATTAATACGATACCGCGAATTGCCGAGCTCGTAGACGTGCGGCCCGGCAGTTCCATTTCGAGGCCGAGTTGGGTCTTACCGTGATCGTGTGTGTGTGTGTGTGTGCGTGTGATCCTGGTAGGTCAACGATCTGTTTGAGTATGGTAGTGTGAAGCCAGAGCCTCGAGATTACGACACACTGCGATGACATATTCGGGGGATTTATCGGTGAACACTGAAGACCCTATCAACGTATGCGGCAGTTAGAAGCATTGATAGTCTAGTGTGAAACTAATTTTGTATTGGTGAATGTGGTGTTTTTGTGTAATTAACGAGACAGGGTTAATTATTAATTTTTGCAGTATAATATATCCCTACGTAGTAAATAACATTTTATGAAGCCAATGGAAGATTAATTTTGTTTTTTTAAGAGGTATAAATAAATTAAGAAGTTATATTCGGCTTCTCTTCAATTAAAAATAAGGTATACACTCAATTATGCAGGCCCCAATTCAGAATGCCCACGCTTTTAAAAGTAACTACGACACTATGCTTTCGTTACTTTAGACACAACACTTNAGGCCCCAATTCAGAATGCCCACGCTTTTAAAAGTAACTACGACACTATGCTTTCGTTACTTTAGACACAACACTTGCACACAAGTTATGCTCGAGGCCTATGTTTATTACAGGCAGTCATTCAAATACTGCATGTTCGTCTCAAAAGAAAAATTAGCGCTGTCAACGAGATCAGACTAACGTCTGTTTGCAGGTGTTCTTACACGTTGGCTGCGGTAAAGAAGACTTTGTGGTCAGCAAACCAGGGAACTACTGAGGATGTTAGAATTCTTACACGTTGAAATGAATCAAATATTTTTATCACCGAACACTTTTTTTTCACCACCTTCACTTACTGAAACTAATACATCAGTATTATCGTGTAAACCGGTCTTATAAGAATTATATAATTAGGTATATTGTGAAACAGCGCCGGGTCTAGTGGGGTCCTGTTATTCTGAACATTATTTGATCTAGGCATAGCGTAGACTGAAAAAAAAAATTGTTCGTAATTATGAAAGCAATTATGAAATTTTTTTTGCCGCTGAAAATAAATTATGGTACGCGCGCGCACATAATTTTGCAAGTAATAAAAATATTTACTGCCAGTTAACAAGTTTGTCTATTGCCAAGATATTTACGAGTACTGTTGTAGTAATAGGAAAATATTTTGCGTTTGCATTAAATATTTAGTTGAAGGCAATAGTAATCATGTCATTAACTACAAAATATAACACGGCGGCTACAAAATTACAACCGGATACTGTGCATGCGCACACAAGTTGGCTGCTTTGTCTTGCGGTTTATCACGACGCCATATTTGTCTGTTATATCCTCGCATCAGGTTATAAACGGATTCACGGGGGAAATTTTTAAGAAATAGGGGATGGATAACATTATCCCTTTTATTCCAGGATAAGTGAATGTCACACATAAATTAGGTTAGGTTAGTAACAAAGGTAAACATAACAGACTTGCCGCCTGTTTCCATTGGCTAGAATTAAGAATCAAAACAATATTGGAAACTGAAAATACAGAAGACGTGTTCCCATGTGACAGATAAGCGTTANGCTAGAATTAAGAATCAAAACAATATTGGAAACTGAAAATACAGAAGACGTGTTCCCATGTGACAGATAAGCGTTAACTGCATAGTTCTTAATGCATAATTTTATTTATTTTAAACTTAGCTTAACTATCAGCGATTGGCACCGAGTCATTGCATTCAACCTATGTTTAGTGTAGAAATATTTATATTTTGTAATGTAGTCTGAAGTAGAATATTGCGACTCTTTTCGTTATGTCTAATTTCCATGCGTTCGTTAGTGTTGACATTACTGATAATAACTTCAGTGACAAAGTTTTTCGCACATNGTTATGTCTAATTTCCATGCGTTCGTTAGTGTTGACATTACTGATAATAACTTCAGTGACAAAGTTTTTCGCACATACCATAGGCTATTTTGAAAATCGATTTATTTGTAGTTCATTATTGTTATTCCTAATTTTTATTTTTCTAAGAAGTGGTATGGAGGCATTAACTTTTGATGAAAGCCACTGAGAAAAGTTTTTAACATTGTATACTCTTAAACTTTTAATGATCTAGAAGAGCCGGTATAAACATAACCAGTTTACTTAGTGATTTGTTATACACCGGGTGTGGCAATGCATTTATAGTTAATATGCAGGGCAGTGAGAACACTGCCAGTATTTTACAAGGCAAGACATGGATAAGTGTAAAAGTTATATCAAAATTCCGAAATTAATTTTTATTCATACTATTACTAGTTTTTAAATTAAATTTATCTCTAGTTTTAACCAGTTTTAATAAAAACATTATTAATAACTGCGTTTCCTGCGTAAAATATTTATTAATTCCTTTCTTGAAAATTGTCTATGATTAATTAATAGCAACACTTTCATTGTCGTGCGATTTTCAGCTCCTAATGGGTTGATAATTTTAAATCTATGCGCCTACGTTCAAGTTCAGATTCAGTATTTGTCTTTCGTCATAATGCTTGTTCAGAATTTTATCAGCTGGCTAGTTGCTGTAACGGATGCAAATAAGTATGCCTGTCGGATTGTATCAAGTATCGAGCCGAGTAGCGTATGCTTATATACATAAGTGCATTCCTAGGTTCGGACACAGTCTTAATGACACTTGAATAGACCAATTTAACGTACTGATTATTTGTACGAGCAGTCACCCTTGTAGTAGATCACAACCCCAAACTGTAAACACTGAGTCACATTGTAGACCTTCGTGCACCTAACATATATTTCTCTACTAGTGAACAATCATTTCCTGTCAATATCCTTTCACATAAGAACGGAATGAAAATACTACTATGATGTATGACATCATCCATGATTAATATCAAATTTGGAATTGTAACTGCTAAGAGTACTCGTATTTTATCGTGAACACCTACACTATAGTAAATTAATAAATTAGAATTCAAACAATGACCTATTTAAAATTCTGATAATTCGTTTTCGCAGAGGTAAATAAAACCAAATNTAATAAATTAGAATTCAAACAATGACCTATTTAAAATTCTGATAATTCGTTTTCGCAGAGGTAAATAAAACCAAATAGTGGTTGATATCGCTGCAAATTTGAGCAAATACAGAATTCTACGACAGAAACGAAACATATGCCATGGTCGCCACTAGTAAATCAAGAGTTGGGTATTCACAGCTGCAACGGAAGCTGATAACTCGCGAGTGACAGGCACGGCCTTGGCAGAACGTGAACAAACACGTGGGTGAGCCGAGGCCAGGGTGATGACGTACTTTTGCCGGCGACTGCGGAACTGGCAACACCGCTCGGGTGGCGAGGTATTTTAACTGCTGCGTCGTCTGCTGCCTGCTAACTATCAGTCGCAGTGGCGGATTTACCAGCAGG
>NQII01000355.1:1133940-1181690 GCA_002778355.1 Clitarchus hookeri
AGGAACGGGAGGGAGTTGTCTCGAGAACTTGTGTGGCAATTAACTTGTTTTAAAGCAATAATAAAACTAGAGATTTTTCTTGAACTCTTAATCATTACAGTGTATTGATTTATTAGGAAATTGGACCTTTAGAGAACAGTGTCAATCACCTTCCTCCAAAACCACAGCTCTGGGAGTTGTCAATATATATATATATATATATTCAAACAGAAAAATCGTTAAAATTTCTAATTTGCTGCGCAGTTTCTTTTAAGAAAGGAGAAAAGTGCAAAGTGGCGTCTATAGTTAAAAAAAATCCATTGGCTTACATCGCGTGTAATAATACCCTACTGTTACTTTCTAAATTGCGAGATATTCAGCAGACCGGAAACGCACATCACAGTATTGGGAGGCGCCGTCGCAATGTTTCCGAATAGCCAGACGTGTCCTTGAAGCGTTTATCGTTTTTTTTTCACTTCGGATCCTCTTTATTTGCTAATTTCTCCGTTTTGATCAAGTGTTACTGCCAAAATGTTTGAAACACACATGTGCTACCATTACTCCAATTCTTATTCTACCGTATAAAGAACGAAAATAAACCTGTTTTTATTTTATACTTATTTCTATCATTGAGCTTTAAATAAGGCTTTAATACGTAGAACTAATGTGTATTGTTTGCTGCCAATATTGAATACTATGTTGCTACGGGTAAAGAAACTTTCAAAGGTTGAGTTGAAATTAACTCAGCCACGAAACAGCCTAGGCTTACACAGTATTCTGCATTCAAACGTAAATGGGGTTCGGTAAAT
This sequence comes from Clitarchus hookeri, assembly GCA_002778355.1. Classification (NCBI taxonomy): domain Eukaryota; kingdom Metazoa; phylum Arthropoda; class Insecta; order Phasmatodea; family Phasmatidae; genus Clitarchus; species Clitarchus hookeri. Next base: position 1,134,729 of record NQII01000355.1, read on the forward strand.
TGACACTATGTACCCGAAAATTAAAGGTGCAGCACTCCAGTTGTAAGCAAAGCTGTCGAGGGTCATTAACACATCTAAACAGATGCGCCAGAAATACTGGGCTACAGGTCTACGAACCACACAGCAGCACCACTTAAGTAACTTTCAACCCGCTCAGACGAGGTGTAGGTTACTATAGTTTATTCACGGTTTCTTCACACTTTTTGAATCAAACCTTTAAAAAATCACCCCATGTATGACGTATTTGATTATTTCCTAAATTTGGCATGTATCACAAGCGCTTTATATTTCTGTTAACATAAAAGTACCTTATTTTTGGTTAAATTGAACATTTACTTATATTTTATATATAAATTGCAATATTTCACTTATACTTAATATGAATAAAATACAGTAAGAAAACAGGTATGTTGGTAATGCCTAGTAAGAAATAGTTATTTCGCAAAATATTATTACACTGAGTGCTCATGGATGTGGTGCGTTGTCCTTTTGGTGTAGTTTTCTATACTAGGTAAATCTTTGTATGCATGAGGCGGAGGAATATCCTGGAAGTAGAACTTTAGCAGGGCTTCAGAAAAGTCGGAGGTAACCGTGAATGGACTATATAAAGCCCGTGTCATGCCAGGTGCGTAGCACAGACTTCACACTGATGCTCGGCAACGTCTATGCACCAGGCCCGACATCATTTGCTGTAGAGTTGTACTCCTTGCTACGATCCGGTAAACGCGAACACACCAAGCGAGCTGCAGCGACGCGTAGGTATCCACGGGTCAGGCGAAGAATCCAGAACACGTTGCAGCAGTCATAGTTTGTGAAACACAGCACCGGAGCTCCAACAGACTTGCCCTACCGGCGGCGCAGTGTTCGGGGCAATTACGCCGCCAAGGAACTGCATGTAACGCTCGGCGACAGCGTGAACGAGGTCGGTCTGAGGACCCACGCCGAGGAGAACAGCCTTCAAGATGCAGCTCGGCGCGCTCATCGCATGTTGCCGACGGACGTCCGGCAAGTTAGTTTTATATTGCTGGTTGGCTAACCCTTCCAGTCTCGGTGTCCGATCCATGCAATCACAGAGAACGTTACACAGGAAGGCGATTGACGATGTATAGGCCTACCTTACGTAGCAGGAAAACAACACACTAAGAAAATGCGTAGGGAAGTTCGTAACTCCGTATAATAGCGACGCTTAACCATCCGCATATTTGCAGCCCGACATGTGGTAATATGCTAAACACTAGGTTTACTGGAAAAAAAAATCCAGTGACCTTTTAATGAAGAACGTTCCTTGCGTGTTGGGGTGGTCATTTTCTGTTGACAACATTCCTGAAGTTTATAAAAAGCTGCTGAAAATAACGTCCATCCATCGTGATCAGTTTAGAGGAGCAAGACAGCGTCGTACTCATACTAGTCAACTTCCGCGTAAAAAAAATCAAGTTTATAGCAACGCTTAAAATAATGCATTTGTGACTGGACAGCTAATGACTGTTGTCAAAGAATCGTACCGTCTTGGTGGGGCGTGCGGTGAGCGGGCGGGTCACTTCTGCTTCTGCAGACTTGTGTATTCTGTGACTAAACGATTTCTGGGTAGAAAGAGTTTCCATCGCTACGAGGGTGGTAAATTTCCAGTTCGTGTGGGGGATCCCGGGAGGATTTCACGGTCATTGTCTCGCGGGGGACAAGATATGCCTTCAGCCTCGCTTTAAAAAAAAAAGGAACGGAAGCCATCCCGGTGCGATAATGTTATTACGAGGCCGCACAATGGATCTGTTAGGGCACAAAGCCGCCGCACACAGAGTTTTCGTTCCAGCGGCATTGTGCTGGAGACAGCACCGCTAGACTAGGCCACACACACACACACACACACACACACACACACACACCACGTCTCGGAGACTGGGCTAGTGTTTCTCTCCGTAGCACACGGAAGAGGCTGCTTTATTATTTTTTTTTTGGCCCACTGATTGGTGGCGGGAAACTGGCATGAAATCAGGAGCGGCCAGCATCTGCTTCCCCCTAGAAACTCCGCCACTAGCTATCAAGCTTTGTATCCCAATCCCTAGATACGCGTAATTTGTAACGCGTTATTTTTTTTTAAAATAATTGTTATGTATACAAGTTTGGCGTTTGAGTTCGTCCTAAGTAAACATTTTTTCGTTTGATTGTATATCTAGAAACAGGATATGAGACAAGGTTATCTGTCGTAACGGTCTTCTTAGTCATGTAACGGGTATAATGACGTGTCAACGGGACACCTACCTGGCACTATAACTGCGTCGGTGAGTGTTCCAAATACGGTTTTTTACGACGCCATTAAACTCGAGCCCAATGCACTGATACACAAAAAAAGAATACACACTTCGAACGAGGCCTGCTGAGTGCTCTCGGGGTATCACGCACGTCAGAAAAACCATTTCTAAGCTCTCCTACATTGTAAAAACGGCTTTTTCAGAGCGTAGTATCTTAAAATATGTAGGTTAGATACATAGTCCATTCACGGTTACTTCCAACTTTTCTAAAGCCCTGTTCGAGTTATACTTCCAGGATATTCCTCCGCCCGATGCCATNCATTCACGGTTACTTCCAACTTTTCTAAAGCCCTGTTCGAGTTATACTTCCAGGATATTCCTCCGCCCGATGCCATCAAAGCTAAAGAATCACACTAAAGGGACAACGCACCGCATTCCTGAGCTCAATCTAACAATATTTTACAGGAGAACTATTTCTTACTAGGCATTACCAACACACCTATTTTTCCCTTTTTTATTCATTATTGATTATAAATGAAATATTATAATTTATAGATGAAATATAAGTAAAAGTTAAATTTAACACAAATAAGGTACCTTTATGTTAACACGAGTATAAAACTCTTGTGATACATGAGATACTTAGGAAAGAACCAAACATGTCATACATGGGGCGCTTTTTCAAATATTTGATTCAGAAAGTATGAAGAAACCACGAATAGACTACTGTTTACCAAAATACTCGAGGACTCTGCATTTAGTCTTGCTAGAGACTTTCCTAAAATGGTAGGGTCACCGCCTGAAGCCCCATAGATACACGCATCATGACGAGAACACTGCTCATCATCTCACAGCCCTGCGAGTACCGACGACGGCGCACTTGGCGCGTCTGGCAATGTCTCCCTTATCGCCCCGCGCTACTTTACTTAGAAAGAGCACAAGAGGGGGCCGCGGTGGTGTGGTGATAAGACTACTCGCCTCCCACCTAGGCTAGCCGGGTTCTATTTCCGGCGGGGTCGCTCCCGGATTTTCGCATGTGGTAATCGTGTCGGACGATGCCGCTGGTCGGTGGGTTTTCTCGGGAACCTTCCGTTTCCCCCACACCCTTTCATTCCGGCGTTGCTTCAAATTCACCTCGCTTCACCCTCATCTGCTTTCAAGATCTCAATGTTAAGAGCCGCCCATATCTCTCGCCACTCTCTGATCTCCCCACTCTTTAAACCATTGTCCTTGATAATTTCGCTGGGGTCAGATGCGTGTCGAGTTGTCGGAAGTGTCCCTCATGGAGAATCTGAAAAAGTCGGTAGCACTGTTTGTCTCGAAATAAGAACTCGACGCAGTACAAGGAAGTGTCGCCTCTCTGCTTGGTTGCTCTGTGGGGGAGACTTTGTTCTGGATCGTCGTCGGAGATGGACACACGAGCGGACCGCCAGAGATGAATGAGACTTTTTTTTAGGCTATTCACGGTAAAGTGAGCACATTTGAAATCCCTCTCATTTGGAATAATAGTCAATAAATATGTTTTATTATAAACTTACGTGTTAAATTTTCGAGTTCTGTTAAATATATAGACTGTGTTTATTACCTACGTGGCAATACGTATGTAAACAAGTGGTGGGAGGATAAGAAGTGGCTGATAGGAGAAAAGTAACTATGGCCTCAAAAGTGCTCACTTTACCGTGAACAGCCTATAGCAAGGCGGTCCTCTACGTCCATTACGTGCACGTTTTTCATCGTGAACTGAGCTTTACTGAAAGGTTAGCCAACCAACTAACTTTACGGACATCAGTCAGCAACACGTGAAGAGCACGCCAAGCTACAAATAAAACATACTTCAGATGAGGGACGTATTATACTCTCAATATGTCATGTAGCATAGAAACGTTATTTACGAGCGCTTTAACATTGATAAAAACTGCTTTTTCACACTGCTGTATCTCGTGATATACTGGCCGGAAACATGCAAACAAACGCTGTTATTATTTCAGTTTTTACAAAAATTTTAAACAAAATTTTGGAGTTGTATGATTCTAACGAAGACAATCGAATGATCCGATTACCCCACAGCCAAACGAATAAATGCCAGTACTGGACCAGGCTGATTTTGTTGCAGCCACCAATTTTGTATTAATATACATATCATACTGTTCCAACTAATCAAATACTTTTAAATACTTGTAATAATGCCGTGTCATGTAGATTGTTTTAGACCAACCAAAAAAGTGTCCAGGTCAATAAATTATTTTTGCATGCTTTATTTGGTTCAAGGGAACGAATGAAGATGTTTTGAGGAATAGCAGATTAGATGAGTGAACAAAATATTGTTGAGTTTATTTGGTATTTGAAACTATAAATTTCTTTCAATGTACACCACGGAGGCGGTCTACTGTAAAGTACATAAAAAACAAAAACAATAAATAATTAGTGGCACTAAGTTATAAATCTCAGTTTACAAGACACACAGGCATTGGAAATTTGACGACAAAATTGCTGTAAGTTCTCTTATCAGTGTTAGCGTTATAACGTGTGCAGATATAGGCAGGAATAAATTAAAAAGGTTTATTTGAAAAGTGCTTAATTTCTTACGACCCTTGCTGCGGCTGTGGGATCAATAAGCCTACTTAATAAAGAGGCAGGTAACCCGGGCTGAACCAAGCAAGATAGCGAATGCCCCCTGCCACTGTATGCAACTCTACCAGCAAACAGCTATGACTGGTTGCCGGCGGGCACGACCCTAGGGGAACACGCAATGTGTATAAAGATGTTTTAGAAGGGGAAATGAGAGGGGATAGGGTAACTTTCCACTGCCGAGCATGCGATATCGCGGTATCATCATCTCGTGTGGATATTTCACACGACACGCTACCTCGCCATCGCCCTGGTAACCCTCGTCGGCCACAACACAAGGGCGCTTCCAGGCCACGAGACATGTTTATCTCTTGTCAGGATATAGTTCTACACTTCCCGCTGACGATACGCAGTGACCACCTATTTCCTTATATCCTTATCTTGCGTTAGGTAAGACTGCGGGGAGTACGAAACAGAACACACGCAGTACAGTCAATAAGTTCGTGCCCGCCGTGATGTGTGGCTGCCTACACTCGGAACGCCTGTCTGTCAAATAACTTATTTACCGTGGTATTATAACTCTGTTGGCATATTTCCATAGCACTGAATCCAACGCCAGCCTTTACTTTTCCATATACCTTACCTAACAATCCCTGACGAGTTTTGTTTTTTTTAGGGGGAGGGGGAGAGAAAGAGAGAGAAAATATTCATGTAAGCGGCATGGGAGATTTTTAAGCCTCCCCATCACATGATTCATAACCAACGAGCTTCCAGTCTTTACCGAAATAGACGCTAATCAAACCAACGCATGTGGTAGCAGTATAATCCATTCTAACAGTTTAGCGTCGCGACTAACAGCACGATTGAAATAAATGTGGCCTCGCTCGATCGGGTACACGACTACGATGCCAGTACGGCTTCGAATTGGCGCTGCACATGCAAAAAAATTAATTTTGACTGTCATTATAATTCTATGAAACCAAAGTATAGAAACAGTTTGTAACTACGTTATTAAAATTATACTTATATTATTGTTATAAACTTATAATACAGAGATAACAAATTTTGGTAGAGAAATGAAAACCATAATTAATAAAGTTGATACATGTGATTATCTAAAAGGTAATATATGATACTCTGCAAATAAATATTTTCTTTAAGTAAGGTGAAAAATGTAAATAATAATAATAAAATTGTGGAATAATTTGGAAGTTAATGACAAATAAAGTGCAGAATGTACAGGAGTTGAGTAGTGTGTTTCAAATGACATAATTAAATTGGAATACAATGCGGGTGGGGGTCCGCGGTGACTGGAGGTCCTGCCAGTTATGTCTTCCGACTCTCATACGCTAGTGCACTTATTTTGGTGTCATACGGAAGATATTTTCTAGCAACCATTTCATTACTTTCATTTAATTCCTCTATACCAAGGTAAATATTACTCGCTAACGTAACGTATACACGTAAAACGCAAGACCATGTGTCCGACACAGCCGCACGCCGATTTTTTTTTTAAGCTAATTTTATTCAGGAGATCCCGCATTCTTGCGCCTTCCTCTCGGTGACTTCAATGGCTGTCGCCGCTACGCATATTCGGAGCACAGCGTTCAGTGTTCGAATCCCGGGTAAGATTATTTAGTACGTACGCTGTATCCTCGTTAGCCACCCAGCATTAAAGCTGGGTCGCTGAAGAGCGATAATCAAAGTAAAGGGAAGAATTTTTTTTATACACAAACTCCCCGAAGAAAAACCCGCAGTTAAACAGCTGCTTCCCACTAAGAACAGGAAAGCTAATATCGACCCAACAAGCATTTAGTGGAGACTACTTGTATCCTCGCATTTATTTTACTATGAACAGCTTGTTGGCTTCTTTTTACATGCACTAAAAATGAAATTCTTTGCCAAAATATAAATTCAATTTATTTAGAAAAGTAATTTTGTCATAATTATATTTTCCTTAATAATCAGTGGTTTATACTTATGAAATTACTGCAATATGGAAGTTCACTTCGTATCGAGGTTGTATTGTTTACTAGTGTACTTCGTATCAAGGATGTAGAGTTTATTAGTGAGTTAAATAGTTTTTTTAAAAGTTATGAACGCTTAAAACCATTTTAATGATAACATACTTCCATTATCATTATGTTATTTTGATTAAGTTAATTTTTAATAATGCACATTAATAGCATATGGCCTCTGTGTTAAAAACCTGCCAAAACCTGATGAACTTTTGCTGCTTTTATTTTAAGGAGACCAGCTGAAGTTAAAATACAACGTAAAAATGATTATATTTAAAGTAGTGATAGCCTTGCCAACGTAAATTCACTTATATATCTTTATAACTTGAAACTTATATTTAATGTTAAAATTCAAACCCTAATTAGTACGTAGAGAACTACTTTACATAATTCATAAAACCAGGTCGGAGTGAATTAATTGTGTATTTTCTCATGTGAGACTGAAAAATAATAAATTATGAGTTAATGTTTATTAAGGTTACAGATGCAACAAAAACATCATAACTGAAACATTGCGAGCTTAAAAATATATGTTAAGATATACCCCATGCACAGAGAGTCCTCGTTTGCAAATGCTTGATCTAAAAAGTAAGCCACGGCGAAATAAAAATAAATCCAAGTATCTTGCGAGGAAAATCGGGTTGTTGCAAATTAAAAAAAAAAAAGTTAGCGGTTATTTAGCGAATCTTCATGGCAGTACGTAGCCTTCAGATTCTCGCTGAGAAGTAAAAGCCAAAATCAGTATTTTCATAAATAAGTTATTGTCATCGATTAGTCCATTAAAATAAATATCTTAACTAGAAATTAACTTATTCACGACCAATCACGTATAATGAAAATAAATAAAAAATATCAAGCCGTTAATTTTATATCACCTTCTCTTATGTAATGAGTTTTTATCTCAACGCGTGTTGGACACACAGACTGGGAAATACATGACTTCACTTAAAGTCGGTACACATATCCCGTAGCGTGTGTTGACTTCAATACACAACAAACAAGAAACATCTGTATAAGACTACATCAGTCACCGAAAACCAAAATAGTAAATGACATTGACAACACGCTGCTTTAAATTCCTAACGAAAACACAAACTTAAAATTATACGCAGAACTTGGTTTTGAAATAATTTTTAGTATGTTTCCCTTATTACCTTTACATATAAGATAAGCAATTTTCTTCTTCCGTGACGTCAGGGTGACATCGGAGACGTTACAAGAGGTGCGTTATCTTCAGTCTCCGGAAAGACGAATGTCTGCTCTTTCAGCTTACTTAACATCTTTATTATCTACTGTGCATAACATGTAAACACACTCAAAAGAACCTTCGGGTCATGTTTTTCTGGCCATAATCCCGAGTAGACACAGGTGTGTGTACTGTAAGTTCACGTTTCGTTTTGTATGCAAGCAGAATTCACGCCCTCGCCAAAGTCCACTCCGAGGGAGGAACCAGTCGAAAAGCACAAAAATGGGGACATCAGTAAGCACGCTTTTAAGTGGCTGTCTGCTTAGGCTGCCAAAACGGTGTACAACGATTCGGAGATGACATGTCTGCTTAGGCTGCCAAAACGGTGTACAACGATTCGGAGATGACAAAATTTTAAACTTACTTCTACGACCTCAAGTTCTCGCTTATACTGTAAAGGGCATTTTTATAGTAAAAATTACTTGAAGAGGTGTTTCCACGACCATGTTTAGTTTATGGTACATCTGGTACAGAATTTATCCTGTTCAGTTGAGCTGAGATATTTGGGCTGCCCTTAACAACGATATATTAAGAGCCGATGAAGGTGAACTGAGGTGAGAATGGAGCAGCGCCGGAATGAAAGGGCGAGGGAAACGGGAGATCCCTGAGAAAACTCGCTGATCAGTGGCATCGTCCGGCACGATTCCCCCTTGCAAGCACCAGGAAGTGGCCCGGCCTGGGATTGAACCCGGTTCGCGTTGATGGGAGGCGAGCAGTCTAACCGCTCAGCCACTGCGGCTCCTTTTATCCCGCTCAGTCCCCGTGTCCACGATCGAGGATATGATACAGATAAAGGATATTTATGGCGGATTTTGAACACGGCAACGGACCAGTAGCTGCTGTTTTGAGCGTCTTCCTTGTGAAAAGTCTGATTTTCGAAAGTTTTTATTCACATCTCTCGTTTATTAACGGCTAATGGTTATATAGGTTGTTCACGGTAAACTGAGCACTTTTGAAAGCCCTGCTTAAGATCTACTTGTACGCACATTGTGCAGTCTTCCACCATTGGCTATGTAAAATTAACAATGCCGTGAACCTGATCACTTTATTCATGCGCATCAGTCAAGGAAAACTGTGAAATTATTAGAAAAATTAATATATTATAAAGTTGCTAGTTCGTACATTTATACGTATTAAAAAAACAGACAGCAAAATAAATAATTTTAACATCCTTAAATGCATACCTAACACTTCTAATTCAATGTGTGGACGTGGAACTACTTTCCCTCCGTCGTTACCAACTTTACTGGGCGCTTGCCGGCCATAGCGTGCCCGTTATAATATATGGAGGTAGCGGCAGTGACTTTTTTAGAGGTTGATTTCAGAAGTGCTGAGATAATCGTAGCAGCCTGTGACACCGAGCACGCAGCACGTTGTTCACTGGTTGCGGGAAGCACGCTCCTCACAAGTAGAGTATACAAAATGTTACATGATAAAAAAACGCTTAAGTTCTTAAACGAAATCGCGACCGGAAGGATTAAAAAGCAGAACAAAGGGACGCGCAGTACTGCATCGCGTTTACTGTAACTCTATAATATTATAGGAGCACCAACAAAAGTCCCACGCAGAAGCTTTGCCGGCGGAAAAATAGCACGTCAGTTTAGTGCCTTGCACATAGGGGCTATGAAGCATCTAATTTGCGTGCGTGTCTCACCCTTAGCCCCTTCGCAATTATAGTCCTCGAAAAAGCACACCCCCAGCTCAAAGGTTCCATAATTGTAGCTTGATGCACGGTAACTTTCACATACTAGGTAGAGGTTATTGTAGTTTATAAAGTTTGCTTACAAAATTTTTTGATATGGATGTATGGCTTTAGTTTAAAGTAAACACAACCGGTTCACTTGTGTTTTTATGCAGATTATATCATATTTAGCGTAAAATTTGATACTCAGTCTAGATCCAGAAGTGGTCAACTCATTCCCCAATTAAAGGGCCTCCGTAATTGTCACATGGTCTAATTGTAAGCAGTTGCGTCTATTCTAGTTTAAAAAAAAACTATGGCATATTCCAAAGGAAATAATTTGGTTATTAAAAGTCAAATGAAGTCGTTGAAAAGTGTCAAACTCAACGAAAATCGCCATGAGTAGCCGTTTGTTTAGGATATTTATTCTTCTGTAAAACATAGTTATAAACCATAAAGACGGTGGTGTATATTTTCTGGATAGAGTGCTGCATTAAAACCCTACAGTCGCAGCTTTGAGGGGACAGAACACACACGAAGCTTGTAGTCATTCGCCGTGGCAGTGCTTGCTTACAGCCGGACGTGACCTTGAGACGTTCGACATTTTTTACTAGGGAGAACCCCCCCCCNCATCAAATTGATCGCCGTAAAATAATATACATTCCAATATAAAACACTCTGGAGATATAGACACCGTCTTTATTAAATAATCTTGGGAGAAGTTTGTGAAACCGTATGTGCTTTGAACAATATTGCTTGGATTATAAAACGGAGGAATGTTGCAGAATATTAGTAATTCATGGTTACAAATGTACCTTGCTAGTGTGGCATAACAAGCAGTAATATGTGCAGTGACAATCAAAATTTGCATTATTATTTTTTTGTGCAACTGAATTCAAATTTTTTTGTATGCGTTCGGCTTTTGTCATTNTTACCTAGGCTGAAAAGAAGCTGCCCAGTCAAACGTTACATGTCTGCCGTTGGCTGAAAGTCCTCTGGAGTACATCAAATTGATCGCCGTAAAATAATATACATTCCAATATAAAACACTCTGGAGATATAGACACCGTCTTTATTAAATAATCTTGGGAGAAGTTTGTGAAACCGTATGTGCTTTGAACAATATTGCTTGGATTATAAAACGGAGGAATGTTGCAGAAGNTTGGGAGAAGTTTGTGAAACCGTATGTGCTTTGAACAATATTGCTTGGATTATAAAACGGAGGAATGTTGCAGAAGATTAGTAATTCATGGTTACAAATGTACCTTGCTAGTGTGGCATAACAAGCAGTAATATGTGCAGTAACAATCAAAATTTGCATTATTATTTTTTTGTGCAACTGAATTCAAATTTTTTTGTATGCGTTCGGCTTTTGTCATTNACAATCAAAATTTGCATTATTATTTTTTTGTGCAACTGAATTCAAATTTTTTTGTATGCGTTCGGCTTTTGTCATTGGCCGGTAATGTGGTACGGCCAGAAAAAAACTCTTTTAGACAGCAATAAAAATTCAGTAGTAGAACAGCCATGCGGTCATCTGTAAAGCAGTCACACAGGTTTATGGCGAAGTGTAAAGACAGAAACTAAATCATGGGTTGTGTTCAGCTATGTAAAGGACAGTAAGTATAGCGTGACACCACAAAATAGTACGAATTCTGCTGGTCTCTAAATATATGAATTCCCTCCACATTATCAAACAACTCGTAGGATGTTGAGCTAGTGAAAATGGTTTCGAAGCTCCGCTGTGCTAAACAGGCAGAGTGCCAGGGTAGTGAGATATGAGCAGAAGCGTGAGGAATTCGCGTATTCGTTTAGATACAAGGTAGAATTCACAAACTCTTACGTTCATGTTACTTTTGCGTTGATCCACATTCGACACCTCTTGGAGAACTCTAATCCAATAGTAAACATGCAATAAAATGTAGACCCAACAATCAATCGCTTTCAACTGTGACGGTAAGTACAGAATGAGCATTTGAGATGCATGGTTGGTTGTACACAAGACTATAAAGTTTAGTCTATTGGTCGCTGGAACTCGCGGATTATTCAAATCTCTTTATGTAGTAGATAAAATATAAGAAATTTGAGTGTAAGAAACGTGCTACCAAGTCTACACTGGCTTTAGAAGATGAACGAAATAAGGCTGGGCTTACGATCAATTCACGTTAAACGCACGATGCTTTCCATAAACGTAACCTTCGTGTACTAAATAAAAATATCGAGAAAAAAGAGTTGTTTTTTGTTTTGAAAAATTTGAAAAATTTAAATAATACTGACGTAATTGTGTTATCACATTAACGTGGTAAAAAAATTGCAAAAGTTTGGCGTTCTTGGTTTATACAAACTTAGAAAAACAACAAGATAGCCGTCACAATGAAATGTTTGCAGGAGATGCAGACTTGTGTCCCAAACTAATGTTTACACTTTTAAAACGGGAATAACGACCATGATGGAACTGCATATGTATTTGAAGTTATGACAACGTAGGGTATGTGAAAATATTAATGACAATTACAAATGTTCAAAAATGTCTGCCATCATCAGCAAGACATCGTCTGCAACGCTGTAAAACAGATCGTTTGTGTGAAAAAACAGAGTGGATGTTTACCATAACGTAACTTTTATATAGGCTGCACTGAGAACTTTCGAGAGCCCTGCGTAAGATCTGCTTGTATGAACGTTGCGTATTCTTACACCATGTGTACAATCAATATTGCAATGGGCCATATCACTTTATTCATGCATCGGTCAAGTGATACCGTAAATTATTATAAAAGTAAATATTTTACAAATGTTCTCATTCCTAAACGTATATATGTATACATGCATAAAATATATAGAAAGCAAAAGAAAAAAATTTGGTAGTAACAAATATTTACATCACACTTTTAATTCAACTTAAGACATGGTACTATTTTCTTACAGTCGTTACCCCAACTTTACTGTGAGCACGATATTCAGTGTGCCCGTTAAAAATCTATGCAAGCAAGGGCAGTGAAATTTTTCAAAAGTTGATTTCGAAATTGCGCACTTTACCGTAATATTTAGTTACAACAACTAATTACTTTATTTATCTGGCACTATTTAAGCATAATATTTTGTTGAAATGAACTAATATAATTTGTCCGAAGCATTTATAGTTTNTCGGTCAAGTGATACCGTAAATTATTATAAAAGTAAATATTTTACAAATGTTCTCATTCCTAAACGTATATATGTCTACATGCATAAAACATATAGAAAACAAAAGAAAAAAAAATTGGTAGTCACAAATATTTATATCACACTTTTAATTCAACTTAAGACATGGTACTATTTTCTCCGTCGTTACCAACTTTACTGTGAGCATGATATTCAGTGTGCCCGTTAAAAATCTATGCAAGCAAGGGCAGTGACATTTTTCAAAAGTTGATTTCGAAATTGCGCACTTTACCGTAATATTTAGTTACAACAACTAATTACTTTATTTATCCGGCACTATTTAAGTATAATGTTTTCTTGACAGCAACAGATATTGTTTGTTGCAAGCCTTCTTAGTTTCAGCGAGGCGTTGTCCTGTGGTGGGAGGACATGAGCAATCGCCAAGGCTCGCACATTATAATCCATTCACTGTTACTTCCAACTTTTCTGAAGCCCGGCTAGAGTTCTACTTGCAGGATATTCCCCCACCTCATGCTAACAAAGCTTAACCAAGTCTAGAAAATTACACCACACGGACAACGCACGGCATTCACGCGCGTGCTGTGTAATGACATTTTGCATTAAGAACTATTTCTTACTAGGTATTACTAACACACCTGTCTCTCACTGTTTTTTCATTCGTATTAATTATAAATTAAATATTAAAACTTATATTTAAAATATGAATAAAATTTTTAATTAACAAAAAATACGATAGTTTCATGTTGACAGAAGTATAAAACGCTTGCGACACATCGCATGTTTAGGAAACAATCAAACGCGTTATACAGGGTGATTTTTCGAATGTTTGATTCAAAAAGTTTGAAGAAACCGTCCTATTTATCTGGCACTATTTAAGCATAATATTTTGTTGAAATGAACTAATATAATTTGTCCGAAGCATTTATAGTTTNAAGGCTGCCAACCTCTCTCGCCGTCTGCCAAAACGAACACATGCCTCCTCTTTGATACTTTTTTTATTTTTTTTTGCGTCAGCGGGCTGAACACGAACTCTCAGACAGTAATCGTTATGCTTCGGAGACATAACGAAACACAAAGCGAATGCAGTGATTACGAACTGCACTGCGGTACACGTTTCGTTTAACTTCGAAGTTTATCGAAATTCTCTGACGTCACAGAACAAACGAATATTGCGAAAATCGTTATGTAAATTTTATTTTAATATAATGTCCAGGCAGACGTAAACACCTACGTAAAATTATAGATTTAATTGAAAAAAGCCATCCTTATGTGGTGCAGTCGGTTGATGCGCCACCGGTCTGCGGTGCGGGAGGTTCTGGGTTCGAATCCTATGCAAGGCATGGGTGTCAGTTTTAAGTTAGGTCAAATTTAGTTTGTAAGCCGTCCCCCAATAAGCCTTCTGGTATAACACTGGAGGACGTTAATAAACCCTTCCCAATGCAATTACAATACATTAATTGAAAAAAGGTGCTTTAAATAATGCGGGTGACAATGTCGTTAACTATTTGTATTTTTTATTTATAAACTTATAGTTCATCGGAGCGACATCTGTTGACGGTAAAAGTAAACTCGTATTGTTAGCAACCACCCAACAATAACTTACGAAGACTGCTGCAAGTATCTATATATATATATATATGTACATATACACACATGTTAAGAATGATTATAAGTGTTATACATTATGTTAGAGTGTATTATGTTTATTTCCTGGTCAATTTGCTTAAATTAAATTACGTGCAGTATCTAACTTCAACTCTCCACGGACAATCACCTTCGTGGTGAATAGTGCACGACAGTTGCGATGGTGCCGCGGTGGCTGAGCGGTTAGACTGCTCGCCCTTCACCAAGGCAAACCGGGTTCAATCCCCGTCCTGGTCAATCCCGAATTTTCGCAAGTGGGATTCGTGCCGGACGATGCCGCTGGTCGGCGAGTTTTCTCGGGATATCCGTTTCCCCCGCTCTTGCATTCCGGCGTTGCTCCATTCTCACCTTATTTCACCCTCATCGGCCCTCAAGACCTCGTTGTTAAGAGCCGCTCAAATCTCCCAACTCCATCAGTTGCGATGTCGGCCGCACAAAACCTAGTTTCGTTCTCACATCTTGCGATTATCACCGCTGCGACGTCATCAATCTCCGACATTTGCGGTGCAATAACGAAACACGATGTTCAAACTCAGCTTACTTCGGACTGCGCCACACACCGACAATGTCGCTTCTCAACGGACCGAATCTTGTGACATGTGATGTTCGTAATCAGCCCGCTGCGCTGGCCTGATCTTTCGAGGTGATCAAAAATGCCCGGCTTTTTTACCTACAGTCCGCTGATTATTTTGATATCATTGGTTACTGTGCAACAAAGCTTGTTGTAGTTGTATGTCAACAATTATTTATTAATCATATAAAAATGTCTGAATTGTTTTTATAAACAATATAAATTTTATAAACGATCTGTTTTCTAATTTCTTATTTAGATTAATTTTTCATACTGCAGTGTGTGTGTGTTAAAGTGTTTTGTTACGTAAAACAACTGTAAGCCTATAAGTGAATTTTTCTGGCATTTACCCTCCATATTTTATGAAAACTAGAACATTATTTTATGATGCTAAGTAAAATTGTGAACATTGTTTGCTTGAAATAACAATGGCTTATTTAAACATTTTTTGCATCATTATTAAGATTACAGGAGATGTTATGATAAATTTAGTGTATGGTTCTCGAGTAGATACAAATACTTTTCGGCGCTAATGAAGTTGTATTTTCCTCCTCTTTAAGGACACTGCCTACCGGCTGACAGCTGCGAAATTTACATAGGAAATCCCACGTTAAGGAAATTTCGCCTCAATGCGTTAATTTTAAAGATAGGCGTTTCAAACAAAATGTATTCTTCACAAAATGTTTAGGAGAAGATCCTCACGAGCGTATATTTTCAACATAGACACAGAGTATTTTTTTGTAAAACACAAATTTTAAAAATTCCTTGCAAACAGACTATGCATGTGATGGAAACATTTATTTTATAGAAAACTTCTCCTACAAAACTCGAGAGAGGGGAGGAGGCCTGTTGCTCGCTCCGCAGTCACCCCTCCACTGACCCCGCCCACCCCTTACCACATTCTGCGTCATTTGTTGTGTTTGCAAATAGCGAGCCAAAGTCAGGGGGCATGCGCAGAAGATGAAAAACCAAACTCATCTTAAATCTATGGTTGAAGACTGAATTACAAATAACTCCGAACCTAAGCCATTGCAGAGACTTGGTGCGTTGTGCATCTAAAAATACTCGCGTCAGATGCATCCAAAAATACCCAAGTGTCTTGCATTCTACCTTGCACACATACTTTCCGTTAATAAGATAATAGCGTCACCGCCTACAGTCGCGACATCTCAGAGCCTCGCGCTCAGTGGAGATGGCGTACTTGGTGCACTAACAGTGTATCCCTGATCGTTCCAGTATTTCTGGTCCTCGAACGTGGAAAATAGCTCCAGGTAGGCAGGCCCTCTAAATACGGGATTTTTATATAAACTTGATCTCAACAGAAAGGCACGTGGTAGCAAAATAAAAAAAATCTGACTAGAAAAAAAGTTTTTTTTTGGAAAGGGGTGGGAGTTCTGTAAGAAAAGAAAAATCACCCATGTGTGTATTGCTCGAAAAACTAGAATGAAACCTCGGCAAATATGTGAAACACAGCTCTATCCTTCATTCCCTGCCTTTTCTTCCTTTCTTATCGCTACTGCAGGAGCTTCAAGATCGTGCAGACAGTTTCGAACGATACTTGTACAATGGGTTACGATACATATACCAGCGGAATGGAGGAAATGGTGTGAAATAAGAGAAAATATGTTAGGATTTTTATTTATTTGCCGGTGATAGGAATACGTGTATGCTGTGAAGTAGACTGCCCTCCCACCACGCCTTCGGCGCAGAAACTCAATACATGTTTCGCTGAAGACGACTGCAGCGCTCAGTCGCTGAAGGCTGTTCACGGCAGAGTGAGCACTTCTGAAATCAACCCTTCAAAAATGTCACTGCGACAACCTGCGTGTGTTTTACAGGGATACTAAGTCGCATGCCACCAGTAAAATTGGTAACGACGGAGGGAAAGTAGTTCCAAGTTTTAACGTTGAATTTAAAATGTTCGGCAAACCTTTGCCAATAGATTTTTTTTTTGTTAAACGCATATAAATGTAAGAATGAGCAAATTCGTAAAATATGTACTTTAACTAATAAGTTCAAAGTTTTACTTCACAAACGCATGAATAAAGTGACCAGACTCATTTAGTCCATTCACGGTTACTTCCACCTTTTCTGAAGCCTCGCTCAAGTTCTGCTTCCAGGAAATTCCTCCGCCTCATGCAAACTTAGCTTAACTGAGTCTAGAAAATTACAGCAAAGGGACGACGCGTCGCATTCGTGCGCAATCAGTGTAATCATATTTTGCATAAGAACTACTTCTTACCTAGCATTACCGAAACACCTATTTTCTCCCTCTCGTTTATTCGTATTAATTATTAATTAAGTATTACAATTTATACATTGAATATAAGTAAAAGTTCCATTTAACCAAAAATAAGGCTTTGTATGTTAAAACAAGTATAAAACGCAAGTGATACATGAGATATTTAGGAAACAACCAATCACGTCGTACATGGGGTAATTTTTCAATGGTTCTATTCAAAAAGTGTGAAGAAACCGCGAATAGACTATATAAATTTTAATTTTACATATGGTGGAAGAATACACAATGTGCATACAAGTAGATCTTAAGCAGGATTTTAAAAGTGCCCAGTTTACTGCGAACAGCCTATGTAGGTATATAGATAAGTTAGTAGAGGAGTAGGGGCGTGTCGGGGCAGAAGTATTTAGTAGGAGTGGAGTGGAGACCTTTGGGCGGCTCTTAACATCGGGTACTTGAGATCCGATGATGGCGAAGCGAGGCGAGTGTGGGGCAGCGCCGGAACGCACGCACGAGTGGGTGAGAAGGGAGATTGCCGAGAAAACCCACCGACCAGCGGTATCGTCAGACACGGTTCGCAATGGCGTGAGGCGAGTGCTCTACCCGCTGCTGGAACGCGGCCCCGCGGGAGTAATCGAGCGAGCGTGGACGCGGGGCAGGGTCACGGCCCGGCGGTCCAATTTAATAGGCGCTGGCGGTGGCCCCATTGTGCGGGCTCCCGCCACCTGCCCTGCGACGAGGCTGCCAACCCCCTCCTGCCTGCGACACGCTTCGCCTGCCGCTACGCTCCTCGTGGTTAGCGCGACCTGCCGTCGCTGCTGCTGTAGTCTGTTGACAGTATCTTCACACCTTCTGAATCAAACCTTTGAAATTATCACCCCATGTACGACGTGTTTTTTTATCTTCCTAAATATTTCATTTACCACTAGTGTTGCATACTTCGCTCACTGCTTTATTCCGTGCGAGCGAGTGGAAGTGAAGGACAGAGAAGTTATATGATAGCGGCGGTGGCAAGTCAATGTAATGTTTTGAATGACAAGCGAGCGATGACCGCGTATCTAATACAAAAAGCTAGTCGACACGACAGTCGTTTTAGCGGCGCGCGCTGTAGACCCTGGTTTTATTGAGTTTCTGTATTTACCTGAACCATTTTCTAGTGGTTTGCTGCCCTGCTTTCTCTAAGTGTGACTCGGGGTGCGTCGAACTTTCTAGGCCAAGGTCAGCAGAGTATAAATAGTGCGATGGGTCTCCGGGCCGGGAGTTTATGAGTGGATGAGTGACTGGAGTTTTGGCGATAGACGATCAACGAGAGAAATGAGCGGTGAGAGAGGTGACCAGAGGGAGGAAAATCTGTGACTGCGAGCATCAGGACAGCGAAGAGTGCGACTGGCAGGCTGGACTATTGGACTGGATGCGTGAGTGAAAGACATTACAAATAATGGCAACAGACAGACTGAACGTGTGTTAATGATGAGTATGAGTTATTTGACTATATCGAAATAGAGACATTTAGAAGGGCGTTAATGAAATAGGCACTAAATAATGCGCTCACTGAGAATTACAAAAGAGTAATAGTGAAGATAGGAAAAATAATGCTGTAAATATTAGCTGTGTGAATAAATTAGAAATCAAATTTAGTTATTTTATTTTTATTAAGAGCTCCGTCCCTCAGGAATTCAGATAAGCCCCTCAAGCGTCTTGGCACTGTAGTCTATGTCATTTTTTATTTAATTGAACTTTGACTTGCATTTAATATATTAATTATAATATTTAATTTATAATTACTATGAATACAAACAGAGAGAAAATATGTATGGCGGTAACGCCCAGTAACAAATAGTGCTTATGCAAAATAATATGTCTGCGCATGGATGCGGTGTGTTGTCCGTTTGGTGTTTTTTTTTAATTACTGGTTTGTTTGTATGAGGCAGAGGAATTACCTGAAAGTAGAACTTCAACAGGTATTCAGAAAGGTTGGAAGTAGCTATGACTGGACTGTACAGTCTATCCGTGGAGACTATAGGTTGTTCAAGGTAAACTGAGCACTTACGAAATCAATTTTTGGAAAAAAAATTATCACTGCGTGTTAAATGCATATCTACTACCGTACGAAGTGGTATGCAAGCGCTGAGTTAAGTTGGTAGCGATTTAAGAACAATAGTTCTACCCTTGACGTTGTTCTGCGAGTGTAATATTTAACTTACAGCAAATTATTACTGCATTATTTTGCTTAAGACACATAAGAGTACGAAATAGCGTATTAGTAACCCGTTAAAGCTCACAACCATTACACGTATAACCCTGACTGACACACGAGTAAAGTTATTAGGCCCATGGCTACGTAAATTTCTCATATGACGGAAGGATACGAAGTATGAGAAGAGTAGATCTTAAGCGAGGCTTTCGAAAGTTCTCAATTAACCGTAAACAGTCTGTAGCCGGTTACAGGCTGTTCACAGTAAACTGACCACTTTTGAAATCCCTGTTTAAGATAAACTTGTATACACATATTGTTTACTTCCAACATACGTGAAATCAACAGTGTCATGGGCCTAATTACTTTATTCAAGTGAAAATTAAAAATTATTAAAAAATTAAATATTTTACAAATTCTTGAATTCTTACTCTTACATGCCTTTAATAAAATATAATATCAGTATTCACAAATGTTTCGCTGGGGACGTTGTGGCTGAGAGGTTAGCCTGCTTGCCCCTCACCAAGGCGAACCGGATTCAATCCCCGGCCAGGCCACTCCGAATTTTCGCAAGTTTGAATCGTGCCGGACGATGTCGCTGGCCGGAGGATTTTCTCGAGGATCTCCCGTTATCCCCACCTTTACATTCCAGTGCTGTTCCATTCTCATTTCATCTCAAGACCTCGTTGTTAAGAGCCGCCCAAATCTCTCAACTCACCTCACCTTACTACAATTTCAGGTCACTTATTTAGATGAATATTGCGCTAACTCTAGTTGGCCATACCAACAAACATTAATATTATTTTGTACTGTTGCAGAATAACTATAAATAAGACGACGACAAAAATTAATTGAATTACAAAAATTAATTGTATTACAAAATTTTTTTTGTATATTTAAGAACAAACTAATACATTTCTGTGTAAATTGTTGTACTTTCAGTGGTTATCGATAAAATTAAACCAAACTGACATCTGCAGTTAAAAGATTATCTTGGAAATTTGAAACTCCTAAACTTATTCCTCTCAGTCCATGTCAAAATAGTTATTTTATGTCCTCAGAGATTATACAAAGGAACTTACGGGTAAGTGAGATTTTCGAGGTTAGTAGAAACATGACTGCTGGAATTCTTTATTAATGTTGATACTTTTTTGCAATAGGAGATAGAAATATTGCTCTTGAAAATAAACCAAATTGGCTCGGGCACAAAAATATTTCATGGCATATCAAACAACGCACAGTTGGTGAAAGTAGAAACGAAGGCAACAAACTAATTTTGAAAAATAAATATAAAACTTATTCATGTTTTATACTGAAATAAGACGATCCGTATAGCTTCATATCAGTTACATTAATTTCATAAACTTTATACAGAAGAATCTATCGCCTCTTTAAAATCGATGGTTTGTGACAATCGGTTAAGCAGTGACATTGGAATCTGACATTCACATTGTTTCCGAGAATTACAATATTCTCTTACCTTTTTTTAAAGAAGACTTTGCGTTTTGTTCCTCGAAGCAAAATAACATTACTCGTTTTTATGTCACCGCGTGGGAAATAAAATTAATATTTAACAACTAGCGGACCCGGCAAACGTTGTTTTGCCATAAAAAGTATTTCTAGTGATTATAGTATTAGAAAAAAATAACTATAACTTATTGTAAGTGTGTGAGGATGTGGTATATAAGTGGAAGAGGCATGGAGCTCTGTGGACGATGACGGAATATAAAATTAGATAATTTAATAAATATTAATAAAATGGAAATACAAACAATTACAGCTTTGCGATCAATAATAAAGTTAATTAAGAAGTACACTTAATTATTGAAAATATAATTGTAAACACGTCACTACTACGATCTGAGCACAAATGAATAAGAGAAAGGTTATTGTGTGAGAGAAAGTGGAGACCGGCTACTCCGTGCTGTGTCACTGGGAGACACCTGGTGGGAATAAATTGTAACCTAGATCGATAAATGATCGATGATAATTGATCAGTTATCGACCTAGGGTAAAATTTATTAAATTACTAATATCGCTATAAAAAAATAAGGGTTGGTGGTAGAAGGGTGAAAATTTAGGAGGGTATGTATTTTTTGATGCCACATCATAAAAAAATAAAAAATAAAAATTTTGTTCAAACAATAAAAAAAAATTGTTTGGGGGTGGCCACCCTTATTACTTAGGGGTGTAAAAATATATATAAATCTATTCTCAGACCTATCGAGTATACATAAAAAATTTCATAAAAATCGGTCCAGCCGTTTTGGAGGAGTTCAGTGACTTACACTGTGACGGGAGAATTTTATATATTAGATATAACGGATAACATTAGCAAATAAAACAATGTGTGGGATAAACTGCACTTCTATTTTAGGCGGTAAATAATACTTGTGTGCAGTGTTATCATAAAAATATAACTGTTTAAAAGTAGAAAAATAATAACTGAGTTGTTTAATTTATTGTTTCTCATTAAACTCAGCAAAGAGTAAAATTAAAAAAATGTTTTTATCTAAACTTTTAGATATAAGTAGATGATTTACTGATATCTGTTTCTTCTGTTGCGATTACAGAAAGTATGCTCTGACGAGCTATATCTAAACTTTTTAGTTTTTTTTTTTTCTGTATTGATGTATGGTAAAGTTCACCGCACATTTAGTCTACAAATTTTTTTTTTAATACTTATAAAATTTTATTGATGTTTTTTAAATAAATACAAAAGAAAATAGATGATTAGCTCTTTTCAAAGTTAACACGCAATAACATTAAGAAAAAACTACTTGCAACTGAGATCAATGTCAAAATCAGAGCATCAAATTTTAATTCCTGATACTCTCAAATAACATGCGATCTAAATAACAAATTTTAACTGACATATTACAATTTTTTTTTAAATTCCTTTTGAGTCTCATGAATAAAAGAATTTGTTACCTTCGCCTTCAGGTGTAATTATAAAAATTCGAAGGTGGGAATAGTTGAATTGTTGGAAGTTCATATTAATTTTCATGTGAGATTGACCTATAAAACCAACTAATTTATAATTAATATTATTTGCCAGTTTTTCCAAAGTTATTTTTAGTTATGTTTAGAAATCTGTTAAAATTTTTGGACAAATTAATTTAAGGTCTTACGCAAAAAAAAAAAAACTACTAAAATACGGTTTACGTATAGCAACTACGAAATGTTCTCGTAATAAAAAAAATAGATTGTTTTCTTTCATACGTGCGTAGTTTTGGGTACCAAAAACGAACGTTGCTGAGACAAGAAGAAGCCTTATTCACAGCCACAAGCTGAGAAATGATGGGTTCCTGTGGCAACCAGGGCATTCACCCTACACCGTCCGGTTACGGTTCGGGGATCTTAACTGGAACGGTCATTGGGCAGGACCAAGCTATAAGTTGTTCATTTTTTTATGTGCTGGAGAGATAAACTCCTTGCATACACTTTGGAACTTGATGATGATCCCAGTACACAATAGACGAGCCGAAGACACTAATCTACTCTTGTCATTGCCAAGTGGGTAAGCTTAAAGTCTACTCAAAAACTTTTTTTTTTTTTTTGTAATTTATTTGAAAGAGCATTCACCTTGGTTAGCTTAAGTTTATAAGGTCAAAGTACCTTTAACGCTTGTGAACTTTGCACTTGAGTTATTCTGGTTTTAAACCATAATGCTGGAAAGTTTGTAACGAATTTTAAGTAATTAGCTTTTAGATTCCCAGCTGGCATTTCATTATTGCGATCAAAGAG
Source organism: Clitarchus hookeri (assembly GCA_002778355.1). Lineage (NCBI taxonomy): Eukaryota > Metazoa > Arthropoda > Insecta > Phasmatodea > Phasmatidae > Clitarchus > Clitarchus hookeri. The sequence goes on from NQII01000355.1 coordinate 1,158,045, forward strand.
AATTCTAGATAATTTTTTACGAAAACCTACAAAACGCTCTGTATTCCAAAAAGTTTATTTGCTGTGTGAAATACTTCTGATTACATGCAATATTGCGGTTATTTCTAAAATGTTGTATATTGTATAAAACTGTGAACATAGCATACAAAACACACAGATACAACCAAATAAAAACGAGTTAATACAATTAAAGTAGTATACATGGAGACTCTCTTGGAAGATTTTAAGTTATTTGTCACAAAGAAACGAAACAAAAACGCTAGAACAAGTAATAAATTCAAAAAACGGGAACGACGTATACCGATATACGCAAACAACTCTGGAGACACAGCAGTTACACCACTGACAAACACACAAAATTTGTATGTAGGCGTTATATCTTCCAAACACTAACTTATGGATATCTCATGTAATGTCATTTCCCGCAAAAAAAATAGTTACCCACGTATATCATCAATTTCCCTCTACTTAACACTTTCCAAGCGGTGCAGATTGACTGACAATTAAGGCAAGTTAGAAGTAAGTCAGCTATATCCACTATTGCCCTCTGTATTCCCATTGATGACCGTCATATTGTTTCACACAACACCGTACATGCTTACTATACTGTACAACGTTCATTATTTGTCAGCTCTCCACCAATCTCATTCCGAGTTAAAATTGTCCCAATCAAATGTTCTTTCCTACGTAGAATAATATACCGTCCATCCTGTTCATTAAAGTAATTTAAACTTAAAATGCTTCCGACGAAATATTACGTTACAGAGAACATTATGAAAACTGCTGGCGAAGTAATACTCCTTCGTCCATGTCTTCAAAGAATGCAGATGTCGTAATATCACGGCAAACTCCATACAACTCATTAATTCAAGTGACGTAATATTAATATATATATAAAGCGTTTAAATATCTAAGTAATTTTTGAGACCCTCAGAGACCTAGATAATATTATGACGTATGTTAAAAAACATACAAGCAGAAAGAGTTTTCACACCAGATTTGATATTAATAAGTCCAGTTGATCCTGACGTAAAACTTAAGTCTATAAGAATAATTTTCGGTGGTAGTAACTTCCAAAATGGTGGACGATATAAGCTATTAGTACCGTAGGTAGGTACTTGACCATGTAAAGATTGAGTTTAATTAATTTACTGGCATAAGAGTTATGTCATAAAATAATAGAAGACTAGAAATCACAGATGTCGAAATAAATGACTACTTCATAAAAATTCTACGTGTCTTTCCAGTTTTCATATCACTGTTTGCAAGTATAATGTGGTAAGTATTAGAGTAGTTACTGAGATGCATTTTAGTTTATTTCAGGCAACATCTTTCAAAATTGCACACTAAATAAATTAATTAACAGACACCACAGATACAATGTGCAACACAAATTATGCCTAGGCAATATTTTCCAAAAATTAAACTCATCCATTTAAAATTACTGTATTCATGCTGTGTGTTAAAAGAAAACGTGGCATGTTAATTTGCTAGTATTAGTTTAGGCATTTTTAGAAATATTATGTTAAAGACAATTATATTCTAGGTGGCGCTATCTTACAAAATGATGGACAAAAGCTACGAATTAATGAATTTTATGGTTACCTATGTAATGCCAGCATATGAAGTTTGGTTGAAGTAAACCTCATTGCTCGGTAGAAAATTTCATAATAACCTAAAATAATTTTGTGACCACCATTTTGAATAAGTATTCCTAATATATTTAAATATACACCGTGTGGAAAAATGGTGGAATGTAACACCAGTGGTAGCGTAGAATTGAAAACTGAAAAGGAAATGTACGGGTTATATTTTTATTATGGGTATCGATCCCGCTTCGCCTTGGTAAGAGGCGAACACTGCGCCACCACGGTCATTCCTACGTAAGGTACTTCTCTTTGGGGCCGCGGTGATATGGTGGTCAGACTGCTCGACCCACCTAGGCGTGGTTAAACTTCTCGCCTCACACCTAGGCGAACCGGGCTCGATTCCTGGTGGGTCGCTCCCGGAATTTCGCATGTGGGAATCGTGCCGGACGATGCCGCTGGTCAGCGGGTTTTCTCAGGGACCTCCCTTTCCCCCCGTCCTTGCATTCCGGCGCTGCTCCATACTCACCTTGCTTCCCTCATCGACTCTCAAGACCGTGATGTTAAGAGACGCCAAAATCTTTCCACTACTTCCCTTTTTGTACGCTAGTTATTTATGGGTAGGTGAGACCGAAGAGAGTTGTGACAGAGGTGAGTTGTGACAAAGCCGATTTCTCAGAACTTATTGTAGTTAACGAGCTGGCAACGTCGCACGTCTCATTCGTTGTCAACCCCCTGCTTGTAATAGTGCGCGCCGGTGACCTGTGAGGAACGGTATTCTGTTTACGACGTCAGTTCGGAAGAAAATGCCAAAAGTAAGTTTGTAACCAATATTAGCATATCGTATTAATTGATATGTATTAGGATAATTGCAATGCAATATTACACCTTTCAAGAATTGACTATTTAACTTATAGAATGTGGCATTGCTTATCTAAATTCAATTCGTGTTTAGAGGTTATAAGCATTAGTTGACTAAAACGCGGGATTTGCACACCTAGGCGAGTTGTGACAAGCTGTCACAACTCTCCTCGGTATACTCACAACTAGTTTGTTTTGATTGTAAACGTATTGTTTGGTGTGGCTTTGCATACAAAGGGCTTATTTTATTGTTTTAGGATGCCTAACCAATACGTGCGGAAGACTAACAGGGGCTTGGCCAGTATAGACATTTACGAACTAGCCTATGAAGAGGTGACTTTACGAAGGCAGAGTCTTCGAACTGCTGCTAGTTCGTATAATCTGAACTACATGACACTGTCTCGATTTATAAAAAAGAAAACATCTGTAGAACAAAATCCAGCACTGAAACCTATATATGTCGGGCACCAAAGGCAGACAATTTTTACCGACGAGGAAGAAAAGACTTTATGCGAATATTTGTTGACTTGCGCTGCTTCCAATTATGGAATGACAACACAAGAAACAAGAAGTTTGGCCTTCAGGTTAGCAAATGAGCATAACAAAAAGATTCCAAAGTCGTGGTATGAAAATGAAATGGCGGGTGAAGTATGGCTTAAATTATTTGTGAAACGTCATCCAATCTTGTCCTTAAGGTTACCTCAGGCAACAAGCATAGCTCGCGCTACGAGCTTTAATAAAACCAATGTGAGTGCATTTTTTGACAACTATACCGAAGAAAGTAAAAGGAAAGATTCTAAATAAAACTAAAAGCAAAGAGGACGATGATGAATGTGTTTGCTTGTGTTGCCTGGAACCTTTTAATAGCAGCAGACCAAATGAGGAGTGGGTTCAGTGTATCGATTGCAAGAACTGGTAACCTGATGCATGTACTGGAGGAGAGCAGCAATATATTTGCCATAATTGCTTGTCGGACTAGACTTTGGGCGAATTTAATTCATATAACTCTCGGTGTTTTTGTCTTGATCTTATAATATGTGCCAATAATTGTTGTATTAATTTCAATGATTATGATGATTTCATAAGATTGTTAGTGTCGTTTGCAGTATGTACCAAAGATCCAACAAAAAGATACAAATTGTGTTCACATGTCGGTTTACTTATATTACTAAGTGTAATCACCAATGATAGCATTACAATTATTGTTTCTTCCATAAAATCCTTAAATGTACGTCTGTCACAACTCGCCTTAGCCTCTGTCACAACTTACCTCGGTAGTAGGAGAGTTGTGACACTAGACAGTGTTTGGATTTTTAATTTGTTTCTCATGAATTATAACTATTTGTTTGGTTTTTAGACTTGATTCCCATAGTTTAAAGGGAAAAGTACCTTGAGTTAATATATCTTTGATATTGAACTATAACTGATTATGATATGCTAGGAAACGTACAAAATGTCACAACACTCCTCGGTCTCCCCTACAGCGCAGATCATCAAATCCAGTTCACATGCAACGTCTCGTTTATACTACTCTGTGACTGCAAGTGTTAAATCGAGTGCAGTGTTCTCGCCAGAGGAGTAAACAAGTGAAGGCGTGTGCAAACGGGGAAGAGGAAAGGCCGTCGTATACGGCGAGTGGGTAGGCTATAGTAGGCAGGAAGCTGTTTGTCGTAGCGCGGTTTGTACGCAGCAGCGGCGATACAATCTGTTTGTTTGCACTGGCGAGCTCTCCTAATTAAATTACGAAATTACAAGAGAAGGGAGGGGGCGCGTTCTCCACTAGAACCCGCCAGCTCATTACCGCTCCGCTACTGAGTAACGCCTGCGCCTTATCTCTCTCTCTCTCTCTCTCTCTCTCTCTCTCTCTCTCTTTCTCTCGTCGCAGAGCCCACTGTGCAGACAGCAATACTCCTGCCCAGTAATAGGCTTGAGAGGTTCACACAATAATAAAATTAAGCTGTGAGCTGTAGGAAATAAGCAGTATGCAGTAGGCTTAAAAATTTAAATTGTTACAATAACGATCCTTTTGCTTAACCCGTTCACACTCAGTGTACACAACTGTGTACATTACGCATCTGTAGGTAAATTTTGATCTCTACTGCACACTGCGAAGCTCAATGAACAATGATGTTACCTGTGGGTAAATGATTTGCAAACCATCTTACTGGTCTAGGTCATAATTTGTTCATATTACTGTAGCCTAACATATAGCCTGCAGCTCATTGGCTGTCACAACGAAACAAGTGTTATGTCAACAAAAGTTAAGCACGTATCATTTTTTTTTTTGTTTCTAACATCTGAAACAGTAAATTAAAGTAGGTGTGAAAGGGTTAAAGGGAACTTGCCCGCATTATTGGATTCCTGATTTTTCTAGCTGGTTTATATTTTAAAAATAAAATTCCGAGAGTATCGCTATATCCAACTAGCTATTGATCTTGAACAGCAGTACAAACAACACAAGCGAACTACAAACTCAGAAATACGTCACAATATCAATTCTGCCAAGATTTGGCAAAATCAATATTGTGACATAAATACGAGTTTGTGGTTCAGTCGTTATGTCTGAACTGTTGTGTAAGGTCAACAGCCAGATGGGTATAGTGGCGCTTTCGAAATTTTCTTTTTAGCTAGAAAAACCAAGAATCCAATGGCAGGGGAACGTCCACCTTAAGTTCAACCAATAGAAAAAAATTTTACAGTGCGTTAATTGAAATAAAAAAAAGAAGCACAGGTTATTATTTAATAGTATTTCTGTAGTCGACACTTGTTTTCATAAGCAGGACAACAAAGATAAATCTTTCTTGAAAGTTCGTTGTTTGAAATCAAAATATAAATGTGTGTTCATTTAAATATATGCTTTTCTCTGACTGGCTACCTTAATATTTGGGAAATTACTTTTATAGTTTCAGGTTTTTTTTTTGTCTTGAAACTTAAGCAGTAGGAAGTAACAACTTTGTTGTATATACATATGTACTTCGATTTGAGCCAAGGCTATGAAAAACTTATCCCTTTTTTCTGGAACAGGTAAGGCGTCATAAACTGCGGGGCAAAAATTATAAAGTAAATGTGATATAAAATATCAATAAAATTTGAATTACTATGTTAATCCAATATATGTGTGAATCTGTGTGCTGGCTGTTCACGGTAAAGTGAGCACTTTTAAAACATACATTTGAAAAAAAAATCACTGCCAGTTAACTGCACATATGCTACAGCACACACTAGCATGCAGGCTGCCAGAAAGTTGACTGCCAATTAAGAAAAATAGTTCCCCGTTTTGACGTAGCACTGCGGGTGTTGAGTTTAAATTTATGGCAAATCGAGTATGTGTTTTTTCTGGTTTATATACATTAGAGTACGAAATGGCATATTAGTAACACAGTTATGTTTGCAACGGTTTCACGTTTTCACTTAACTGACGCACGAATAAGGTCGTTAGGCCCGTGGCATTTTTTAATGTTACGTATGGCGGAAGGATAAAAATAGGAGGAGAAATTTTTGATCTTAAACAAGTGTTCAAATAACCAAGAACATTCTAATCATCTGTGTGTATATGCACGTAAATATTTATATAGAAACGGTCTATTGCAATGCGCAGATTGAGCGGGAAGGGGCGCTGAGAGAAAAAAATATGGCTATAGGAACCAATTTCCAGTGCCCATAACCCATCTAAACTGCACTGAGAGAAAGGTTTGTTACAGCCATCGAAATATTTGTTTGTATATGGGCAAAAATATATTTTGTTGCAACAACAAAATGTTTTTTTAAGTAAACAAAACTTCAAAAGCAACAAAATTAATTTTATTCGTTAAACAAAATCTACGTTTGAATTTACAAAACATTCGTGCTGGCCAAAATAAGTTAGACTGTCAGCAAAATATTTAGTTTGGTTAAACTGCATGTATTTGTTTTGGCCACTCATTTTGTTGCCTTCGTTCAACAATACAGTTCAAGATTTTGTTTGTATTTTTTGTCACAATTATGATAGTGACAGTGTTTGTTAGTGCATTTATTGATGCTTAATAATGGACATAAACATCCTAATAAAACTAGTACAACAGGAAACTAAAAACTAAACCTGTAAATCTTCATTTGTTTATTTACGCACGTTGTCCAGTATTTTAAATGTACTGTATGTATATAAAAACATTCCAATTTCAACTGCAGGGACGTTAGCTGAGGTTGGTAGGGCGCAGAGTTCGGGCGCAAGCGATGTAGGTTCGAATCACGGTCGGGCTTCAATTTCTAACGCTGAGAGATCACAACAAAATATATTTCTCAGTGTGTTAATATAAGGAAAGCAGTTAGTTTGGTTGTTGGTATCACCTAAATATATTTATACTAACAACGTAACTGTATCATGTAGTCTTTCTTGTCTGTGATTGTATCTGACACATTAAATTAAGTTCCTACAGCAGAGCCTTCTATTTCTCTATTCTAACTATCATAACGTATAGTTACTTCAACAAAACCACTTCAGCAATATGTTCCCTCAACAAACACACTGAAAAAAACAGTTTTATGGTGACAAAAAAAATTGGCGATCACGAAATTCCTTTGTCAGTATAAACATGACAAAAGATTTTGTGGTGCCAACAAAACTTTTTGTCATTTCAGTATTTAGTGGAAACTACAAAATGACGTTTGTGGTCATCAATAATTTCAGCGTGTCTGTAGGAAATAATGTGCTCGTTAGTTGCAGCGAAATGTTAAGATGATAAGAGCGCTGCTGGTTAGTGAGGTTCTGAAAGGTGTTTCGCGGGCTGTGGGTTCTGTAGGTAGGTATGGTCTAACTACAATTAAACACAAATTTCAAAGTCGTCATGAGTGAGATTCGAACTTTAGACTTCTCAACTATGAGCCCAGCGTGTTACCATTACGCTACCTTGCTCGTCGTTAAAGTGATGTCTTCAGCATGTACATACATATGATACGTGGCTCACACGACAAGGCTTGCACACTTCGCCTCATGGAAAGTTAATTTTCTGGAATCATTTACGTGTATCATTTACTTGCTTGGAATAAAGGAATTATATAATATGTTCATAAGTACTTGAGAATATCCCCCATGAATTAGTTCGTAACCTGATGCAAAGAACAGAAAACAGACAAATATGGCGTCGTGGCCAGACAGAAGGTGTCTACTTCGAATATGCCAGAGCGCATGCGCAGAAAATATAACGGATGTAGTTTTGCAGTCGCAGCAAAATGTTTTACTGTGGAGAACATGAATGCTGTTGCTGCCAACTAAATATTTTGCGGCAGCCAATAAACGTATTTTCAATAAACAAATATGCTGGTGAGCGCTAAATAGCATTAGTACTAGTCAATTTACGTGTTATTGGGCACCACAATCTGTTTTTTACCAACAACAAAATTTCGCCTTGGAAAGCATCAACCAAACAGTTTTTGTAGCCACTAACAATTTTTTTTGTGCAGTACTGTAATAAACCAAGAGAACATTATGTTGCTGGTATAGAGTTTTGGTTGCCGCTACTCAGAAGCCCGTTTACAGAGCTGTTCTATTGCCACTCCTCTGGTGGTTTCTTCTCAGTGGGACATGACCTCATGCAACAGCATGAGTCTCACAAGTTTGAGGACTTCTGCAGACCATCAAGCCAACTCGCGTCACGGAGCTGTTTACTTTGCTTTCCTTCTCCTGATCCATGTTTCGAGAGTTGAGTGAACATGATTAGCTTCTCGCACTTAAAGACGCTCCTGAATAAAATGTTTCTTTAAGGAAATAACTTCTAAAAATGACTGTGGGGACGAGAACGTGGAAATTATAATGAAAACATTGCTGCGTTCGCCAAACAGTAAATCGCACGGAGAAAAATATTTTGCAGAGAAGTCGGAATGCCAATTTTTTATAATAATCACAAAACAACTTAAAGGCCACAAAAATTTAGTGGTGACAACGAAAGAATTCTGTATTCACCAACAAAAAAAAATTGGCAAGGTGAATACACAGAAAACATTTTGTGACTGCCACATTTCCCCNTTTCCAAGCAATCTTGGCGTTCGCAATATTTGCGTAAGGAGCCCCTAGAGTGATACTATCCACGGAGCCCCTAGAGTGATACTATCCACGGTACTTAGCGCCATGATAAAGAAAGTTAACATTTTTTGACATTATTCATTGTCTCATGATGACTAATTGAAACTGGCGAACATATTTTGAAAATAAAAAGTAATAATGATATGTAAAAAGAAACATCAGACGATGGAATAACCGGAAGCAGACATTATCCCAGTTACAACTATGCAAAGTGAAAAAGTTCCATATGTATATATATATATATATATGGACATTTTTACGGAAAAGTATAGAAAATACACAGAAACGCAATCCGTAATGACGAAAAACGGAGTTGAAATCTGTAAGTACAAAATATGGAAAGTATCTGTATTTCGGGTACAAAAAATGATGAGTCTACACAAAGCTTTCTTCGCCACTCTAAACACAAAATTATCGTTTCAGCGTCAGTAAGTTTATCCACGCCACTAAGACTTATTCTTTCAACATTTAGCAACACTTAAAACACAATGACTTTAATATAAACTCAAAAAGTTTCTTATGTGACTCTATTAAAAATAACAAATGTGTGCATTAAAATTATGAGTGAGTACAAGGCGAGAGGCTATAGTCGTGGACTTTTTGAATCGGGTTCAAATCTTAAGCGAAATAACTTAGAAACTAAATGCGAACTACGAGCCAGGATGAAGTTGTATTGGTTGCACCTTTCGTAAACAACCTACACAACAAGTATGGAAAACCGTGATTGCTGCTCATTATGATTTTGTCATTGTCATCCCGGCTCATAATTGGCATTCATCGAAGTTACTCCTTCGTATAATTTGCCTCATGATCATGCCCCTTCTCCTATCCCCTCATTATTATTTCGCGTTCTTAACTGCACGTAACAGGTAATATCTAGAGAATTTGTTTTTAATTTTTGTAAATTACGATTATATATAACTTTAAGTAAAAAATATATATTACTTTAAGTAATATATATATAAAACTTTACGTAAACAGAACTCAATGTATGTAGCAAGTAACCGTGAATGGCTATGGCGGCAGCCTTAAGGTTACGGTAGTTTACAAAGAGCTACAGTCTTAAAGGCTGTTCACGATAAAGTGAGCACTTTTGAAATCAACCTTAGAAAAGAGTCACTGCTTCTACCAGCATATATTTTAACGGGCGCCCTGCGTGACATGCGCCCAGTAAAGTTGGTAACGATGGAGGGAAAGCAGCTCCACATATTAACGTCGAATTAAAAGTATTAGTTAACCATATGTGATAACTTAAATTATTTCTTCCTCTTTCTATGATATTTAATGCATATAAGGGTAAATAAGCATAGTCAGATTTGTGAGTTCGTTACTTCTATAATAATTTCACAGTTTCACTGACCCCACGCATGAATAAAGTGACGAGGCCCATGGCAGTGTTACAGTTACGGGGGGCGGAAGAATACACAAGGTGCATACAAGAACCTCTTGAGAAGGGCTTTCAAAAATTCCCAGTTGACCATGAAGAGCCTCTAATATGGGAGCAGGTGTTGGATGGCGAGTAAGGTAGTGCAGTGCGAGGTGATGGGCGGCCGGTCGCTCGCACGCACAGAACGCCGGCCGGCGGGCCGGCGGGCGGCCGCAGACAGCTGCGCTGCGGTGAGGCGGTAATGTCCGGAGCGGCGTGTAATCCACACGGCGCAGACCGCAAACGGCGAGCGCGAAACGGCCTCCCGAATTAATACCGACGCCTCCTCCCCCCTTTCCAGGGCCGGCGGCTTGTACCGTCTGCTGGGGAGATGCCCGGCCCGTGATGCTGAGCTAAGTCCCCAGACAGGGACTGATCTATGGTGTTGTNTAACCTGCCCTGGGCACCGGATGGACAGATTTTTTTTAAACCACTAAAAAAGTACAACAGTAAAAGTTTATTCTGTTTCTGTACATTATCAAATAATTTTTCACTATTATAATTTAACAAACGGGCACAATTAAAACTATGTGATTTTATCTTTTGAGTTTTCATTGAACATTGGAATCCATATCATTGTTATACATACAGTACGTAAAATAAAACGTACACTTAAACACTGATAACTACAATGGTTTGATAAATTGTAACGTAACATTTTACAATATAATGCAAACGGACACAAAACAAATTAAGCAAGGTGCGTTTATTGCTAGTTCGTTTGAGGGTTAGTGAAAATATGGTGGGGGAGGGGGGACGCGAATCACAATTTCTGCCTCGGGCGAAGGAAAGCCTAGATCCGTTCCTGGCCCCAGACCCTGTATTACACATATATAGTACGTTCACGGTTACTAACAACTTTTCTAAAGCCCTGCTGAAGTTCTACTTCCAGGATATTCCTCCGCATCATTCAAACAAAGCTCAGAAAATTTCACCAGAGTGACAATGTACAGCATTTTTGCGCACTTAGTGTAATAATATTTTGCATAAGAATTATTTCTTACTAGGCATTACCAACATACCTGTTATCTCTCTGTCTTTATTCATATAAGGATTCAATGAAATTTTATAATTTGTAAATGAAATATAAGTAAAGTTTTGATTTAATAAAAAATAAGGTATTTTTATGTTAACAAAAGTATAAAACGTTTCTGGCACATAGCATAGTTAAGAAACAACCAAACATGTCATACATGGATTTGTTTTCAATGGTTCGGTTCAAAAAATGTGAGGAAACAGCGAACATACTATAGGGTATGTTCTCGTATAGGCTGTTTACGGTAAACTGAGCACTTTTGAAAGCCCTGCTTAAGTTACAATTGCATGTATGTACAGAATGTTCGGAAATTAAACGCCCAAACTGCGGGATGTGATTCCTTATGAAAAATAGATTTGAAAATATATAGGACATCATATACCTAAACGGAATATTAAAGGAGATATGAGCCTATGAAAATTGGGTTTTGAAAACGTGACTTATGCTTCCCATGTTGCAGAGACACATGCGTAATGCTGGCCGTTCTCGGTCTGTGCGCACTGTTCGGCTTGAGGAAGTGATACGTCAGCACACCAACGACATGCCCTCCGCTAGTACACGCTCCATAGCGCTCCAAATGGGCGTGTCCCATTCAACCGTGTGGAACTTACTTTGGGGAAATCGCCGCCATCCTTACCGCTGGCAGAAAGTACAAGGCATTCTGCGAAAATATGTTTTCAAAACCCAAATTTTTACAGGCTCATATCTTCTTTAATATTCTGTTTAGGTAAAGGTGTCCTGTATATTTTCGACTTTATTTTTCACAAGGAATCACCTCCAGCAGTTTGGGCCTTTAATGTCCGAACATACTGTATAGTAGGCATATTCTTCCACCATAAATAAAATTAAAGGCCCTGCCACAACTGTGCAGATGCGTCTGTCCGAGCCGTTCGACCGCGCTGTTAAGTAGATTTCCGATCACGACGAGCCTTGCGTGCTACGATTGACGTCTGACAGAGGATGTTGAAAAAACTGTCGCCATTTTGGTTGACGTTTCCATGTTGCTAATTGCTGTCTATTTGAGCATTTCTTCGCCGTATATTTTACTCAATGTTGTTAATATTATACATAAATAGCCTTAGTTGCACTGCATCACTTAGCAAACAGTCCATCTGTTCATTTCGATACAAAGTAACGAATATATTAGCTATTAAACAGGCTTTGTACGTACTGTGCGTTTTCAAGCGCCTTAACTCTTCTGTGTATAAACAAACCGTCTTATTGGTCTCGCGGCGTTGATGAAGCAAGCTGCTGATGATGCACTCCGTCCAATCTGGGAAAAAGTTCGGCCAGCTCAAGTCGGTAAGCACCTCACCCCGCGTCTGCACCGTCACAGGTCACGTGAACCAATTAAATGCTGTATCGGCGACAAGGTCATCTCGTTCAGATCAGACAGACGTATCTGCTCAATTGTAAAGGGGCCTTAACAGTGCCGTGGACCTGATCACTTTGTTAATGTGTCGATCAAGTGAAACTGTGAAATTGTCAGAAAAGTAAATAATTTACTAAAAATCTAATTCTTGCAATTATGTGCATTTAAAACAACAGAAAGCTGAAGAAATAATTTCGGTATTCACAAATGTTAACCTAACACTTTCAATTAAAAGTTGAGACACAGAACTATTTTTCCTCCGTCGTTACCAACTTTACTAGCCGCATGCCAGTCAGTGTACCCGTTACGGTATACGCAGGCAGGGGCAGTGACATTTTTCATAGGTTGATTTCAAAAGTGCTCCAATAACCGTGAACAGCCTATACGTGTGTTACAATGGCCGGGAACTTATTCCATGTGAAAAATCTTGTAGAGTAAGGTAAACGCACGACTTATGGCCTAATAAGAAAATAGCAAGCATTTACTAAAATAACATGACGTAAAATTTAATTGCACACAATTTCATCACATTTTATAAGATTATTACAAAAAATTGTGCCTTTTTCTCTCTTGGTTTTGCCGATTTGGTTTCAAAATGAGTATCGCATGCTGTGTATGTGTTGTGTGCGCATTTATGCACCATTTACTCAAGACCATTATCATACATGCTTCCCATAACTTACACGTGTGGTCTTATAGCAACACATCCCGAAAAAAAATGTAAAAACTTAAGTTTAAAAAATTGGACAACTACAGTAGACATTGTAAGACAGATCTCGTACAGAGAAATTTTAACGATTTCCCCACCAAACTTGCTACATTTAGCTACTTTGTATAAGAACCATTGAACTTTTCATATAACACATAGTCCACCATGTGTCAACGGTTAAAATCCTTCACTTATAAAGGAAAATACAGGCTAAAAGACGCATGTAGGTTGCAGTGGCATGTGAAGTGTTGCAGGGTTATCTGATGCCTGCTCAGTGCTGTACACACACGGCGCACGCAGCATGAACCAGTAAGCAGAGTGGAGCCGAGAGAACCTGAACGTATTGCGGCCACTCACGAGAGAGCGGCGAGGCACCCATTAGACACGTGCTGTGACGTCAAATACACTGCTGCTTTTAGGTGGCCGATTTGTAAACTAGCAAACTATTAGAACAGAGCAAAGCACAGCTTACCTTGCAACAGTTCACCACACGCCACTGGTAGGTAGTTTTGAATCACTGAACTTAGAAGTTAGTACAACCCATTCACGATTAATTCGAACTATTCGGAAGCCCTGACAAATTTATACTTTCAAAGCTATGCATCCGCTTTTTGCAAACAAAGTTTAATTTAAGTCTAAAAAATTACATTAAAATCACAACGCACCGCATTTGTGCGCACTCAGTTAAATAATATTTTGCTTTAGGATTACTTATTATACTAGGAAGTATCAACACACCAATTTCTCTGTTCTTCTTCATATTAGTTATAAATGAATTATTATAATTTATAGATTAATTATAAGTAAAAGTTCAATTTAACCGAAAATGGGATACTTGTTTTTTTAACAAAAATATAAAACGCTTGTGATACATGACACATCTAGGAATAAACCAAACACCTCATACATAGTAATTTTTCAACTGTTTGATTAAAATTATAAAGATACTGCGAACATACTGTAAATAAAATTAGCCAATGCATCAGATTCATGTGGGCATTTATTTTAACTTTTTAAGTTAAACTAGTATTCACCACTGCAAACAATGAAATTTAATGTATCGTAACTTCAATCATTTTGATCAAATAAGGTGAGTTTACAATTGAAAAATAATTACTTAAGAATTATGCAGTAACAGTAGGCCACACACGCGAAAGCACGTCTCCTGTATTTCGTATCGCAAATCACATGATAATAGTTAATTTCAGTCAATGAGCACTAGCGATAAGCTTGCACTCTTTAGGCTTGCTGATAACTGACAACTTAACCTCACATAATACAAACATCATTCAATTACATGACTCTTCAAGGATAAATTTTCTGGAAGATACCCTTCTTAATGGGAATGAAATTTACAAATATAATCGTTAACATCCAAGTATTTTTAATGTAGGCTAAATGAGAGTTTTCCCACCAGCAACAACTACTGCCATTCTCTGATTAGCAGCTGTTAAAGAACATTTTTTAATATATAAAATGTATATTTATTTTAAAGGGGTCCGCCTACAATGAGTACGTTTGAGGCCGAGAAGAGTGGAAGCAATAAGGGCTACACTGCCACGCGCATCAAGTACGCCGTCGTCACTAAGAGCAAGGTTCTGAAATGGCGTGCAATGTTCTCGGCGTACTGCATGTACCTATGGGACTTGACCCTACCATTATATTGGTTGGAAGTCTGCAGAAAGGTTTTTGTTTGTACCTGACGCGTGTTTTCTCGAGATGCAGTGCTTTGAAAAAGCCGTGTTTTAGCTATGTTACAATGCTCCGAAATGGTGTTTCTAATTTACGCGATGTCTTGAGAGCACTCAACAGCCCTCGTATGAAGTGTGTGATTTTTCCGTAGATCAGCACATATTACGCAGGTTTCATATTTTCGTGGAAAAATGTATATCTGAAACACCCTGCAACGTAGTTAGAGCGGCAGGTAGGAGGCAGCCACAAGGAAAATCCAGTAAAGCACACGGGTTTCACAGTTCTATCGAGAACCAGCACACTTAAAAACACAGTTTCTGTTCTTTTGTATATTTAATAATTCCCAAAGTTATCACATATTTTTTACTTGCAAACGCGTCCTAACATACGAGTGCTATTTTTAAATTATTCAGACATTAATGGCTTAGGGGCAAAGAAGCAACATCAGTTTCTATGCAGCTGGCGGACCGAACTTACCACCACCTGTTTGCGAGAATCGTGGATGTTGGACGTGTTTTTCGTTGGAAAGTGGGTTTTCTGGGGGTACACCAGTTATACCCGCCTTTGCAGCTTACCAGTGGGCGTTCGTCACAAGCTTTTTGAACTAGGATCATAAGGCACGATGTATAATTAGAACAAAAACGCCTTGCTGAGTGAGCTGAAAAAAAAAGGTGTTTATAGGTAGGACGAACGGCCATCTTAGTCTTTCCCTGCTACACTAAATTGTTAATACAACTAAACATATGTTTTATGTGGTCTTGTGAAAACAAAATAATTTTATTTAAAAATAACTTGAAACGAAATGGCTGAGTAATTTCAGTTGTCAGGTTTGGCATCAATGACAATTTGTTACAATATCTATGTAGGTATTTAGTACTTTCAGTTTTATATATATATATATATATATATATATATATATATATACACACACACACACACACACACACACACACACACACACACACACACACACACACTAGCTTTTACCCGTGGCTTCGCTCGCGTGGTTATAGTAACAAACTTATAAGGAGAAATAACGGTATTTGTTAGTAGACAGACACTGATCATAAACACAGAACAGAGCACTAATTTAGGACGCTACTGTACGCGATTTTCTAAGTCTTTCAACTCGGCGCTTAGATGTGGAGATTTTGGGCATTGGGCATACGCCAACATGCGACATAGAGCTGGCCATGAGAGAAGCACGGTTTTTCCAAGTGCACCCCCGCTACCTGTAATGTTTGTCCTTGTGCTTTGTTTATTGTATTGGCAAAACTAAGCTTGAGAGGGAATTGCGGCCTTTCAAATTGGAATGGGAGGTCTATGGGGATTATAGAGATCCGGAGGATGAATACGTTCTCACCCTTTCCTACTCCTGTCAGAATAGTGGCACCAATTATGTTCCGCCCAAGTTATGTGACGCGAAGCCTCGTCCCGTTACATAATCACGGTGCATCTAAACTTCGCATAAGCATGACCGGAACGCCTTATTTTAATTGGAGCTTATGTGAGGGCACATCTGACAACTCTAGAGAATTCAGGAACTCTGCAGGATATGAGGTGCTCTGTTCTGTGTCCATGACTGTGTCTACTGACAAATACTCCGTTGTTTCTCCTTGTACCTCTTTCAAAATGTTAGTATTAATTTTATTAACGATGTCATCTTTTGGTGCTAGAATCGCTCTTTTGCATAGCCACTGGTCGTAATTTATATTTCTTTGTAGATCTGGGTAAACGCTAGCAATCAGTTCCGTATAACTCTGCACCAAATTACTAAAATCCCCCGTTAGTGACACACAGCCCTTGGCATCTATTTCTAACCACCCATCTCCAGTTTTTAATAGTGTATCGGCATAATGTCCTGTATCAACGTCATTGTAGAGGCGCACTCTCATATTTGTCGTCAAGCTGAATTTCTTGACATTTGCTCATAAGCTTGACGACTTGAGACAGGCTTTGAATTCATCTGCAGGTGTGCCCGTCTGAATCACCGGTAGAGTTTGGCGGAAGTCACCAGCCTGTAATACAACCATTCCTCCCATAATGTCTGTATTGTTCCGTACATCCTGTAGAGTTCGGTTTAGGGCCTCTATCGCTTTTTTGTGTGACTTTGTGCTTTCATCTTACACTAACAACTTACATTGACGCAGCATTATACCCCGAGCGTTATTTTTACTAAAAAAAATTTCCTGGGGAATGAAATATTTTTTCAAGATAAAAAGTCACACTAACGCCCCCCCCCCCCCCCCCCCCCCCCCCCCCCCCCCCCNCGTTGCGACGTGGAAGAAGGACAAACAAACAAACACACTTTCACATTTATAACATTAGTAAGGATTTTTAAGCACCTAGAAATACAGTGATGTACATACAAATGTCGTCATTATTTTCAATACTAAATCAACACAATCCCAAAATTGTTAATTTACGTGCAGGCAACAGTAATGTAACTTTTCGATCTTCGTGTAAGATATGAAAATGATATTTTGCGGTATATTTAGTTTTTATTTCAGTTTTGAATATCTGTTCATCCCCTCCTGAGTGCAGGCATATTTTCACATTCGCTTTACAGGTGTTTTATTTGAATATATGCACTAGCCGTGATTACAAATACATTAATATTGTCTGTTCTTACTACTATTTGACTCATGCAATGTTTCGAAATAACTGCTAATGGACTTAGCCAACACCTGCCGCACGTTAATTCTCTATTTAACAAACTTCGCCACGTACACTAGCTATATGAATGTCCCCCTCTTCAACCTTCAACTTATACCGCGTAACGGCGACAGCAAGGTACAATTAAGGTACCACCATACTAAATGTTTATCATTGGGCTGTATTAATGACCTGTACCGTTAGCGTGAAGAAACAGTACGATAATCCACAATATAGCCCGCTTGCTTCACAACAGGTTACCGTGTGTCGGTAATACTCTGCTTCCGTTGTTCTTTTAATGTTTGTTCTGAGTGGTCAGTGAATCCGTTCTGTGACGAAGCGATGGCGTGAAGATGTCAGCTCGTTTCGTCCCAGAGTCTAGATTCACAGAATCTGTGTCGTACAATATACACCTAGGGCCAGGTTTACGTGCATCCGATAACAGGTTTCTGAAATGGGAACCTTGAGTGCCTTTCATGTTAGAAGTGGGGCATGAAGCCAGACCCTTGGGTAGAACGGTGGAGTGGAGAGTGGATAGTGGAGATATTTGGACGGCTCTTAACATCGTGATCTTGAGAGCCGATGAGGGTGAAGTGAGGTGACTGTGGAGCAGCGCCGGAATGCAAGGCCAGAAACGGGAAATCCCCGAGAAAATCCGTCGACCAGCGGCATCGTCCGGCACGATTCCCACGTGCGAAAATCCGGGGGCGACCCCGCCTGGAATCTAACCCGGTCCACCTAGGGGAGAGGCGAGTAGTCTGACCACTACACAACCGTGGCCCCGGTAGACCGGCGGAGAACAGTGTTATGGTGAAAAGGGAAGTACCTTGAGAAAACCAACTGCAACATCTGCTTCATTTCTAATATGCGAATATATGGACCCGGGTAGCCACTGGCTGAGTGTAGAAGAGGTAGAGGGGAGGGCGGTGTGCTGGTGGTACAGCTACCGAAATCCTAGTCATGTAAACAGTATAAATATTTTTTATACTTGACGTAAACAATTATTTGGAAACTACTTGCTAGAAATTCATTAAACTCTAAAAGTGCTGCAGGACTCCCGTGGTGCAGTCGGTTGGTGCGCCGCCGTTCTGAGGTGCGAGAGGTTCTGGTTTCGATTCCCTGGTAAGGAATGGGTGTTGGTTTAAGGTAGGTCAGAAGTAAGTTTGTAAGTTGTCCTCTGATAAACCTTCAGGCTTAACACTGGGGGATACTTTAATACCAATACAATACTACGGGTGCGAATTATTGTTTACACCAAGTTTAAAACACATTTTTACATGAAAAATACAACATTAATTATTTAATTTTATGATTATAACAAACATTAAATAGCCAATACAGTAACTGTTCGTAAAAATACAACTGTATTTTTATTCCTCAATATCTTGTCGTAAAATGTTCTCTCTTGCTTGCAGTGTTGCATAATCAATCTTGCCAGATAATTTACAATTACTTATTTGCAAAAATACAAAAAAAGGTATACGATATAATAATAATGCAATTGAAAAGCTGTGCCATAGGACGTGGAAACTGCCACCAAGTGACGAGACTTCAAAGTGACTGCCTTAGACGCCTGTTTTCCCTGAAAAACGATGTTCGGACAGAAATGTATAAATATGAGGTTCCATATTCGAAACAAACTCCAAAAGCTTTTTTTTTTTTCCACGACATGTTTTGTCTGTCAGTCACTTGTATCTACAGATTTTGAGTACTCTATACTTAGATCATGAAATTGGACGCCATCCAAACCGTAACACCGGACATGCTGACAAGAGTGTGGAACGTGTTTGATTATTGCATAGATATAGTTCGGGCCGCTCGTGGTGGTCACTTTGAACATTTATGAATGTATGGTAAACAAACTTCACGGTTCCACGGTTCATTTTATTGGCCAATCAAGGTTGTTGGTTGTTTGGTTTTGATATTATAGAACTTCATAGTTGGGGTATTCTTTTATACTCACCCCGTATTGTAGCTCTTGGAAACTATACGTAAAATTTACAGATTTCAATGTTTGACATAATTAATTGTTTTCATAAAAAAAATTTTTACTAAGTAAAATAACGTTTTCCAAAATTTTTTAATCGCCACTACTTTCTGGCAGGCACCAAATGTTCAAATAGTGCAGTTATAAGCTTTTCGATATAAATTTCATTAATTTTGTTTCTTCTGATACGCTAATCCGTGGGTTTCCTTCAAATAAGTGGCTTTTATCCAATCGAATCCTCTGTAGCTGAGTATTAACTACAACTGACTGTGTGAAATTTATTTCCTGAAATCGCCATTATATTTGTGTGTGTGTATGTATACATATTTTTTTCTGTTTCCACTTGTGAACTTTTCATTTATTTCGCACAGGATTTTCTCTTATTAGAAGTCGTTTTCTCTTAGACAGGAACAGAGAACAGATTATAAAAGAGTTATCACTCAAACCACATCCTTCCCAGCCAACTAAATTGATACTTTTTGTCCAATAGGATGTGGTTACTGTTTGAATGTTAAACATTGGCAAGCAAAGTCTTTCGCCATAAGAAACATATTACCATCTATCATCTGGCGTTTGAACTACCTTTCCCAATATTTAGAGCCCAGATTATTTCACGGGGGCCGCGGTGGTGTAGTGGTTGGAGTACTCGCCTCCCACCAAGGTGAACCGGGTTCGATTCCCAGCGAGGTTGCTCCCAGATTTTTGTAAGTGGGAATCGTGCCGGACGATGCTACTGATCGGCGGGTCTTCTCGGGGATCTCCCGTTCCCCCCTCCCCCTCATTCCGGCGCTGCTCCATACTCCCCTCGCTTCACCTTCATCGGCTCTCAAGACCTCGATGTTAAGAGCCGCCGACATTCACACACACCCAAATTATTTCGCGAATTCATTCGACGGCGAGGTGGACTTGAAGCACTTGTTCATTTGTCAGACTAGTATGATTGGACGGCAATTCTTGATACATTGCCTGTTTAACTGTGAGTCTGTTACATGCAGGAAGCAGTAGCGTGCCCGATTCTTTAACATTCCTCTACAGAGACCTCTTTCACTAGCAGCAACCAACAAACATGCGATACTAGCTCAAGCCTGCAGGCGACTGTGCAGTCTAGACTGCTGCTCAATCAATCCGCGAAACACTAGTGGCTCTACCAACATGTTTATCTGCAACAAGAACATAAACTCCAGAACAATTTGGAATCGAACTTTCAAGACATCAAGCACACGAGAAACACTGGGTTATAGTCATTAGTCATTTCAAAATATACAACGTGTTTCTGAAACATGTCGACAAACTTCGGTAGTGTATTTCTGACGGAAATGTAAGACTGAAATGTAAGTACCACTTTTCGCGTCAAATGATTATTGAGAGAGCTGTGCGCCCCTGAAAAATCTTCATTTAAAT
This sequence comes from Clitarchus hookeri, assembly GCA_002778355.1. NCBI lineage: Eukaryota > Metazoa > Arthropoda > Insecta > Phasmatodea > Phasmatidae > Clitarchus > Clitarchus hookeri. The sequence goes on from NQII01000355.1 coordinate 1,178,828, forward strand.
TGCTATACTCTGTATTGGGGTTTTCCTACTTGGTATGCAACACACGCTCTATTTTGAAAGTTCAACACGAATTATCTCAGAAACGGTTCACCTAAAAGTTTTCCAAAAAGATGAACTTTTTTGTTAATTTAGACGTGCAGATTAACAGGTTGTCTTTAAAATTTTCTTAGAATGTAGTGTTACAAAGTTTGGTGCAAACATAGTGCGCTAACAGCCATTTCAAAAAGTAAAGGGGGATGATAAAACCGACCACGTTTTTTGAGGTACGAGATCTCGTTTATAAAAAACAACATTCACCGTTTTGTTGCTTAATCATAAATTGTTTCTGATATTTTCAACTAAACGCATTTAAAAACTCGAATTTTGGGGTCGCATAGTTCCCTTAATAATCACTTACATTTTCGTCTTATATTTTCGAAAGGAATTGCCTGCCGCAGTTTGTCCCCACGTTTTAGAAACACACGGTATAATCTGAGAGCGTTATAAGATGCAAAAACAGAATGCAGGGCTGCTACAAACCGTTGACCAGCAAAAAGTGTTAGTCTGTTGAGCGGTAAATGATGGAGGTGCTACTCGCCAGTTCAGAGCCTGGCGTGTCGGAGTGAAACACTCCGCACGCGCCGACCAGCCTTGGCTTTTGCGTTCCGTTAATTCTCCGACTCACTCGCGCTGAAAAAAACAAAACAGGTAGGCGGGGTCGTTGACGATTAAATCGACTTGCAGGACAGCTTAACCTCGACATTCTCGGGGCAAGAGATGCGCCTGTACTCTAGTAGGGAGACGACCAAGGCATCCGGTTGCGTCTTCTCGCCCGGCCATAAGACGCGAAGCTAGTGGCCGGGCGCACGGAATGCTAAGCCACATAAGGCAACTGGCAGTCTAATGCAGTTTGCACGTAGCTGATGTCTGCGCTCTGCGCTCTTCAATATATATATATATATATATATATATATATATATCTATATATATTTATATATATATATATATTCGTAGTTTTCGTGTGTTGTGTGGTTAGCCTGTCTGCCCTCGGAAAACCAAAAGGTCTTCAGATTCCGAGCAAATATAATAATTAGTTTAATTTCCTCAACCTTTTGACAGCCGAAATTAATGAGAACGAACAACAAACACACATTTTTTTTATTAAAGTAAACAGAATTAGAATGATAAAATATTGCAGACATCATAAATTTTGAATAACATATTATTATTGGCCGCATTATCAAATGTTATTTACAAAAGGCACAATGAATATGAATACCGCTTAGAATTGTTGTAAAGAAAAAAATTTTGGGTAAAAAATTAATTACATTTTACGTATTAGAAATGTTTACTTAGAATTTGTACTTACATTTCGTCTGTATTATTTTTATATAGGTAAGTTGTTTTGTGAGATAGAAAACTCTGTAGGACGAAAACAGCACAAATGGAGCAGGCAAATCTCCCATCCTTAATATAGGATACATTCTCAATAGGCTATATTCTGTTTTCAATACAACAGCTATTTAATTATATTTTTTAATATACATACTTTACATTGAAATAAAGAAAATTGTCTAAGATTGACACAGGCATAACAGCAGAAAAAAATTAAGAACAAAGTCATCTTTGTATCGAATGAAACTATTTATGTGGGTGCGGTGTAAGGAAAAGTATGTTCTTTGTTTCAAAGCAAACTAAACACCGAAACGCTTTACCACCTGCATAACACAAACCTATAGACGAATAGGGTACAAGCCTGCTGATTCATTCAAGGAAACCCTAGTTGCCAGTCTTGGAATACCTCAAGATATCTATGAAATATGTGAAGATGCCTTGGAATATCTCGACAGCGGGTATTTTCGCTTATGTTCGTGACTGAATTAAGAACTGGAGTCGTTAATATAAGCACAACATGTTGAGAGTGCATGTAAGAAGAGTTGCCTGATTTTAGGACATTCAGAGTATCATAATTGTTTAAATCGGCTACTGGCCATTCGAACTTGGGAGTCACTCTCGAGCCGTCGCAAGCAGAGAGCATGACACATTGCCACATCGGCGAGGAATGTTATAGGCTGTTCACAGTGTTACTTCCAACTTTCCTGAAGCCCTGCTAAAGTTCTACTTCCAGGATATTACTCCACCTCATGAAAACAAAGATTAATCAAGCCTAGAAAAATACACCAAAGTGCCAACGCACCGGATTCGTGCGCACTCGATGTAATATTGTTTTGCATAAGAACTATTTATTACTACGCATTGCCAGCACACCTATTTTCTCCCTGTTTTTATTCACATTCGTTATAAAGTAAACATTGTAATTTTTAAACAGAGTATAAGCAAAAGGTCCAATTTAAATAAAAAATAAGGTGTATGCATGACATATTTAGGAAATAACCAAACCCAACATACATAAGGGTGATTTTTCAAAGGTTTATTTTAAAGGTCTGAAGAAACCGCGAATAGTCTATAACGAACTTGCTCCGAAAAATTGACAAAAAGTAATTTGCTCTAATCAGCGTTGGTGCGACTGGTATTATACTTTTTTTATTTTTCACAGCTCTGGTAAATTAAGTTGTTTCGTCCACACTCCATATTCAGCAGGTCTCATCGTCAAGTCGACCGACCTTGCCTCTGTGCGAGGCGAAGGCAAAGAAAAAAAATAAATGAATAGATAAGATCAGGGTTTTTAGGTAAACGTAAAGGAAGTAAATAGCGCAGCATCATGTTTCCGAGGAAATTGTCCCCCGGGCAGATGATTTAATTACAGTGTCAATACAAGCGTCACGGGCATCGCGCAGGGCTGAGTCAGAGCTATGCGGCCGCACCAATCTTCTTTTCCACAACTTGACATTGTCACGCACGAGCGCGCCTCCAGGACAAGCCC
>NQII01000355.1:1182041-1242270 GCA_002778355.1 Clitarchus hookeri
TTTTTTTTTTTTTACGTCTCTCCCGGGCCGGACGTGGTTGGCTCGTGAAGCGCAACGCTTGTGGTCGAGACGTCGGTAATTCGAGAAACAAACGCAGCGACCGAACTACAAAGGATAAACTGTGCTGGGGCTGCCCCGCCACCGCGCACTTCAAATAATGCAACGCGTGTCTCCATCGCAGCCGCCAACCCAACTCTACCTCCACGAAAAATCACAATCACACTTAATTGTCGAAGTAAGATTAGATTCGAATTCTGCTCGACACGTCTTTTCTTGAAGTATATTAAAGTGTTTACGAACGCTTTAAATAAATTTGCAACAGCTTTAATGATTACAACCGAATTTATAAAGAATGCGTGCGTAAATAAAATATAGAGCAGCAGAATCGCAAACGATTTTCATTCTAATGTTACTTGAAATAATTTGAAATCCAAAGCTGACTTACAGTGCTTTCAGAAATGTTTATTTAGCTGAGAAAAATGACTTGCGGTGAGAACTATTCACTGATTTCGCCAAACGTAAGCTACTGTGAATAGTATAACGTAATCTGTTTCAACGGGTATTTGCAAAGTAGGACTCTACGGAATTGTTTTTGGCTGCCTTGCGGTTGCCGTTTTGGATGAATCAGCCAAAGTACAAAAAACTTAATGTGGGATTACATGCGGCAAGTTAATTAACTGTTGAAGATTGAAATAGTCATCTCTAGTCAGATTGTGTGCACGGTTAGTGAGTTTCGACTCATAGCGAAATTCTTTCTACATATTTTGATGTTGGGTAATCTAAGCTTTACCGTCAAGAATTCGTGTTGAAGACCTGTATAAATTTTGGATGGTGCACTTCCACACACAATTAGTTCTATTTATAAATATAAAAATTCTACATTTTTACCATTACTAGTTTAGGTCATGTAGATGTCCTCAATTTGTTTTCATAACTTTGAGTTACATCTGCCGTGTTGAGTGTTACGTAATTTTGTAAAATGATAAGAAAGGAATTTAGTCCAAACTAATAAGGGTTTGATGAACAGTTATTCTTTTAAGAGTATGCAAAGTCGTCTGTGCTGTGTTTTATCTGCTTAACATCTGCATTTATAGGACACACTATAAATATGACAATGGTTGCCGATTCTTGACTTCTTAGTAGTTAACTGCCAGAATTTTTTTTTTTTTTTTGCCTAATCAGGAAATATTTAGGTTAAATTATATGCAACAACGAGAAAATTCGCTCCCATCTCGTCACGTTGTCTCAATAATGACACCAAGCTAGGTTAATTTGAGATCATTTCACTAAAATCTCGCACAAGGGACTTCAAAAAAGATACGCTTGTAAAAAATCGAATGCAATTAGCTTTTTAGGTGAACTTAGTTCTTAGACGCAGGACGTAAGTCACATCTGATCCTTGAAGATCTTCTTTTTTAGATTTCTCTTGAAATATGCTGAAGATAAAAATTGTTAATGTAGTTCATTCTCGATTACTTCCAACTTTTCAGGAGCCCTGCTAAAGCTCTACTTTCAGAATATTCCTCCTCCTCGTGCAAACAAAGCTTAACCGAGCCCAGAAAATTACACCAGAGGGACAACGCCCCTCATACGTGCGCACTCAGTGTAATAACATTCTGCATAAAAACTATTTCTTATTAGGCATTACCTACACAGCTATTGTATCCATGTTTGTTTTAATGTTAATTATAAAAGTAGTATAACTAATATACAGAATATAAGTAAAAGTTGAATTTAACCAAAAATAAAATACTTTTACTATGTTAACAGTAGTATAAAAGCGCTTGTGATACGTGGCATATTTTTGAGACAACCAAACACGTCATGCTTGGCGTGATTTTTCAAAGGGTTGATAAGAAAAGTGTGAAGAAACCAGGAATAGGCTGCACAAGTTCCCTATCTGAATACGCCTACCGTATTTCCCCGCTGCACTACCTGGCACCGCAAAAGGGCACAAAAAAACCCGCGTGGCTTCAGAAGTTCGACGTAGCCACTAGAATTTGGCGATGACGTCAGAGAAGTGGCTTCTTGCGAAGGTCGGTCGGACCAAGTCCAGTTAGCGCGATGACACGGAACAAACAAGCTGGCGGATGGAAACAACAAAACACTTGCACGGGCGACAAGAAACCCCGCGAGTGTTCCGCTGTGTTTGTGATGGAAGACGCAGACTCGCGCAGGAGGAAACCGCAGCAGGAGAATCTGCGGTGTGGCGTGAACCATCTGCAAAACAAACCGGAAAGGTACGGTCTCGACCAATGGGCGAGCCTGGAAAATATGTTTTTCGCTGGAGCGCCCAAGGTGCATGGCCGACCCCAGCGAGGCCGAGTGCGCACACTAGAGTCGTACTTGGGGCTACGGTTGACGCGGCGGCTGTAGTCTATTTGAGGATTCGCCGCGCTTTTTGAATCAAACCTTTGAAAAATCACACCACGTATGACGCGCTTGGTTGCTTCCTACATTTTTCACGTATCACCAGCGTTTTTATACTTCTGTTAACATAAAAATACTTTATTTTTGATTAAATTGCAACTTTACTTATATGTCATCTATAAATTATAACATTTCAATAATAATGTATATAAATAAAAAACGGAGAGAAAATATATTAGTAAAAAATTGTTTTTCTGCGAAATATTTTTTACACTGAGTGCGCACGAATGCGGTGCATTGTCAATTCGGTGTAAATTTTTAGATTCGATTAAGCTTTGTTTGCGAAAGGTGGAGCGATATCCTGAAAGTATAACTTTAACAGGGTGACAGAAAAGCTAGAAGTAACCGTGAATTGACTTTATAGAGCTCGCCTCCCGCCAAGGCAAGCAAGATTCGATTCTCGGCGGGGTCGTTCCCCGTATTTCCGCACTTGAGAATCGCGCCGGAAGATGCCACCGATCGGCGTATTTTCTCGGGGATCTCTGGCGTTTCCCCCGCCCTTGCATCCTGGCGTTGCTCCATACTAGCTTCGCTTCACCCCTCATCGGCTCTCGAGACCTCGTTGTTAAGAGCCGCCTGAACAAATTCCTCCACTCCACATTACTTGGGTCATACTTCATTCAGTGGAGGTGTGCCTNGGGGGGGGGGGGTACACGGATGGGAACAACGGTGTGACGTTTGCAGGGTGATCAGTCTCGACTCTATAAATTCATGACTAACAACGCGATTGAAACAAACGTGCTCTCATTCGATCGGGTATACGACTTAGATACGAACATAAGCTCGAGTTGACGCCACGCATGCGCGAGGAGCAGGTGGGGGCCGCGGCGACTGGCGACAAGTTTGGGCGTGGGAGAAAATTGCCAGCAGTACGTCTCGCGATTCAGATGTGCTAGTGCGCACTCATTTTTATGTCAAAGGAAATTTCTCGTCTAGTTCTGTCGATCCAAGTCATCAAAGTCAAGTACGTTTTTCGTTACTTTCATTTCATTCACATATCCCAAAGCAAATATTACTCACTAACAGAGACGTGTTCACGTAAAACCCTAGGCCATGTGCCCGACACAGCCACACACCGATGTGTATGTCGTTCATTTAGAAGGTAATAAAAATCGTTAACTGGATACATTCATACGACAAAAACTGTGATGAATACACTTCATACTAAAACACAATTATTCATATTTTGAAAAATTAATAACGAGGATACCTACTAGAAAAGGCTTATATCATGACAGCGTTGCATTTTCGTGAAAGTGTTTTCAAGACCGTAGATTTATTTTACTGTTATGGCAGAATTACTTATTTTTCAGCTAAGTCCTAGCAATTCACAGCCGTCGAGAATCGCGTTAAATTGAATAATGTGTTTGCAGAAACAAATAGGAAAACAATCCCTCGAGCAAACAGAATGCAGTCAGAAAATAGAATCTGCATATGGGTTAGCGGGATGCTAAATTCTAGCATCACAATGCACAGGGTCCGGCATAAAAACCTCCCACATTTTGAAGTACTATGTCTTGTAAATGATGTTCAAGTGATGGCTGCCATTTCTGATGCGCATATTCTATAGTGTTTTCGGAAGTGTTTCATCACGCTCTGGGCTAGTTGCGGCATAATTTTGGCAATTTCTTGGCGTATTGCAGCTTTCAGTGGGTCAATGGTTCGTGGACAATAGAGGTAAACATTGTCCTCGAGGTGTCTCCAGAGAAAGAAATCGCAAGGCTTGCGATGTAGCGATCGCGCGGGCCACCTAATCTCGCCACGTAATGAGCAGGGACTCCTGGTTGTCAGGTAAAAGATTTCACGACCGGTTGCATTTCGAAACACATTATCTCAAACAGATCCACTTTCGTGATTGGATGGTTTGCGTGTTAAGCGACTTGAATGCCTGCACGCGAATCGCAGACTTAACAGTATCGAGGTTGCCTAATTCTGATTGGCCAGTCGAGCAGGAAAATTACTTCTCGCAAAGACACGCCGCCAATGACGATAAGTGAACTACTGGCACGCCCGTGTGGTACTGAAATCTAGCACGCGTGGGAATCTTTCCGCGACATTCGGGTGTCCCTGGTGTTGAGGCCAGGCGGCAGGGGAGCTATGCTCTCGAAACAGCCATCGAGAGCAGCGCTGTGCGTGCGGTAGCACCGACGTGTTGAGACCACACATCCGGGATGGCAAGTTGCGCGTTGTTACGAACTAGTAACAACAATGTAGTATGTCAATGTGAGAGTATGCTGGGGGCCGGGGGCGTATCTCAAATAATGACTCATGATTCGGTAGAGCACAACAGTATCTGATGAGGTTTTATTACATGAAGATTATACAGTTGCTATTTAAATGACTATTTATCAGGGGAGCTTTAAATTGAATACCAGTGATTATTATTTACATTTAATTTACGCCGTTTTATTTAAACCTAACTGGAAAGTCATCACCATGTTGCAGCCGGAGGCTGATTCTGCGAGACGGTTAACGCCGGCCGGACACACCCATCTTCCTGGTCTGCTTCGCTGGTCGGGTCACCCAAATGACTAAAGACGAAAGACGACTCGTCCCGGGTGTTAACGCTGGCCTATATCAAGCGCGTGGTTCTGCGGCCCCACTCAGTGACCGGTGGAGAGGATTTCTGCAACTGTCTTCTTTCGCAAGGATCGACGACCAAATGGTGGCGTTGCAATCCCGCTCATTTCCAGGTTTAATGTGTGAAGGTGTGACCAGGCAAGCCGTTCAGCTAAGGCCTGATCACACCATAACAGCGAGCTGTGGTTCCAGAAGTGTGCGTAACATGCGCACGTATCTAGCGGCCGTCGGTGTAACTGCACGCCCTTCTTCCTAAAAATAAAAATAAGGCCCAATAACACCGATATTGCCAACGGCGCACAACACAATAACATGTGGAGTGTGTGGAGGTCTTTCATGAAGCCGGCGAGGATTGATTTCAGCACAATGACGGAAGTTTTGCTTGTTAACGGTGCCATTGCTAGGGCAATGCCGACGGCAAATGGGGGAGGTTCGCCTCCTGTATTGTGCAATAAAACACGGCACTGTGTGTAACATCATATTGTGTAACAATCCTGTACATACTATTTACCGTGCTTGTCTTTTTGCCTTTCAAAATGTGGGAGGTTTTTCTGCCGGAACCTGCATTTTCTTTTTCGAAAAAGTCGCTGCCAGTAATCATTATATAATTTGGTAGTAATTTATACTTTCATTTTGAAAGTAACCATACCCCACGCGTGTCTGGTTAATCAAATAATCTATAAAAAGAGGAAATTATTTTTCCCGAAACAAGTGTGAGTGTACAGTACGTTTCAACAATCCATGTACACTAGCAGTTTTTCTTGTATTAATGACTGCTGTCTTCATTAAGATACACATTCGTATATAAATTTGCTAGTCAGAATTCTGGAAGGTTGAGACTGATTTGAAGTTACCTGAACTTGTCAAAATAAGTCACAGAGCTTTGAAATGTGCGCAATAAAGAAACATTTTGGTTTGAAAATCCCAGGTTTTACTCATAAGATGTATAAAAACACTGTAACAGATTTTTGATCATGCAATAGAGAATTGTAATAATTATGAGGCGGAATCGTCGATGAAGCGCGTGCATGTTGAAGAAGGAATGAGCACTCGTTTAAAGCTCAATGCAGCTATAAGACCAGTACTTTGATATATGTCAAGTAATTACTAGTGAGAGAATGTATGCCAGTAAAAGAATTTTGCTCACTCGTGAACTAAAGGGTTGGATATTAAATAACGAGAAACACCGTGTAGAAAGCCCAGGGCATTTTTTTTGCTTCCTTTGGATCAAATATTTGAGTTTAACAATAATTATCAAGACAAATCTTTGGTCTACTGTTAATATTTGACAAGTTTCACGGTAACGATGCACGCTCATTTGCATGAAGAATAAAAATGCCAAACATTTGTGAACTTCCAACAGTATTTTAGAATATCTGTAGTTAAGAATCACTTATCGATCAATTAGTTTCAGTGACGGGAGGGGAAGAATTTCAACGAGCGTTTTGGTGCTGCTAAGTAAGTATGCACTCCCACTGCACGCCGTACGAAGTTTGTGCAACTGAACGCACCGTGGCCAGCCACAAACACTCAATCATGCATGACGAGACGTCAACTACAGAACCAGAACAGCCATATTGCAGTGGTTCTTTACCCACGAAACAATATGAAACAGTTGTGGTATAAAGCGCTTCTTTCACACTTTTCGAATCAAGCCTTTGAAACATTACCCCATATATGACGTGTTTGGTTGTTTCCTAAATATGACATGTAACACGTGCCTTTCATACTTCTGAACTTTTACTTGTAATATATAAATAAGCAAATTATAATATTTCATTTATAACTAATATGAATAAAAAGAGAGAGAAGATAGGTGTGTTGGTAATGCCTGGCAATAAATAGTTCTAATGCAAAATATCATTAAACTGAGTGCGCAGGAATGTGGTAAGTTGTCCCCTTTGGTGTAATTTTCTAGACTCGGTTAAGCATTGTTTTCATGGCGCGAAGGAACATCCTGGTGTAGAACTTTAACAGGGCTTCAGAAAATTTGGAAGTAACCGTGAATTGATTATATGTCTGGTTGGTGCGAACCACATACCTATGATACTGTTAAGATCAGCCTATGACATCATAAACAAATGATGTGAAAAAAATACACAACAGTCTAGAATCCTGGGTTCCAACTTGTAAGGATTCTGTTACCTTCCAACTTTTCGGCAATAATTGCGCTATTTGCAAACATAAATTTCGAGATGGTGAGTTTCCTCACCAAAAAATTGGAAAGTCGACACAGTTAGTACCGAAAAGTTAAGATCGTCAAACTATCTGCTGTTGAATGCAGAGTTAGTTGTTACATTTTGTAGGGCAAACTCCATACAACAATAACAAACTTGCGATGGTCCTGCCTCAGAAAACCTCATCATACTAGTTTTTACAACATGCAGTCAGTAACATTATGAACATCACAATACTATAAACTAACATCACCCTGGTACAGTAAGGATCAGGTCGCTGGTAAACGCACTTCGCTCAGTTAGCAAAAGTTTTAAGTGATTTATCAAGCTTCTAGGGTAAGTATAATGATTTTCTTGTAGTTTCGTTCTCAACTGAATAAAATTAACATGCCTGCATTACACGTGTAGCCTTGGGACGGCTGCTTCATGAAGTTAATTCCCGCAGATAATATTTGCGTAATTAAATACTTTGCTTTCGACCACTACTCGTGATAACACCAATACCGCTTACGAACTGCTTTACCAACCTGACTTAATTAACTTCCCTGTCAGAATTTAGACTACGCATGTAGCACGTAATTAGGGAACACCACTCTGACAAAAGGTTTTTCAAATTGTTCACTTTTTTTGCCCAGTAGTTAACTGGAAAAAAAAACTTATGACTCTCCACGATAACACAGCATTCGGAATTTATCATTCTGTGTAGCGATACAATGCTTTTAGAAGTTTCCTGCTTGATGGTTTGAAAGATTAGCATGCGGAAATAAAAAAAACTTTTAGAATACAATAGCTTAAACTTATTATATTCGCACAATCTCGGCGTAATACGGAATACGAAAGCCATGTCAAAATGTATTGTGGCCAGTAATTGGATGGACGTCCGTTATAATGAAACTTCAAATAATACCAGCTACACACTTTAGATTGCTTAACGTGACGCTTTCTGACGGGCAAATTTTAAATTCAAAGAGGAGAACTGGTAATAACTGGATTATGACTAAGCAAATTTGTTTTTTAATCTTTTAAAATGCTATGAAAAAACATAACAAAACCTATCCTCTCCTAGCGCAGCGTGCCTATAACGGAATAATTAACCATTTTCATTTTAAAGCAATAATAAGTAAAAAAATATACACATTTCCTGCATAATTCAGCAAGTTCACAGCGCGAATGGCTCTGATCTTGTCCCAGTCGTATCAGCGAGGTCTCACTTCTCGATCCGTTTTTCCTTGAATTATGGTATGTGTGTGTGTATTATGTGTATATATGTATGTGTATTATATATACATAGACACACAAGTAGTTAGAAATAGGGTATTGTAAAACAGGGACGTGGGGCGGAGGACTGGAGACTGGCGGCTGCCATATTAGATGACGTCACGAGTGAAATCTCCTGCTCTGTAATTCCTCCCCACCGGTGGTCATTTTGCCAGCCAGTACTGGCGGCGACCATTTTGCCAGCAAGTACTAATGGCCATCTTGTTCCCTACTTCATGCTCTTGCATTCCACTCTACCTGTCCCGACTTCATGCTCTGTCATTCCACCCAGCCAACGATAACTACGCGAGGCTATCGAAAATGGTCTCTGAACTACGCAAGGCTCTCGAAAGGGTCTCGTCTCTGGCTACGCGAGGATCTCGAAAGGGTTTCTGGCCACCCTACCTGTCCCGACTTCATGCTCTGTCATTCCACCCAGCCAACGATAACTAAACGAGGCTCTCGAAAGGGTTTTGCCTTGCGCGAGAACTTTGTGTAGGGGGAATGGGTGTGTCCTCTCCATCCATCCCGGACGAACGTACAATATATAAACCCCCCGCCCACCAGTAGCTAGTTACTTGTAATCTGTCAGCTCGTTCGAGTGTACCCCGTTCATATGCTGCCAAACCCACTGTCTTCACGGACACACTTCAATGCCAGCAGTACTTCACGTTCAACGCTTGTGGTAAGTGTGTTTCATCATAAATGTCAAACTCGGTGCCAGTTGGTCACTGTACTTGGTGACTCGTGTATGTACGATGCTCGTTACCTACTCACAGCAAAGAGCATGGCACCCACCCTGCTGGGGAGGGTGAGTTCGACCCCAGCGGCTACACTCCCACACATCCCTGCTACTCCTCCGCCAATGCAAGGGTGATCGGCAAATTTAAGGATGAGTGTGGAGGTAATGACATGGTCGAGTTTGTCGGGATGAGAGCAAAGCTGTATGCTTATCACTGTAATGGTAAGGTGGTAAAGCGTGCGAAAGGCATACAGAAGAGCATAGTAAGGAGCACCATCACTGTGGAAGACTACAAATGTATTCTAATGAACCAGCAAGTAATGCGTGTACAGATCAGTAGCATTAGGTCTCGTCTTTTGTAAGGTATGTTACCAGTATGTCCTGCTGTATTTATATTGCAGTATACTGGAGCACATGCAAGAGCCACATATATATTGTCAGGTATACTGTGCTCTGCGCATTCTGTTCCAGCATACTATAGCACATGCACGACCCATATTCTTCTTGCCAGATATGCTGGCTGGTAGCATGCCGTGCAAGAGGTATTTCATATCATGTCAGGCATGCTATCACTATGTTCTGCTGTGTGTACTTTTTCTTTTCCAGCAGTATACTGTAGCACATGCAAGAGTCATATTCATCTTGTCAGGTATGCTGTTGTTGATGGTTGTATGTTTGTTTTTTTTTCAACATACTGTAGCACATGCAAGAGCCATATTCTTCTTTCCAGGTATGCTGACTGGTAGCACGGTGTAACCCGTGCAAGAGGTATTCTGATCTTGTCAGGTGTGTTACCAGTATGTCCTGTATATGCACTCGTTTTCCAATGGTATACTGTAGCACATGCAAAAGCCATATTCATCTTGTCAGGTATACTGCTGTTGATGGTTGTTTCTATCTTTTTCAGCATACTGTAGCACGTGTAAGAGTCGTATTCATCTTGTCATGTATGCTGGCTGGTTGCATGCTGTAGCTCATGCAAGATATATCGTTATCTTGTCAGGCATGTAACAAGTATGTATTGTTTTTCCATAGCAATGTGTTGGCGAATGGTGACACGCTGTAGCCCGTGCAAGAGATATTCTTATCTTTCAGGTGTGTTATCGATATGTAAGTGTATGTAATTTCACATTCTACAATCGTTCATGCATATACATACTACCACAAGGGGGTTGCGAATGTGGAACGGTATACCTTGCACTGTAGTAACTAGAAGTTGTATCGTACTTGCTTTTATTCACTAGTTATTGCGCTATCCCCCCACTTCTCTCTTCCTCTCTCTCCCTTCTGTACTCTTCCCCTTTGCTGTAACCTGTCTGTGCATTTCTTTGTCTGCTTTGTTTTTTTAGGTTGGTCGACTTTCAATTGTGACATTGTAAACCGCCTGTACACAATACTTGCGACGCCACTGATGTTTCCTTATACTCACATACATATAGTGTGCGCCTAAGGAAAAACCGGTGACATTTTTTGCTAGTGTAGTGTACTAACCCACTCCCAAGCCTGGGAGCTGACCGCATGATCATGTAATGTGGATGGTAAGTGTGAGGGCAATGCTGCGAGGGTGAGACAGAATATGAGAAATCCACAGTGGAATGGCAGAGCATGAGAGACTTGTTCGTCAGGGCGCCAAGCGAAAGAGGACTGGAAATACTATGAAAAAACCAAGGTGGAATGGCAGAGCATGAGAGACTCGTCCCCGTCAGGTGCCAAGTGAAAGGAGAACAGAAGGAATATGAGGAAACCGAGGTGGTGTGCATGACGCGAGTCGGGGCGACCTGGCAGGGACTTGGGGGACGCGCGCACGAATGCAAGAGCAAGGTGTGCGTGTGTGTGTGTGTGTATGAAGTAGTGATCGCGATTAGGGCATCTTGGTAGGGACTTGCAGAGGTGAGGAGCTGTTCGTACCATGAGGCGGGGCGTCCTGGCGGGGACTTGGGCAGACACGTATGGGAATGCGCGAGCATGAAGTAGGGCTCGCAGTCGGGACATCTTCTCAGGGACTGGCATGGACGAGGTGGTGTGTGTGATGCGAGTCGGGGCATCCTGGCAGGGACGTGGGCCGAGGGGGGCGCGAAAATGTGATAGCATGAAGTCGGGACAGGTAGGACAGAATGTGAGAGCATGAAGTAGGGAACAAGATGGCCGCCGGTACTGGCTGGCACAATGGTTACCATTGGCAATAGACAATCAGAGGCGAAACCCTTTCGAGAGCCTCGGATAGTCAGAGACCCTTTCGAGAGCCTCGCGTAGCTATCGTTGCCTTTGTGGAATGACAGAGCATGAAGTCGGGACAGGTAGGGTGGCCAGAAACACTTTCGAGAGCCTTGCATAGCCAGAGACGATACCCTTTCGAGAGCCTCGCAGGGCCAGAGGCGAGACCCTTTCAAGAGCCTCGCATAGCCAGAGAAGAGACCCTTTCGAGAGCCTCGTGTAGCCAGGTGCGAGACCCTTTCAAGAGCCTCGCATAGCCAGAGAAGAGACCCTTTCGAGAGCCTCGTGTAGCCAGAGGCGAGACCCTTTCGAGAGCCTCGCAGAGCCACAGGCGAGACCCTTTCAAGAGCCTCGCATAGCCAGAGGCGAGACCCTTTCAAGAGCCTCGCAGAGCAAGAGGCGAGACCCTTTCAAGAGCCTCGCAGGGCCAGAGGCGAGACCCTTTCAAGAGCCTCGCATAGCCAGAGAAGAGACCCTTTCGAGAGCCTCGTGTAGCCAGAGGCGAGACCCTTTCGAGAGCCTCGCAGAGCCACAGGCGAGACCCTTTCAAGAGCCTCGCATAGCCAGAGGCGAGACCCTTTCAAGAGCCTCGCAGAGCAAGAGGCGAGACCCTTTCAAGAGCCTCGCAGAGCCAGAGGCGAGACCCTTTCAAGAGCCTCGCATAGTCAGAGAAGAGACCCTTTCGAGAGCCTCGTGTAGCCAGAGGCGAAACCCTTTCGAGAGCCTCGCATAGTCAGAGACACTTTCGAGAGCCTCGCGTAGCTGTTTTTGGCTGAGTGGAATGTCAGAGAATGAAGTCGGGACAGGTAGAATGGAATGCAAGAACATGAAGTAGGGAACAAGATGACCTTTGGTACTGGCTGACAAAATGGCCGCCGTTTGGAAGGAATGACAGAGCATGAGGTTTTACTAGTGACGTCATTCAAGATGGCCGCTGTAGTTGCCCAGTCCCTCGCCTCACGCCCCTGTTTTACAATGCCCTATTTCTAACTATTCACACAGACGTATAATTACATATACGTTTACAGAATGTTACATAACTGTATGGGACCCACTTACCGGTGGACAGGAGACATTATAAACATTGAAAAAAATTTCATATTAACTAGTGGCTTATTTGAACTTTGGAGGAGTGAGACAGTCCATTATCATTTAACTGTTTGTGACTGCACAATAATCGGATGTGTTTAAGGCCACTGGATACCGGCTGGCAGCTGCGAAATTTCGATAGGAAATCCCTAGTTAAGGAAGTTTCGTCTCAGTACGTTAATTTTAAAGATAGGCGTTTCAAACAAAATGTATTCTTCATTGAATTTTTAGGAGAAGTTTCCTACGAGCGTATATTTTCAATATAGATAAGCAGTGTGTACTTTTTTGTAAAACATAAATTTTAAAAATTCTTTGCTAACAGGCTAGACATATTATGGAAAAATCTCCACTGTAGGGAACTTCTCCTAAAAAATTAGTGAAGAATATATTTTGTTTCACGCACCTGTTTAAAATTAACGCACTGAGGTGAAATTTCCTTAACATGGGATTTCCTATTTAAATTTCGCAGCTTCCAGCCGGTAGGCATTTACATTAACTATGGACACTACGCCAGAGCACTAGCAGGCCCTCATTCCGTTTTGTTACAGGAACTTCGGCCGCTAGTTTTATGTCAGTCTAAGGACGAACACGTGTCTGCTGTCATTGGCACAACTATTGTCAGCGGAATTTACGGTGGGAGTATGATACGGCAGGTGAGGGGAGAGGTAGCTGCGCGCGCAACCTGCCACAGCCTGATGCCGTGCTAAAAACATTACCCTCCGTATCATCAGTTGCGCCTGGACAACTGTTCTCAGTGAACGGCACGGTCACATTATTTTGCGTAACCAATGAACGCCTTCGAGGAAGACGACATCTTCGTCGGGTTCTTTAGTAACGTGCCGCTCATCTGTGGGGGAAATCAGAGTGGGCAAGTTTCGAGACCCACCCTTTGCATGACTCAGGATTTCAGTACCAAGTCGACATGTACGACTGTTCGGACAAAGAGATAACTAAGAGACCACACTATCTCCAAGTATTTCTGTGCATAAACGGAGTATGAACATTTCGGCATAATGCTAGACACGGTGATTTATCGCAAAGTGTTAGATAATAATTTTTTTTAAAATATAAAATCGGAGTTTTCTTGAAATTTTTAAGAGTGAACGACCACGTTAAACGCTTTTCGCTCTAAAATGAGTACTTATGAAATCAACCTTTGAAAAATTTCACCGCGCCTACCTACATATATTTTAAGGGGCACATTGACTGGCATGCGCCCAGTAAAGTTGCTAACGGCGGAGAGAAATAAGTGCCATGTTTTCAAGTTGAATTTAAAATGTTAGGTAATCATTTTTGAATACTGACCTTATTTATGTTTCTTTGTGTTTTAATAATGCACATAAGTGTAAGAGTTGGCAAATTTGTTAAATGTTTAATTTTCTAATAATCCCACAGTTTCACTTGACATACTCTTGAATAAAGTGATCAGGCCGACGGCGACGTTAACTGTACATATGGCGGAGGAATACAAAATGTGCATACGAGTAGATCATAAGCATGGGCTGAAAACTTGTGTGCACATTTCAGCGACTCGCTTGGTCGAGCAACCGATCTACAGTAGAGCATCGATCACACAGGTGAGCTTATAGTTGCCAGTAACTAGTGAAGTCACGAACTGCGCAAAGCAGGTATGGGGCAGAGAAGCCGAGCACTTTACCCAAATAGCAACATGAATCTTGCAAGTCTGTATCTACGGGCACTCCAGCTGTGCATGTCGGCGTCCGAGTCCGCTGTACAACCGTTCGCAGAGAACAAGGTGGTTCACCGGAGTAAGAACCGCACGGCACGGCGGCGGTGGGGGGTGTTGTAAGGTGCTGGCAAGCCCGGAGGGCAGGCACGGTGGGCCGGCCAAATTACAGCCCCCCCCCCTCCATCCCTAGACATTGTCCGGGCTCCGCAGCCCGCATTAAGTCAATAAGCGCCACTTCACACAAACGCACAACACCGGCCATTACGCCTCGGCGCGGCGCCGGCCGGCAAATCTCCGCGCATGCGCGTCACGCTGCCCTGCTGTGACGTGCGGGGGTCGCAACCCCGTCCGTGTAGAGCGCGCGCTCCAGCTACGCAGTCTCCAGATTCGCGCCTCCGGAACGGTCGAGACTGCACGCCTCGTGCTTCGTCACGCTCTCCATACGAGCTCATATTTTCAAGTTTCTCCACACTTCCTCTGCAGGATGTTCAGGGTTGATCGAGCTCATCCTAACTAATATTATAACTGCGGAAGTGTGTTTGTTTGTTTGCTGGTTTGTCCTTCTTTCACGTCGCAACGGAGCAACGGATCGACGTGATTTTTTGTACAGAGATAGTTGGAGGGTAGGAAAGTTACATAGGCTACTTGTTATACCAAAAAAATATCTCATTCCATTAGGAATTTTTTTTTGTAAAAATAGCGCTTGGGGTACAATGCTGCGTCAATGTAAGTTTTTAAAGTGGGACGAAAGTGTAAGGTCACACAAAAAAGCGATAGAGGCCCTAAACCGAATTCTACAGGATAAAAGAAACAATACAGACATTATGGGAGGAATGGTTGTATTACTGGCTGGTGACTTCCGCCAAACTCTACCGCTGATTCAGAGGGACACACCTGCAGATGAAATCAAAGCCTGTCTCAAGTCGTCAAGCTTATGGTCAAATGTCAAGAAATTAATCTTGACGACAAATATGAGTGTGCGCCTCTACAATGGCGTTGAAACAGGACCTTATGCTGATACACTATTAAAAATTGGAGATTGCCCGTTAGAAACAGTTGCCGAGGGCTGTGTGTCACTAACGGGGGATTTTAGTATTTCGGTACACAGTGATACGGAACTGATTGCTAGCGTTTACTCAGATCTACAAGGAAATGACTACCAGTGGCTATGTAAAAGAGAGATTCTAGTATCAAAAAATGACGTCGTTAGGGCTGTGTTCTGTGTTTATGATCAGTGTCTGTCTACTAAAAAATACCGTTATTTCTCCTTATAAGTTTGTTACTATAACCACGCAAGCAACATTCAATGACAAAGTTTTTCATCTTGCACTCATTGAAATTGAAAAGCAAGTGCAGACATTGTCAGGAGAAAGTAAAAAAAGGATGGACTTTATTTTAAAAAACCTAAACAATAATCCTGTAGTCCACGCGAGCGGAGCCGCGGGCACAGCTAGTTTTAAATAAACCTTTGAAAAATGTCACTGCCTCTACCTGCACATATTTTACCAGGCGCGCTGACTGGCAAACGAGCAGATAAATTGGTAATGACCCAGGGTTAAGTAGTTCCATGTCTTGACGTTGAGTTATAAGTGTTACATAAACATCTGTGAATACTGAAACGATTTCCTTTTCTTTTTTCTTTATGCACAAAACTGTAAAAATTAGCCAATTAATATATATATATATATATATATATATATATATATATATATATTACAATTTTTCGGTCTTACTTGACAGCCGCAGGAATTAACTGCTGACGTCTATAACAATGTTAACTTTTAACTTTACTTATGGTGTAAGAATACAAAATCTGCAAACGTGTAGATATTAAGCAGGGCTTTCAAAAGTGCTCAGTTTACTGTAAACAGCCTATAACAGAGTTTTAACCCTTTCATTCCCACATTTATTTAGTGCTGCCAGTGGCGTAACAACTGGTTTTTATGGTAAGGGAGGGGGAGGGGAGGGACAGAGTTTACATCGCCCCTCTCTAAATTTGCTAAAAGGCGCCAGAGTAAGAGTAATAGGCTACCAAAACTGTTGTTTTTTTTTTTACACTGAGCTGCGTTGTTATATTAAATACAATCTCAAATTAATTGCTATGATGTATTTATACAGCTTCGTTTCTGAGTTTTAAACACTTTTCTACATTTTTTATGCAGCATGTAATTTAAATTTTTTTTTTTCAAACCAACGTGGAATTTATACGAGAAGCAAAAATGTTTTAAGAGTGGACCCTATAGGAGTACCCCCTCCTAAGTTGGAAACGTTGTTTTGCCACAGGGTATTGCAAATAGGAACTTTTTTTTATGCCAGCTGTACTTAAACTAGCAAGGAACTTGTTTTTTTTATCGCAACCGAAATGCCGTAGGCTTTGTGTTTGGCTACAGCGATATGAACCTGTCATAAAGTAGAGAAATAACACTGTTTACGCATCAGTTTATGGCAGGGAAGATCATCGAGCACTGAGACTCGCAGTGTACAGTACTGCTCAAATATAACCTTCCTGTGCAACAAGTTGACAACTGTCTATAATTAGCATTAAATATTTAAGGTAAGGTTCACGTCGTTACATATATAATGACGTGAACCTAACCTTGCGGTGTATTAACTATTGAATGCCCATATATGTGATTATAAATAAATTGAAATTACTTGCTGTGTAAGGGGGGGAGAAAAGTGTATAATTCAGAAGTGAAGATGTATAAGTATAAATTATAAATACATTATAGTAATTAATTATTAATTAGAGATCGTGTACGATACATCAACGCATCTCAATGAAAAAATAAAACAGCTTATGGAGGTTTCGGCATTCTGCGCGTCAGTGAAAAGTATCACTCTTAAAGAATTGTTCTCAAAATTACCACACCAATGTATAGGCGTGTTGAGAAAACTCGAATTGTAAAGTTTTTCCCCGTACTTCGATGGTAGCTTTCCTACATTTGTTCAGGAAGTCGTCAGATGCGCAGAGAAGTTCCCGACCGTGCATAGTAGTATTTCTATGGTCCATTCTCGGTTACTTCTAACTTTTCTGAAGCCCTGCGTAAATTTACTTCCAGGATATTCCTCCGCCTCATGCGAACAAAGCCTAACTATGTCTACAAAATTACCTCAAAGGGGCAACCCACCGTATTTGTGCTCAATCAATTTAATAATATTTTGCATGAGAACTAGTTCTTACTAGGCATTACCATTATACTGTACCTATTTTCTACCTGTTTTATCCACATTACTTATAAATGAAATATTATAATTTATTGGTAAAATACAAGTAAATAACCAATTTAACCAAAAAAATTAAATACTTTTATGTTAGCAGGAGTATAAAACCTTGCGGTAGGCTACATGGCATAGTAAGGAAACAATAAACGCGTCATACATGGGGTGATTTATCAAAGGTTTGATTAAAAAAAATATGGGGATACTGCGAATACACTATATATTTGCAGCCTGGCGTATGGTTCATATTCCGTACTATGTATAGGCAGGCATCTGGAAAATTCGCGAGTACAGTGACGTGTAGGCTTCGCAGTCTTATGTACAACCATACCGATATAAACTCCTCATTGGTTGTTTGCTGCCACAGTGGGAAGCGGCGATTAGGCCTACTTTTTGTTGCATGTTAATTATTGACTCAGTGTTCTACAGAAGGCGTCAAATAATGGGTGGACAAATTGTAAAAGTAACATGAATTTATCATTTATTTATATTTCTAGCTTGTCGAGGATCCCCAGACTACTCTTCTCGCCAGTATGTTGCAACACATTCCTATTCGCCGATAGCTTGGCGTGGGCGGAGTCATGGCTGTCAGCAGATGGCCCTCCTTCGGTGTCGGCCAGACATAATTAATACGGCCCAACTTGCAGGTTTTTTTTTCTCGATAGATAATGCTTTCGCAGTGCTGCTCGTGCAGACCCAATCTCCTTAGTAGGACATCGCTGACCGCCTTTCTCCTGAGCGCACTGCGTGACTGCTGCTGCAATCATGACAATATGAGGACTTGAAAAACCCCGAACACTCAAGCCATCTCTTAAACTGGATCACAGTTCATTAGAAATGCCCTGGATAACTTTTAGCCGATAACAAGCTTGCAGAGAAACAATCAGCCAATCCCACGCGGCCTGTTCGGCTCTCTCAAAACCTGTTTGTTAAGAGCAGCCCAAATCTCTTCACTCACCCACGGTGCCTGATCTGGGGTAACACGTGGCCATACACACTGGGTTAGCAAAAAATGAACACACACTCACCAACTAGATAAGTACACACAGATGAAATTGTGTGGCGGTTCGTTTGATGTAGGCGTATCCGTTCTCGGATTGGCTGCGCGAGACTCGTAACGGGCATTGTGTCTTATTGGCAACTGATTATTATTGCATAACGTTCCCAATTGGCTGTGTTGTCGGCTAGCGAGTAGGATCCAGGTGCTGACTAACGAACGGCGTTCCAACATGTTGCTGGCCTGACGTCATTTTGCTGACGTGTGCAGCTGAAGTTCGCGATATAAACCATTGTTTCACCTCTGTGTTCTTGAGCACTCGTTGATACTGTTGAAGATCGAGCGTACGAAGGACCATGGATTCTAGTCTGCAGGTTACTGAATCCGTTCAATTTTCTCGCCCTTAGTTATGTATTAGCAGGGACAGCGGTATTTCGCGAAAATAGTCATGGCCATGCTAAACTTCATTCCCCTACGTCCACAACCACAACTTCCTTTGGTTATTGGCCGCGTGTCTAGGTGTGAAGACATGCTCTTATTTGACTGGGCCAGTCGTAATAAAGGACCCCGATACTTAACGTCCATGATTCGCGGACAGACGCTCGAGACATGTGGCATTTAAAATCATCCAACCCCGAAAGTGCATATCAACAAAAGTGTTTTGGAGTTAACTGGTCTTGAAATTTTTTTGAGAAATAAAACCTGTCTCTATGTATTCGCCACGTGACTTCGTCAGAAGAAAGTGTGGTATTTTAGTGGGTCGGTCGGAATTACATTACTCCGCTACTGAACGTCTGTGATTCTTGGAGAGGAATCTAAATCGCACAGCAGTTAAACGCGAAAGTTGAGTTGAGAGATTTGGGCGGCTCTTAACAACGAGATATTGAGAGTCGATGAGGGTGAAACGAGGTGAGTATGGAACAGGCCGGAATGAAAGGACGGGGGAAACGGTATATCCCCGAGAAAACACACTGACCAGCGGCATCGTCCGGCACGATTCCCACTTGCGAAAATCCAGAAGTGACCCGGCCGGAGATTGAACCCCGTTCGCCTTGGCGGGAGGCGAGCAGGCTAAGAGCTCAGACACCGCAGCTCCTAAACGCGAGTGGATATGTGTTAGACTGTTTTGAAGTTTAACTATACAGGGACTCTTTTCAAGAAAATCGGGTGTCCCCAGCCATACTGCCATCTTTACGAAACGACTTTCGTTAACTGCACTGTTTTTCTATGTTAAAGTTCGCTACATGGAGCATAATAATATTGAAGGTTACAAGCTGTACTTTAACGATACGGGTGCGTAAAATGTCCAGCGAAACTTGAATGAGTTTATCTCATGACAAGAATAACGCAACGTTGGAGTCCGTGTTTTATAGCGAAATAATTTAATTGCAGGCTATTTTTCAATATTCCAAGTATACGACCTTATCGTTTATATGTTCGTCGGCTTTTTGTTAATGTGAGAATTGATTTTCCTTTTCGACTAAGCCATCGAAAATGACGCCACTCTAGTACTCATCTGTAACTCAATACAGAGTACATAAGAATACAGAGGTTAAACAACCGTTTGTACCGCGAATTCCAGCAGCACAATCGGCTCTCATCTGTTCAATCAATCACTCACTCCAGCCACAAACGCGCCAGCAAAATGGCGTCACTGGCAAACCAAAAGCTGGAACGCCGTTCACCAATTAGCCCCTGGTAACCTACTCGCCAACCGGCAGCCTAGTCAATAGGGAACCTTTCGCAACAAGCAGTAGCCAATCAGACACAAGACACGCTCCCAGAGTATTGCACAGCCAATCAGAGAATGTGTACGCCAACATCAAAGGAACCGCCGCGACATATCGCCTCTGTGAACCAGTCATGAAATTAAACGGAATTGCAGTGCAATTTTTTTTTTTTTTTTTTTTCGAAAAAAAAAAATCATTGTATTTACAAGCATGAGCCGTCTACGTTTAAAGTTGCGAATTATGCCAATTTTTTTTTGGTAAATTAGAGCAGAATGTGTAGAGCTGCAAAACTTTTTTATAAAATACTATTCCTTATTTTAAAAAAAATACTTAGGAGGGTGATTGCAGGGACCAATGGTTCGTTCGGAAAGTCACAGGTGGAGAGAAGGTGAGACGGCGCGCGCCCAAAGCCAATAAAATAATGCGCACGATTCAGATCAGATTACATTGTACGTGGTTTCCCCGGCGCGGAAGGAGTTTGGGTTTCGTCGTCGACAAAGTCAATTCCGGCTCCCGTAATGACCGGATCCCACCGTTGCGCATCTGTTGTTCCCCGCTGGTACAGAATACTCGACCGCACGTGATGTACGGCACGATAATATTTCCTCGTTACCGGTATTGGCTTACGGATTCAAAAAAGCTTCTCTCCTCGGTTACGTTTTTTTTTTTTTTCGTTGCCGGATCTTTTTTTTTATACCAGGCCGGTCGGGCGACGTAGTATCGGGCTGTCGGGCGGAGGGAGGTAGTTTGCGGTAATGTGGTCAAATTAGGCGGCCTGGCCGGGGGTTTCGCCCTGTGTTTGTAGTGGGAGGCGGCTGCGTGCGTGCGTGCGTAATAACGAGGCCTTCCCAGGACGGGCGCGAGCGACCTCCCCCCCCCCCNGCACACAAGGAGGTAGAAGAGGAGAGGGGGAAAAAAAAAGAAAGCCGGGGAGGTAAGGGTAACAAATGAAAATGATTGCAGTGGTGAAATTGACTGGCAAACAGCGGTACGTATCGTAATTCTAATCTGAAAAGGGAGCATGCAAGAGCTGGGACGGATGGTTATTTGTGCGGAGGCATTAGGGTGGAGGGGGTGGGTGTGGCGCGGTCCGGCGGTTGTGATGAAAGGGGTGTGTTCGCCCCTTGGGTCGGCCCGTGCTGAGTCACGCCCGTAGCAGCGCTCGTCGGGCCGGCGTGTGACGTAGGCAGAGCACACCTTCCGATACTCGCACTTGTCTCTGGCCAGACGTGGCACTTGTTTTGCCTATCTAAAGTCTTACCTTCACTATCACAAGAAATTAGAATGGGATAAGAAACCGAGAATAAGGAAAGAACTATTTGGATGTAAATATTGTTACGATTTCTCAAAGTCAGTGGACCAACCTAGGTTCGTTAAGGGATGGAGTACTTAATTAAATAAAAGTTAATTATAGTTTCCTAATTTATTTACAACTTCAAACCAAATTCTCTACCCAATACCTCACAATAAATTGTTATCACTTGCTATTTAAAATGAATTAATCCAATCAATACATGTTACAATTTCCTTAAAAAAACTAATGTAATTAAATAATTAAAATTATTCCCAATAAACAGTGTATCAAAACCTATTGAATCACTTCATAAATTATATGTCCACGTTTTACAGCTGCGAAATTTACAATAAATGTTCACACAGTCCCATCTCAGTTTAGTCCAGGTCCTGCCAGTCCGCAATGTTCTAGAGATTTCCAAGCAGCCACTCGTCGGGTATTCCGCCCTATCATCCATTCACACCACAAACACCTCGTCCGCCGTCGCCACGCAACCTCCCGTCGTCATCCGTCTCCTTCGCTGATGCCTCTCGCTGCACCACGCGTCTCTCTGTTACCGCACCCAGCCAATTTACTTCCACAAAAAAACTGCTCACAGTCCAGCTGTGGCTAGTATTTATAGCGTCGTCAGTGATCGCCCAGAAATGCCTCTAAATGCCGCGTTGCGCCGAGGGTCCTAGTTCCCAGAATATTATTACACACACGCTTAAATCGTCGGCTTCTCCAGCAGGGGGAGGAGGGGCTGTGACGCCAGTCAGGTCAGCTGCCAATCATTCCCGGCTACCCGGCGACAGGACCGTGAGCGGTTCTGCCTGGGGAGAGGGAGGGTCGAGGTGGGTCACCCTCCACAGAGCCGAGTCCGCCCATAGTTACTGCGCCTCACACGGCATAGGCACGTAACAATGGGTATGGATATTTAATTAAAATAATTCCAAAACCTGGCTTGGATTTCGGCAAGACGGGGTCCATGGAGCACTTACAGGTTTTTACGATTGAGTATCAAGGGAGATAGCAGAAGAACGGACTCACCCTGAATCAAACCGACGTCAGCCACCACAGGGCGGCCTGCAGCTAAAAGCTGTTCACGGTAAACTGAGCAGTTTTGAAAACCCTGCTCAAGATCTACTTGTATGCTTATAGTGTATTACTCCACCATATGTAAAAACAATATTGCCACGGGCCTGGCCACTTTATTTATGCGTGTGTGAACCGAGACTGTGAAATGTTGACACAAGTAAATATTGTACTAATATTACTTTTATATGTATAAAAAAAAAAGAAAGCAAAATTAATTATTTCAATATTCACAAATATTTACCTAACACTTTTAATTCAACGGTATTATATGGAACCACTTTCCCTCTGCTGTTACCAACTTTACTGGACGCACACCAGTCAGTGTGCACGTTGACATATATGCAGAAAAGAGCAGTGACATTTTTCATACGTTGATTTCAAAAGTGCTCAGTTAACCGTGAACAGCGTATAATCACAGAAACCACAGCACTGGCCAGAGTAAGGTTTATTCTACTCAGGCTGGGAAGATCAATACTTTTAGTTTGGCAACTAAAATTTTTTCACCACTAGGTAAGCGCTTTTGCCGCATGTGTACCGGATGTTTTCTATTTTCTAAGTTAAAAAACAAAATAATTGCATCATAAATCAAATATAAAATAACTGCGTAACTAAGTAAAATCGTTCTCTTTTTATTATTCACGTAGCTTAAAATGTTAATTATAGGTGATCTCTTTGGAAGACTGCGCACCTAGCGACTGAAATTTTCCCTATGCCAAACTCTCCCATAAGAAAGCTCGTTCTGTTCCTAACCTGGGCAGAATTAACCCCCGATTACCCCCACGGAGTCGCCTCGAGCACAGGTTACTATCTCCGCTCTGGAAGTAACTTCCGTCGCTCGTCCACTCACCAGGAACACTCACTCACTGAACACCACCTTCCAAAAAAAAAGACTCCTCGGCAGGCGGGATAAAGGAATTGAATATATACATGCCACTAATACTTCCCACGTTATTCCACACTTACGCACGCTAATTAGACGTCGAGATGTTTCTCAAAAGGTAAGACAATCCCAACACTTTCTCCGAGATGTTACGTAATGCCGCCAAGTGTAAGTTCTACATCAAGCAGGCGTGGACTGTCACATCTCCCCTCCCCACCACTTTTACTCTTTGGCACTATTCCCTTTACCAAGTCAGTCGACTTACCAGTGCAGGAAGGGGCCGCGATTGTGTAGTGGTCAGACTACTAGCCCCCACCTGGGCGAACCGGGTTCGATTCCCGGCGGGGTCACTCCCGGATTTTCGCATGTCCAGAAGATGCCGCTGATCGGTGGGTTTACACGGGTATCTCCCATTTCCCCCGTCCTTTCATTCCAGCGCTGCCCCATCCTCACCTCGCTTCACTCTCATCGGCTCTCACGACCACGCTCTTAAGAGCGAGTGCATAAGGGGGGAGGGAGAGGAAGAAGAAAGCAGACTTCTGGCTGTCATTGCGCAAAGTATTTCCGCACGCCATTTCGGACTGGGACGTCATTGCAAAGAGCCTGGTTGCCACACAATCGTTAGGTGGGTTAGTTAAATTATTCTGCAACACTGTGCTGTGGTCATCAGTAGCACAGCGGACACCTCACATTGAGTGCTAGACTCGACCAGGGCTGTGTGATAGCCACCTTTCAATATCGTATCGTAACATGCTGATCACATCGTTTTCGTTGTAATATATTGCTTTCGGAGTGGAGTGGAGATATGGAAGCTCTTAAGATCGAGGTCTTGAGAGCCGATGAGGATGAAGTGAGGTGAGTATGGAGCAGCACCGGAATGAATGGGGCGGGACGATTCCGGCACGATTTCCACATGCCAGGATCCGGTTCGCCTTGGCGGGACTCGAGTAGTCTAACCACTACACCACTTCGGTCTCTTATCACTT
This sequence comes from Clitarchus hookeri, assembly GCA_002778355.1. NCBI lineage: Eukaryota > Metazoa > Arthropoda > Insecta > Phasmatodea > Phasmatidae > Clitarchus > Clitarchus hookeri. The sequence continues at coordinate 1,206,407 of NQII01000355.1, forward strand.
TCGGAAAGTACTGAAAATCGATGGTGATATGTAACTAATATCGCTTATACTGATATCGCAAATATCAACACTGCAAATATCTGCCATAATGGTGTCACAAATACTGACATACTAAATATCGGTTATATTGATATTACAAATATTCGTCATATCGATTTAGCAAATATTGACATTGCCAATGTTTGATAATATCAATATCCAAATATCTATATTGGCTTTTCGCTAAATTACAGTAACACTTATATTAAATGTGCCGCAATTTCATTATAATTTTTTTAAAGCCCAAATTCACTTGTATTTTAAATACCACAAAAATAGCCACAATGAAAATTGTTCAATTATCGCGATACCGCATCACAGGAGTATCGCTGACATAGCAAAATTGGCAATATCGCATATTGCTAATATATCGATATACGCTAGTGATCTACATTGTTAGAAAATATCGCAGTTGGGTATTTCAAAAGTATTGTTTCGTGATTGATTTTATTGACATTTCAAGGTTACCACAGAGTGCAGCTGTATACACGGTGACCTTGAAATGTCAAGATAATAAGCGTCAACTCGTCAAGATACGCCTGTGAAAGCAGCAGCAGGAGTGTATATAGAAGTAATAATGTGGATGTGTGGTCTATTTATCGTTTATAACATGATTAAGTAGTGATTGTGTCTGTACCACAACGAAAAAGTGACTTAAATATAAATTAATAAAATCTAAAGTATTTCAGAAACAGTAAAATTTAGAAAAAAAGGACGAAATTTGCCATGTAAGATGGCATGAAAATTATATTAGTTCAATAAAAATAACATACTTGTCTGCCATTTTGTTTAAGTAGAATGATTATGTTGACTTTGTCGCAAGGGGCTGGAGGCTCGGAGCGTCGGAACTGTTCAAGCTCTGCCATTCCGGTCCCCCGGCGGCCATCTTGTTCGCCATATCGGATACATGTGACCTTGACCTTGACCTTTGAGCCTAAAAATTCGAAAAATTCAAAAATGGATCAGAAATTACAACCAACTATGCTTATAAGTGGGTTTATGGCGTATTTGACCCTGTGACCCTTTTCGTCATGGGGGATCATACCGATGTTATGAATTTGGTGGCTGTATCTTAAATGGTTCAGAAATAACATCCAACTGTGCTTATAAGAGGGCTTAAGGCATACTTGAGCCTGCTGTCCTTTTCGTCATCGCGGGTGATACCTATGTTATGAATTTGGTGGCTGTATCTTAATCGTTTCGAAAATTACAGCCGACTGTGCTTATATGAAGGCTTAAGGCCTAATTGTCTTTACTGTCCTATCCAGCATTAAAGGCGATGTATATGTTATGAATTTGGTAGCTGTACCTTAAACGACTCGGAAATTACTGCCAACTATGCTTATAAGTGGGCTTAGGACATACTCACCTGTGGTCCTTTTCGTCGTCGGGGGTGATGCCTATGTTATGAATTTGGTGACTATACCTTAAATGGTCAGAAATAATAGCCAACTATGCTTGTAAGTGCGCTTAAGGCAGACTCGTCCCCGCCAAGATGCCAGGGGAAAGGAAACTGGAAGGAATATGAGAAAACCAAGGTGGAATGGCAGAGCATGAAACTCGTCCCTGCCATGATTCCAGGTGAAAGGAGACCAGAAGGAATATGATAAAACTAAGGTGTAATGACTGAGTATGATGAGAGAAGTTGCATGATGGGGAAATGAACTCGAACATTCTTCAGGCAAGATGGATAGTGCTGGCATGGAGGGATATCAAGGTGAAAACCCTCAATGTGGAATGTAATAGCATGAAGTGGGGACAAATAGTAGGGAGAACTGATAAATCATGAGAAAATTAAGGAAATCGGGACTATGAGAAAAAAACCCCACACAGGATGTAAGAGCATGAAGAAGGGACATACAAGATGGCCACCACTGGCCAAGAATGACAGAGTGGGAAATAAATGCAACATGGCTGACGTCGGCAAAGAATGACAGAGCAGGAGGTTGCTGCCTGACGTCATACAAGATGGCCCCGGCTTGTCCCCTTGTCCCCACCAGGATTCCAGGTGGGCCAGAACTGATCATTTCTAACTACTTAGATTTAAAATTCATATAGCCTAACTTATTTCATTATCTTTTGAAATATAAATTTCTTCCTCTGCCTTTTTTTTTTTTAGACGAATATTTCACATCGCAAGGAAAAATGATATGTTAAAACTTAAGAAAATAATTTTAACCTCTTGAACGCCCTTAAGGGAACCCACTACCTACATGTGGTGCCACTGGATCACTTCGAGGGGCCAGGGTTGACAAAATGTGGGACACTCCAGAGCGGTCCCCATGCCCGGTTTTAGAGAAAGTGGTATCTGCCTCCCAGTCTGTGCTTGAAGAAAGTGCACTCGTGATGGTTTTTGGCTTGGTAGCGAGCTGGTCGATGCCTTATGGCTAGGGGCAACTGTTTTTCGCGATAAGATTTCAGGACGAGTTGTGTTCCAAAACACTTTAGTTCCGAACCACTTTGGTGATTGGATCATTTGAATTATTGTCACGGGTCTCATCTGTCTGCCCGCGAATCACGGACGGTCAGTATTGAAGAAATTTAATTCTGATTGGCTTACTCACGTAACGACTTTGTTTACGCAAATACAAGCGGCCAATAGCCAAATAAATCCTGCAAGTGTGCACATAGGATATTGACGTCTAGCCTCCTCGTAAAGCTGTTCGCGGAAAAACAGGTGGCCCCTACTTATAGCCATATTACACGGTACCAGATTTCGTAAAAGCTTGTGCAAGGACTGCCTTAGCAACCGTTATACAGGCTAGCACGACACCCGTCATATGGCAGTTTTGGTAATTGAACCTGTCTTATCTTCGGTGGCAGTTTCCATACCGGGACACGGGATTTGGCACTTGTTTCCTTGCAAGTCTGTTATTGGCTTAGAGTTCACCTGGGCGTGCCTAATAAACCGTCATCCAATTGCAAACATAACAGAAGTACACATGTGTTTGAGGTCTAGATCGTCCTAAAACGAACACACACAATTTTCCAGTCTTTAATTATTTATGTCTCTGTTGATACTTTTTGTACAGGTTTTGAAAATTACGGTTCATTTCAAAATGTGCTAATGCCCCATACAATCAGAAGCTTGGAAGGAAGCATCTGTAGTGATTTCGATAAATCATATAAAACCAAAATAACTATGGCCGGACAGGATCGTCGTGAAATTTGAGTCTAGTGCGTTACAACTGCTCTATCTCACTCGACTCAAGGTTATGCGTGGGCCTGGGATCAGTTACATGTATGTGTGTAGAGAGACAGATCCGCAGGGCTTGCAAATACATAGTGAATGTTACTGCACGATCAATTAGTACCCAAACCTTGAGTGGAAAGTATTCTAGTCACCTTCGATACGATTCTTGTTTTTTGAAACCCTCGACACACTTCATAGTTATTGAGAAGTTCAGAGCTTCCAGAGTTGTTAAAAGCACGGCGAATGCGCTGCTACCTTTTAATTCTTTCTTTCAAACACAACGAATAAATGCGTCGTCACATATGAAACGACTAACTGTATGCTAGCCTTTCAGTCCTGTTTGAACAAGGGTAGAAACAGAAACAGTAGACAGAATAAAGGGCATTTTTCAAGTTTTTCCCTTTAAAAAAAACTATTACCAGCGAGGTAAACGCCGCCACGCCTATATATACACAAACAGATATAAGAAATGTTTATATTTTACTACGTAGAATTATTTACAGTTATAAAAACGTTACTGTGGGTACTGCATGTGTCGATTGTTTGAGTTACTCTGGAATAATGCCTTGTCGTTCTGGTTTTTAATGTTGTGGAAATCCTTGAAACATTAGTCGTTTGACTGCGTGCCAAAAAAAAAAATGTCGCAGTAAAAGCTGTCCCATAAAAGGAGAAAAATAACACAGGTCACTGTATCATCAGTTCTCGAGTCTGTGTCTATATTGTGCAAAGTCATACGTAGGCGCTTACATAAACGTAACTATTTAATTTTTTGGAAGACGCAGATTGTCCGCTGAGGAAGCAATTCAACGTTAAATTCAGAATAACGGAAACCCGATTCTCACTGTGGTCTTCACTCATGGGCGCCGCCAGGATTACTTTCAGGGAAGTGCATCTGCATCTACACACTATACTATTAACTAATATAAAATATAGAATTACACATGTATATTATGTAGATAAATGTAATGTCAAATTCAAATCGCGCGGGCATTTTATTGAATATATTTCGCTCATCAAAAACATACTTAATCTCTGTAGTCGATGGTTGGAATTATTGCTCGGGGAATCCCCGCTGCCGGGCGACGGATGCGGGAGATTTCCCGCCTGCGACCGCGTCAGTTCACGCTGTTCTAGTTGTACATATTAATAATTGTAGTTGTCGATAGTGCGCAAATCAGTTGTCTGTAATAAATCTGCTTAAACAGCGACTCTATTTATAGTCCTTTTTAGGTAATTTTTTGTGTAGCTTATTAATTTTTGTTCAAGTTATGAGTGACATAAGTCGTTTTTTGTGTAAAAAAACGTAATCATCATTCTGATTAAGGTGACTCACCTCATATTAAGACATCCAGGCCAGATACAGACAGACTAGATAGTCCAGGTATGTTGTGTAGGTGTTTCTACCCAAATCATTTAATGTATTGTTTATTATCCGCATACAAAGGAAAATAAGACTCAAAAACAACGAAATAATAATAGAAAATACTTCACATTTTTGTTATACTACACTGAAAGAAAAAAAATAGTAACCAGTACCCATAAAACATAGTAAAAAAAAGTCTCAACTGAATTCGCAACTTATCATTTATTATTTAAACTCTTGTATTATTTTCTCTAGAATGATTATATATATAAGTTATAAAAATATACATTAAAAATTGAAAGCTTTATAAATTAATAAAAACTTTTAAAATCACTACTTAAATGTTAACTGATTTGTTATCACAAAAATTGGTAAAGTATGCATCATATCATTTCATGAAATATTTTTGATTGTTTTTTCTGAATGCGTTAATTGATTAGTTTATCTATTATATAGGAATCCTTTTTTCTTAAAGGTACCAGCTCTGCGCGTAAAGATTTCCAAGCAGATGCATCGCTCGATTTTTCTAGCAGAAGCGCAACTAATTCATTATTGGATATTGGGTTGTGTTTGGACCTCGGTTATCAAGTCAATGATGATCTACGTTTGAAATTACTAAGACATGCTTGGAACCCTAGTAAAACGTACAATTTTAAAAATGACGTTAACCTTGATGCTAAACGAGCTTTCCGACATAAATGGCTTACAACATATCCGTGATTAGCCTACTCAGCTATAGCAAAGGGACCTCTGTGTAGTATGTGTGTTTTATTTCGGCCTCCAGTGCAGCGCAGTCTACAATGACAGTTTATAGTTTCTCCTTGCCTCAAATATCAAAAGTTTCATGAAGCTGCATAGTCTCATGCGACAAGTAAGTGGCATTGTAACGCACTGGCTTCGTCAAATACATTTGAAAAGATCATGGATAGAAGGGGACTAAGCGTTCATGAATCTTTAAATACGGCATATCACAAGGAAGTTGAAGAAAATCGTTTAAAACTTCGATCTATCGTATCAACAATTTTATTTTGCGGGCGACATGACCTTCCACTTCGTGGGAAAGTGGACGAGGGTTCTGTTTTTACAGACCTGCTACATTTTCGAGTTGACTCGGGAGACGAGATTTTGAAGAATCATTTAGAATCAGGAGCAAAAAATTCCTTATACATATCGCATCAAATTCAAAACGAATTGATTGAAATTTGTTCCGATGTTCTGAAAAGCAAAATAATTGAGGAGGTGAAACATGCTTCGGCTTTTTCGGTTTTGGCTGATGAGACTGCTGATATTAGTGGCACAGAGCAATTATCGACTGGTGTTCGCTATCTACGTTATGATAAAGATGATAAAAAACCAATAATTTGTGAAGAATTCCTCGGATATGTACCGGTACAAGAATTGAACGCAAAAGCCATTTCGGAAACTATTATTCGCTTCCTGCAAGATTGTAATTTTGATTTAAATAAACTTGTTGGCCAAGGATACGACGGGTTTGCTGCAATGGCAGGTCACATAGGTGGTGTTCAGAAAATTATTAACTATAAATATCCTTCAGCCCTATTTTTCCACTGTGCAAGCCATGTATTGAATCTTGTCATTAATGACCTGAATACTGTCAGTGAAGTGAGAAATACTGCTGGGACTACAAAGGACATTATAAATTTTTTTAGAGAGAGTACGTTGCGGCGGAATAAAATTCCAAATATATCTCTATTTTGTGAAACGCGTTGGACAGCAAAGTACAAAAGTATCAGAAAATTTTCTGAAAACTTTCTGATTATTGTACAAGTTTTAGAAGAACTTTCGCAGGACGCGCCGAACTCTACAACGAAAACCAAAGCGTATCAGCTCTACACGACTGCAACTACTCCAACATACATTGTGACACTTTTAGTAATTGCTGCCTATTCTGCCAAACTTGAACCCATGTGCAATCAATTACAAGAAGTAAATATGAGTGTAAAGGCAATACACGATCACGTAAATGAATTAACTGATGTGCTTCATTCTCACCGCGATAATGCCTCTATGGAGTTTGCGGTCATTTTCGAGAAAGCTCAAAAAATTTGCGAAAAACTGGATGTTGAATTTAAGCGTCCTCGAGTAGTGGCAAAACAGACTTACAGATCAAATCAACCATCTGAAAATGTGGAAGAATTTTTCAGAATATCTATATTTATCCCATACTTAGATTCTATCATTTCTTCACAAAAAAATCGATTTTCTTCAACACACAAGAAAGCATTTTCGCTCAAGCAGCTTCACCCAGAAAATATGAGAAAATTCAGCATTTTTAGCGATAGCAGAAGATATACAGAACCTCTACGGAGGTCTTCTACATAATTTTATTGCCGAGGTTACCACATGGTACGAGATGATGAAGACAAATGAAGCAAATAATGCGGTTTTTTATGAATCTGTTGTTGAATACGCAGATGTAATTGCTCAAGCCACTCCGTTTTACCCAGCGGCATGCGAGGCAATAAAAATTGGTTTAACTATTCCAGCAACAACATGTAGCATTGAACGTACATTTAGCACGTTACGACGTGTCAAGACGTGGAATCGCTCAACGATGGGAGACGCGAGGCTAAGCGGCCTGTGCATGCTCAGTGTTCACAGGAAAAGAGTAGAGGAGGATACTGAATTTATTGACAAGGCGATGAACAAATTTGGACAGCAACCTAGACGCCTTCAGTTTTTATTGAAACAGTAACTTAATAAAAAAAAACGTAATTCTTTCTATGTATTTTCTTTCCTGACATGGGGGCGCAAGTGCACCATATCTTCACTGATCACTTTACAAGGACACCTGTTCGAATAGTAACTGCAGGGCCACCACAAAATAGCTTTGAAAAATTACGCTCTGATAATAGTCAAGCGAACCGTCATCTCTAAATCACTCGGGATGTGGTTCAAACATAAACAAGGGAACGCTTTCAATGCCCCCGGTGCCCAGTTTCTCTGGTGTACTAGTGACTTGAACAAATTATCGGTTGATGTCGCAGTTATAGAGTACTTGTTTTCCATGGATACTTAACTGATCCGCCGGGCACCATTTAAAAAAACCTGGAAATTAAATCAGTAACACCACATTTATTAAAACAAACGTGTTTATATTCGTCTAGCGCAGTACAAAATGGCGCAAAAATGCTCTGAAAAATCACCCCGACGTTTTACTGATAAATTCAAGTTATCTCCCCGTAGTTAATAAACTAACTAATTAATTTACGCTTGCGTGTAAATAGCACGTGTGCCCCGCTGGCTTCCATAATATTGCTCAGTAGTGCGTTATTTGAGTTGGAAGCAATGAAAAAAGTGAAACTAAAAATTTGAAAACGTATGTGATAATGCCAAGTATACTATGAACGAGGGACCGTCAGTTAATAGGCTCTAGAAAAACACATGCCTGTGTTAATGCAGCTTTGTTTTAATCATAAATAAATTACAAATTGAAAGATTTACAATGAGGTAGTGTGACTGTGAAAAATATCGCAATTTAAGTAACAAAATGGAAAAAAAAATTCATTTATGAACTACGCTTGTTATGAATCTTGTGAGAGCAGTAATATTCACCGACTGGCTGTAACCTGTAACAATTAGATACTGTCTAAGCGATGTAAAACCACTTTTTTTATCCCTTGCTGTATTTCTTCCGTGAGACTAGGGAGGTAAAAACCAGGTTATCAGCGAGAGTTTAAAGCGCATTAGCTGCCGTTTAATCAGCAAGTAGCAGGTGTTTATCGACGCGAGGCTTTTTCTAACCACCCGTTAAAAACCGAGCGCTTTAACAGGGATCTCGCGAGCTAAGTAGTTATTTATCTGTCAGAAAAACTACAATATTACCTGTTTATAATTTTATAGTAGTTGATGAAACCTACAGTTACATTGTAATAACAAGAAAAGTATTTCGTAAAAGAAAATATTTACATACTCTTCGGATTGTATTAGTGAAGCATGCGATGACTCTATTGAGTTTAGTGAGTGATAAAATCGTTGATATAAACTGCAACGAACGACAACGCACACCTCCATATCCCTGTAACAATTTTAGACTTATCGCAACTGCTGACAAAGTACTTTTTAGCGTGAATAAAATTCCCACTCTACTTCTAATTGCCTCTTTACTTTCATTAAATTTCCCAACCAAATATTTTACAAGCATGCTGTAAAATTTCATTTTAAAAGTTTATCCGCCATATAAACTTATTTAACCTACAAGTGCTCACAGTTGTGATTAAGTTACACAGTGCTTAAACACGTGGTTAATACAGCATGTAGTACTTGGAACTGTCTTACACTATATGCTTTATGAAAACTATTGATAAACCTAAGCTGGAAGTAACCAGTAATGAAGATGAGGCATTCTGTAGCTTGGGTTGTCATTCTTCAACAAGTAGTAGTGATTGTTGTAAACAATCGACAGCATGAATTTGGTAACACTGCAACATGTACACACACGCGTACACCACTGATGAAGGGGTTAGTTTGAGAACCATAACAAAAAAAAAAAACAAGAACGATATTTCCGTTTTTCATCAGCCACTGAACTGATACATTTGAAAGGGGCCTGCCTACATACGAAATTTAATACAGCTCATGTTAACTATAAAATAGCAACGAAATTCACTTCGTTCTATATTTATAACTGGGGGAACCTGTTTTTCGCGAGAAGATTTCAGGACGAGTTGTGTTCGAAAACACTTTGGTTCAGAACCACTTTGGTTATTGGATAATTTGAATTGTTACGGATCTTATCTGTCTTCCCGCGAATCACGCGCGATCAGTATTGGAGAAACTTAATTCTGATTGGCTCACTTAGGTAACAGACTTTGTCCACACAGACAAGCGGCCAATAGCCAAATGAAACCTGCGAGTGTGCACATAAGATGTATAGAAGTCTAGCCTCCACGTAGTTTTTCGCGAGAAACAGGTGGCCCTACACATGGGCAATTTACCCCACCCTTACCCCTGGAATGATGTGTACCTCTTCCAGTTGTCAAGGAAAGGGTGGCTACCCACTAAGTACACCTGCTGGGTTTATCTCAATATTTCACTGTGAAATAATTAGCAAGCGAAAACTTTCGTCAGAACACGAGCATTGCTCAAGAATTCACTGAAAAAATATTTCGCAGTAACCACATAATTGTTTTGTTGTTATTCAGCTCGTAAATTGTTTTGTGATAAACACACAATGCCTATTATAGTCTGTTCACGGTTACTTCCAACTTTTCTGAAGCAGTGCTTAAGTTCTACTTCCAGGATATTCCTCCACCTCAAGCCAACAAAGATTAACCGAGTCTAGAAAATTACACCAAAGGGACAGTGTAAAAATGTTTTGCATAAAAACTATTTCTTACTAGGAATTGCCAACACACCCATATTCGCCCTGTTTTAGTTCAAATGAACTAAAAATAATGTAATTATTATTTATAGATAAAATATGAGAAGTGCAATTCAATTAAAAATATGGCATTTTTATGTTATCACAAGTATAAAGAGTTTGTCATACGCGACATACTTAGGAAACGACGAAGCACGTAGTACGTGGGGTGGTTTTTCAAATGTTTAATTCAAATAGGGTGAATAAACCGCAAACAGACTATGCAAAATATTTTTCTTCGTAAAGGAGTCGAAGATGATTCTTAGAAACGAACTCTCCTTGTGACAGCTGTCAACTAACCTTTATCACAAGAGAACAACAGAGAAACAGTTTGACGCATGTCATACACGCGTGTGAGAAGTGTAGGAAGGCTCGTATAACACCTGAACTCGGTAACAAATGATATAGTGATTTTCGTCTTCTACGCATGTCCCCAAATTTGAATCATCCATCGCCATCAGAACTGCCAAAATCACGTCAGACATTTACATGGACACGTTTTCTTTTTTACTTTTCCAGCAAATCTGTATTTTATACACAAAAATATTTTCGCATAGTTTAAATTTGTTCTGGTTGCATAAAATCTTGCTTAGACGAACTGTACAAAGAACACGTTTCTTTGATAGTGCGATTGACAGAAAACTGGTTCAATGTTGGAACATAGAAAAAAGGTTTTCTGCGCAGCTGACATACGCACTCTTCCTCACGTTCGTTTTTACGGTTTAGTACGGTATCACTGCACGATGTTACTAGTTGAAGGCAGCGCTATGCAGTGGCAAAGAACTGAACTACTTGGACAGTGTAGATAGGACAGGGGGCGGCAAGCGTGTTAATGTCTGTTTCTCATAAGTGTATTTGACTCTGCTCTCTTGCTTCTTAAATACATGTAATGAGTTTTAAGTCAGCGGTTAATTTTAATAGTTGTCAACTCGACCCTGATTTAATAAATAAAGAAATCGGTTAATTACGTGGGTTGTACTGCAAACAGTTCTGCACGTAGGCGTGAAATGTTCTAATAATGTGGAGAACAAGGTCGGAACGAAATCGTGAGGAAAACGGGAGTGCCCTGAGAAAAACCGCTGGTGAAAGTCAGCTACCATCACGTTTTTAACGAGTGAAAATCGAGACTGAACCCGCTGAGAATCGAGTCCGGTTATTCTTGGTGGGAGGCCTCAATTTCCTTTCATGACGTTCTGGCGTCAAAATTCAACAAGCAATCCTTGCCGTGTGTTAGCGGTCGTGAGCCCTTGTGCTCAACCAACTCCTGTCATCGTAGTTTTTACAGTCTTGACACTTTAGTCACTCAGGCGCGATACTTCATATGTGACGTAACTAAACGTCATTACTCGATAACTTGCTGGGGGCCGCGATGGTATAGTGGTTAGACTACTCGCCTCCCACCTAGACGAGCCGGGCTTGATTCCCGGCAGGGCCGCTCCCAAATTTTCGCATTTAGGAATCGTGCTGGACGATGCAGCTGGTCGGCGGGCTTTCTCGGTCGGGGATCTCCCGCTTCCTCTGCCCTTGCATTCCGGAGGTGCTCCATACTCACCTCACTTCACCCTGGTCGGCTCTTAAGATCTCGATGTTAAGAGCCTCCCAAATTTCTCCACTCCACTCAATAGCTTGAGAGTTCACTGTATTAAATTTTATTCAGAAAAACATTATATAGTAAAATAATTTTGCAACAAATATGTAGCTCAGTTTGTATAAGAGCACAAAAACTACTATTGACAGCTGTGATTCAAATTCACATAAGTTTTAGTCCCCATCTTTATACAAATTTTGATTGTTTAACGTTACAATAGCTGTGCGCTTTTTCGTTGCTGTTAGTTTTCTTGAAAATTTACATATTATAATGTGAAATGTTTGAATTAAAAAGTATTTACCTAATTTTAAGTTCTTGGGTCATTATTACACGGTTTTGCTATAAACTAAGGTAAACATAGAAAAAAACAGCTTTGGCGAGTGATTGCATATCAAATAATCAATTATCTTTAACTTCTTATATGTAACTCGTAGTTCACCGCCAATTTTGTTTACATACAGATGTTTGTGCAAGATAATGTTAACGTAATCTAAATTCGAACACACGCTTATGTATACATACGCACATTCTCTGTGTGTATATATATATACATATATATATATATATATATATATATATATAATATGTAGTTGCAAAATTGCATGTTAATACTTCGGGGAAACATTCCTCACGTCTGGAGGATGAAAAAATGTTACACGAACATAGGTCCGCAAATGCTTCGTTTCTTTACTACAGCTTGTAATACATAATGTACAGTGTATGGCCCGCGGGCTGTGTCATGTTACTGTGGAATGTGGAATGCCATCGCAACGTTCGTTTGCATGATACACTACACCTTTAACAGTAGGAACTGCACAGCAATTAGTTACACACGTGTGAAAGCTTATCGTCGGCACTACACGAGATGTTCAAAATGCCCTCCATCAGCAGGAACACATGCATCAACCCGCCGTTGCATGGACTCCCGGATGCGTTGATGAATCCCTGGAGTATTCCTGATAGATTCGCAGCCCGCCACAACACGGTTACGAAGGGTGTCCACATCGTCCACTCGGGTTGCATACACAAATGCCTTTAAATGTCCCCACACCTAAAAGTATAGTGGATTCAAATCAGGACTCCTCGGGGGATGGTATGTGGCAGCCAATTACAGCTGCGATAGCATTCCACAGTCATATGATCCATCCCGCAGGCCATATACACTGTACGTTATATATTACGAGCAGTAGTAAAGAAACGAAGCGTTTGCGGACCTACGAGGTATGTTCAAAAAATAAGGTGACTTTGCAAATTTCGAGGGATAAGTACATTCGATTATCGATTGTTTTTATTGTTATGTTGGTACACATGTCTCCAACATATGTTGACATTATCAGACTTTTTGCATTGTTAGTTTGTTTGTTACAGATATAAAGGTTAGACGTGTTTTGGTGTGTTTGGCGATTTTTTGCTCTCGCAAACAATGGATCAAAGAATCTGTATTAACAACACAGTAATCATGCCTCAGTCTCCGTATTCACCGGACGTGGCCCCCTGCGACTTGTTCCCAAAACTGAAGAGACCCATAAAAGGACGGAGGTTTGCTACGATTGAGGAGATAAAGACTTCAATGTCATACCAAAATGCGTATGCCATGAGTGCTTCGAGGATTGGCAGAAAGTGCTGGCACAAGTGTATTATATCTGAGGGGGATTACTTTGAAGGGGACAAAATAGATATTGATGAATACATACATATTTATCGAGACAAGGTCACAAAATAACAAGCCACCTTATTTTTTTAACACACCTCGTATGTTCATATAACATTTTTTTCATCCTCTATATAACAAGTTGATATAGTAACTGAAAGGAGAGTTATGTCACGAACAGAAAGCTAGCACACCAAACTATTAATTACGCCTGCTTACACATCTGAGGCTCAGTTATTGTGTTTAATATATATTTTTCTTGTAGAAACAGTCATATTCGTACATGATCGTGTAAAGTGGTTCTGTATCTGCGTACGTATGCAATGTTTGTACACTATTATATGTATGGAACGTATACGTGAATGTATTTGTGCACGCTATTGTATGTATGGTATGTGATGTACGTATCATTGCGTGTATTTTTCCTAATTAATATATCAGAAATCATCCAGTTGTTGACAACAAATTTGGCACTCGTTTAGCACAGCCAAAGATGATATAAATCATTTAGTTTTCACAGTTATTTAATAATATATTTTCTTTTACATCGACCTCTTAGTTTTCAAACTGTCATGCCAAGAATCATGAGCTGCGAATCGATTAAAACCTAATTACATGCACGCGAGTAACTGAATAAAATTTTTCAATATCTTCAATGAATGCCGATTTTACTGGGCGATATAGGCTACTATCATACCTCTTGTTATGTTTAACTTAACCAATATCAGTTTTTTAAAATGATTTCTACTAAATTTATATAAAAGTGATATAGGCGAAAATATTAAAATCTATCAAAAAGTTTACTTACGACTTTACCAACGCTGCCTACTGCCCAATAAAGAAATATGTTTTGGTAAAGTGACTATGTAGGTTATTTTTTGCGGTGTAACAGACTGCTGCCGAAGTATACCTTCCCATTAAAGGAGCGCGTATACATCAACTTTTGTGGCGGTTAATTAGATTCGTTTGCTTGGAACATTGTTAAATGGCGACGCAGTCGTTGTAAAATAGTTAAGTTTTATGACGCTGGTCTAATAACCTGTATTCCGGAAGCTTGCACGGTGATACTTTATGGTATCATTATACAGGTCCTCAGCGCAACATTTTTATACCCCTAGACGTTGAATAAAGAAATTTCTTCTCGTGTTGCCATTAATGATTTTACAGCAGTCGGGATAAAGTTGCCCTGGGGCTCTGGTCACTTGTTGATTCCGAGCACAAGTACGGTTTTCGGTGAAAGGAAATGGAAAGAGTGCAGCGGTATTTTAGGAGAATAAAGTTCTATTGCTGTTTAAGACTCGACTTTGCCTCTTATGCAAATTATGTTTCTTGTTTGTGTCAAAATTTCAATTTCAGATTAATTATTTAACTGCAGAGAATGGCAAATAGCTAGATTTTTACAGTAGCAGTTTTAAAAACTTAAATCAGCAGGAAATGAAAGTATCAGATATAGTGGGTTACGGGGAGTATTAAGGAGTCATAAAAAAAGATTTGCCAAAACAGCGAATTTAATTCAGAACGTGCGAAACTCTGTACTCATACAACACCTAGGATATTGCAAATTCACATAACTTGGAAACTTGTAAACATTTATCCGTGGGACCAAGCCATCGTAACTCAGATAGTGACAATTCAACAGTGTAAATGACCAATGCAGTTATTTTTTAAGTGGACAATCTACAAGAGGGCTCTTAGCTAGTGAAGTTGTATACAGTTTGTGCTCTTGTTTGCGCAAGGCCAGCAGGGTCTACAAATACAGACGCTGACTGGAAAATAACGTTTCTTGGAATGTGGTGGATCCTCTGTGAGCCTCGACCCCTCCCTTTGCTTCCCATGACTCACGAATCTCCTCTGCGTATTTGTGCTGCAAGTCAAAAATTCATATGATAATATTGCGGAGTTAAAAGTTACGGAAATGTAATTTGCGTTATATAAACAACATAACATTGTTAGTTTCATTCTTCCCTGCAAAAATGAACGAATTACCATGAGAGTTGCTTACGAGTATATATAAAAGGCAGAGGTAGGGTTTACCTCGAGTGATTTTACACAAATAAAGTCTCAAGAATGCGGTACCCCCTGATTATAGTGGGCTCCAAGCCACTTGCCACTACTCGGTGGCCGATTACGAATTCTAAACGCCATCGCCACACGGGAGTGACGTAAAAGCGACCACTGCCCCAGACGGCCAGCAAGGATCCACGCTGGAAAAAAACTTGTGGTAATGCGTAATTCTAAATATAAAAAAAAGATACATATTTTAAGCTATTTACGTTTACACCTATTATAATGGTGTTCTACATACTACATACTACATAATTAATATCTTCAGCAGGCAATTTAAGGTAAAATCAATATCATTTTCGTTAGCCACTAGGATAATAGACTGTGATGAATCAATAAAATGCCAACATTTTCACAAAACTGTGTTCGTTCTTCGACTAATAATAATGATAATTCACAAATGGTTTCTGCCTCATGCAGGGTCAACAAGAATGATTGCGGAGCTGACGTCAAGAGAGTCGGTTGCTCTGCTCAAAGATAGGCCTGAAAAATGGACTACATAAAGTAGGGATGGAGCTGAGTTGGAATTAAAGGGCGGAGAAAACGGGACAAATTCGAGGAAACTTTAACATCTGGGTTTGAAAGCGCTGGGGATCGAACACAGATTGCTCTTGATGGGAGATGCATACACTAGCCATTCTGCCACCGGCACCGTTCTTTGAATAACGTTTTATGAAAACGAATTGGAAAATACGAAATGACTAAAAGACTGATAATAAAGTAGTAAGAACACCAATATATATGTTCAAAACTAACGTAACAACATGTTTTATACATCAGAGTAATGATAGACTAATTTTACCAACATTTTGCGCCAAGCCGAGAAGTGTGTTCGTTACATAAGCGCACATACTGTATTTTACATTGTATAGGTATGTGTAGTTATTCGTTAAAAAAATGTATTTTATAAACACTGAAATCGCTGAGTTACTGAACTAAGATATTATACAAAATAATATTTATTTATATCGCCTTGATAAAAAGAAAACATATGAATGCGAAGCGATTCCTAGAAATTCCTCGCAGCACATAAGGTAAATGATCACAGTTAAAACTCCCGTCTATCGTAATGTTATTTTCCTGCGATCGATAAGGCCAACAATTCCTCGTGAATTAAATGCGCTATCGCCGTATACGCAATACATGCTAGGTACTCAACTGGCGTGCAGGCCTTCTGTCGTGCAACGCGTACCTATGAGACTTTAAGCGGCCACCGTATAATTTTATTGTAAGAAAATGCATATAAAAGTACATTGCATGCAGGTGCCGTGTTTTTTTTTCCTAACCTACTTTAAAACTATGTGTTATTTGGGCCCGCGGTAGGTACGGGGGATTAGTGCGTCTCAAGGTAGAACCTCATACGCTTAAAGGATAGGGAATTTCATGCAAAGGAGGCGTGCATCTTGGCGAGGAGGGATATTTGGCAGCCATGGCCGAGTTTAGGCCATGGACTACATCCCTAAGGGGGCGTATAGCAAGCTATAGTTAAAGAAGGGAGAGGGGAAAAAACCCGCATAGACACGGTAAAAACCCTCTCGACAGAAAAGAAGTTTCAAACTTATCATGCACTAAAAAATGCAAAAGGAGACAGCAGGTTTGGTAACATGCTTAAAAAGGGGAATTTAGCTCTAGAAGAGAAAATGGCTGTGGGTGCAAGCACCCTTGGGGTATAACTGCTGTCAATATGACTGCGCATATGTCTGCACAGTAATATTAACAGCAGCCACAATTGCAGGGCCATCCTGCTTCTCGTCGTGGAAGTCGGCAGTCTGGGCGGCTCAGTCATGGCACCTACTCCGTCTTCGCTCCTCCACGCTGACGCCAGGATCTCCACGCCGTGGGTGAAGGCGGGGAGCCAATCGCCAGGGGGCCACCCTCTCCCTCATCCTTCAAAATAGTCCGTCGGTCGGAGGTGAGCTCTGGCTCGGCGGGACATCCAGGACCTACCAGCTGGAGGCGAGTGCAGCTGGCCCAGGAGTGGAGGCTGACATCAGGTAGCTTCAGAGGTCCGACGCATTCCATGGCCATTCCTCACGCACCAGCAGTCAGCAGCTCGCAGAATCCAGCAGTGAGGTTCGCTACACTTCGCATAGTTTCAGCACCTCGAGATCCCCCTCCCCGCCTTGAACGTTGAGCTGCCTCCCACTGATGAGCTTCGCCAACTCGTACTGAGCCGCCCAGGTCCCCGACGTCCACGACGACGGCGCTGTCGCACCGGCCAGTTGGTCCGCGGGCTGGTATTAGAATATTCCCAGCCACTCCAGAGCCTGGAGATCCCCTATCTGCCACCTGGGGACGCGACGAGTTGCAGAATAGTCGCTGCGCCCTAGCTGTTGTAGTCGCCTCGTGCTGACAGATGTCCGCATCCTTCGCTGGTCCCAAGGGGCGGGTAGATCCCGGACGGCGCAGCCGCCAGCACGATGTTCACTCCACGACAGCCAGGGATCAACCGCAGGTGCCGTGTGCAATTTAGTTGATTTATATCAAATACCAACATTTTAAGATATAATGGCATGGAAATGCCGTTTCTGGCCACTTTAAAGTGTTCGAATAAAATATTTCCTATACTCCCTTATACGCGATATCCTGAAACTACCCGACTGACCTAACACAATTTTTTTTTTTTACGAAAACAAACTCTGAACCCATTTACTAGTTTCTTCAAAAATAACGTGTTTCAAATTTTCTGGCGCGCATTCAACAAGCAAGTAAGCGGGCCCCTCAAAATGTTTCTCTACAACAATGAACACAAAGCTAAGAAGACCGTGTAACAAGCCATTTTGAGGTCCTCTCAACAACCTGAAAATTGTACACTACACTCTATTCGCGGTTTCTTCACACTTTCGAATCAAACTTTCGAAAAATGATGTGATTGGTTGTTTCCTAAATTTTTCCATATATTAAAAGCGTGTTATACTTGTGTTCACATAAAAGTATCTTATTTTTGGTTACATTTAATTTTTACTTAAACTCTATCTATTAATATAATATTTCATTTTTAAGTAATGCGAAATATAAAAAAAAAAAAAAATAGCCGTGTCGGTAAAATCTAGTAATAAATAGTTCTTATGCAGAATATTATTTCATTGTGTGCATACGAATGCGTTGCGTTGACCCTTCGGTGTAATTTTCTAGACTCGGGTAATCTATGTTTGCATGAGGCGGAGGCATATCCTGGAAGTATAACTTTAGCAGGGATTCAGAAAAGAAGGAAGTAACCGTGAATGGACTATAGAATCGAACTCCCAATCCTCGCGAAATACATTTTGTATGAAAATCATACGAAAATCGTACGCAAAAACGTATTCTTGCAACCATATATTATTCCAAACACGTCCTCGGAAGGTATTAAAATGTTTTTCTAGCACACCGAACTCAGAACTCTGAAGCCCTAGTTACTCGCAGTGACGTTTGAAGTGTTCCAAAGATTTCTTAGACACCACAGTAACAGACAAGACTAATTCCTCCCAAAATGCATATCATATATTAGTCTAGATTTGAAACTACTTTGATTGCTTAAAACAGAGTTACTCTATCGCGCATTAGGATTTGAAAGCACGTATTAGCAACAATAAAATGCTGTCATTACTGCAAAATTGAAGTTCTTACGGAATGGAGATCATCACATATTCTTTCAGCTTTGGTTTTGTGTTTTATTGCACAGAATGAACAAAAATGTTTTCCCGGTGTATAAAGAATTCGTATGCATGCCACTTCAAATTTCTAACAATGAAATCTTTGTAACTATTTGTTGAATTTAAATGTATTTTGACATTCCATACTTACATGAACCTAATATGTTTGCAAAATGCACATAATATGATTTTCCTCTTGGGATAATCAAATACTGCACCAGCTTGTCGTTAAAACAAATATACGCTATATGTGTGTCTTAAGCTTACTTTGTTTTAAAAGCTGTCGCAGAATGGAACTTGATTTTTTTTTCCGCTTTTATAAATGGGGTTTAATTAGATCTCTCATTATTGGTGCGCTCTTGCATTTTATATATGAATTCAGCTATCACACCCAGGGAAATATAAGAAAAATATATCTAAGAACATGAACATCGAAATCGAACGAGTTGGCGCAGAGGTAATTCTCTGAACTCGCATTCAGGAATTTCTGGGTTATAATTCCGATCCGGCTACCCTGATTTGTGGGATGTGTCCCTTAAACAAGCCATTGCCAATTCCTTCTTCTTTCCTGATATACTAAGTCAGTGATTCCCAAAGTTCTATGAACCGCGACCCATTACAAAAAATACCAAAGTTCAGGACCCACTTTAATGCCTTATGCGAGAAACTGGCTCACTGAGTGGGTCGGCGCGAATGGCGGCCGCGGGGGTCGCACTCACTGCGTACTCTGCGTAGTATTTTACGTCTGATTGACAGTTGCATTGCGTGTGTGTAGGTTCTAAATTATAATATTTATAACTCGTGCATATGTTTATGTATGAAATTATATTTTTCGGGACCCACCAAATTTTAGTCTGCGACCCACCAGTGGGTCGCGACCCATACTTTGGGAAATACTGTACTAAGTAATACTTGCGCTTCAAATTACCTCTCTGTCGACGAGACGTTTAGCCTAAACTAAAATTAAAACAAAAAATATATTGGAATACCTAAATAGTTTTTTTACCATTTTATGACCCAATGCCACTTATCGCCCTTGCTTGTTTTTTTAAATACCGCAATAGTTACAATTAAGGAACCACAAGTTTCAAATTATTTAGGGAACTCAAAAAATAAATACAGGTAAAAATCTAGATTATAGAATAACGTTTAAGTTTTCATTATGTTTTCGTAATTTACATCACACGTGTTCATTTCCAATTAATTTTTTGCGACAAATATGTGTTTTCTAAGATAGATAATAATATTATACATTATACAATTTAATTAATGAAAATACCTCAGTGACAGTGAAATATTTTGTCGGGGCTTAACAGCTGAGGTCTTCAGCGCCAATGAGGGTGACGTGTGGTGCATATGCAATGGTGGGAGTAACGGTAGTATCCCGAGAAACCCACCAGCCAGCGGTAACGATCGTTGCGTATTCCACTTGCGAAAAATCCGGGGTCCACCCCACCGGGAATCGAACCCGGATTGCCATGGTGGGAGGCAAGTAAAGTACCTCAGTACTAGACTTATTAGAATACACAAACATTTTCTATATAGACATAGCCAAGACTGCTCTTTATATTTGTAAAATAATGAATGTGTATTAGAAACCAGACTTTTGTTCGAGTTACAGATAAAATAACTCCTGGTTCGGAAAAATGTTGTGGTGAGCTGTGTTTAGGTTCAAGTATGGTTGTTTGCAAGAATTTTAATGGCAGATTTTCATAGCAGAGAGTTGCATACATTTATCAAAATAAGTAATATTTTCTGAGAAAATTATTATTTTACAAAACTAATCTTATTTTTGCTTTATAATTGTGTACTGAAATTAAAACCATCTTAATTCATTACGTTTATTATGTGAAGGGTTATTTGACAGGACGACATGACACAAACACTCTTGGGCAGCAGAAACTCCCTTGAAAAACTTAACCGCAGCACAGCATTGTCCACCACTTTGATTAGAAACTAGGTCACTCTAACAAGAGACGAGATTTCTTGCTTACCCATCCAAAAATAGTTATATTTTACACCCGAGTTAATGCAAGTATAAAACAAACGTCAGATTCTAAAAACCATGCGAATTTTCTTTAAAAGAATAATTCACAAGGAAAAGTAATAAAAACGTTATGACATCGTACAGAGGCATTAATTAAAACAAAAATTTACACGCTTTTTTTTTTACATAATTAATGATATTGTCTAACTTACAAATAGTCGTCAGCGCTTTAGGATGATTGTATTACTCGGTGTTTAAAGGCACAGTCAAAATTCAAACCTTTTTTTCTGATTGGCCGGAAGCAAGGTCCTCACAGAAATCGAAGGCGCTCACATCAGTGTGTTAATAGGAATTGTGTATCCAAGTCCTCGGTTCATACGCAGATGACCAACCGCATACACAAAGTGGGTAACGAAAATCGACAAGAGCACCTCCTGGCGGGATTTATCTGCACTAAGCATTTGAATCTCTAAAGTCGTTCGTTACGAGGACTCCTAAAATGATAACATTTGACCACTGGGTCGGATGCGTCCTTTAGACTTCAACACCGTGAGATTTCCTTCCGAGGACCTGGCCGAGGTCCTCGCCGCGCTGACAGAAATGCATACGTTCGTCCTTGCAAGATACCTTACACACACTCATGCACCCACAGCCGTGACACATCCGCAGTCCACTCACTGGTTTCATACGCTTCCTGATCGTATACACGCCGCCACCGCTGCCGGGAGCACTGCGGTCTTCTGCGTCCCAGATGTACGGACCCTTGCCCTTCCCGACCCACATACTAGAAAATTAACGTTCGAGTGCACGCCGTTGTCTTAAACAATACCCCAGCTGTTCTGCAAAGTTTTCTCCGCACTTCCGTATTACCCACGCGGAAGGCGTCGGGCTGCTTCCCGGCTGGAACATGGGGTCAGCGACCTCTCGGAATCCTGGTTCAGACATAACAGCCTTACAACAGCCAGTGATGCGTATGCACGCCTCGCATCATCCAGACTGCATTGCTCAGTACAATACTAACATTTGTTTTCTATTTGTACAAGGAAACATTTTAAAACTACTTGCCTAATATATTTTAGTAGCACTACGCATAAATTATAATAAATTTCACAAAACCTTAGGTTTCAAGTATATCATCAACATGGGGCTACATAAACGAATTTTTATGTTTCTCAAAACAATGTGTTGTAAAGAGCAAAGATACAATACATATTTCAGCTGTGGAGTTACTAGATAATAATCTTTTGCAACTATTTTCCAAAGAATAACTGTGTAGACGCTGGATCCTGCTCGGCGAACATTAGTGCAAATATTTTACGAAACTGATAATAAGTTCTCGTGGTCATCGTCGATGGCCTCCAGGCTCGAGCCGCTTCATGGATCTCCTCTCCCAGCGTACCGGCATTCGCTGCAGCTGCCATCTTCAGGATCCTGTTGAGCCAATCACTGCTGCAGGAAGGAAAAATCCATGGCGCGGCTCTCACCCGGGAGCTAAGAAAACACTTTGCAAAATTCTCTGTGTGGCTGTAAATAGTTCGCTAGCCTGTTTTTGTTGCCTGGAATATTTAACTGTTCTACTGGAACACGCAGACAAGAATAATATTTTTTTTTTTTTACATCTCCCTCGGCATAGTACACAGAGGAAAAGAATTTGTTAAATAAAACAAAGTTTGTTTGCCGCAACCAAAGGTATTGTTTTGTAACATACAGGGGTAATTAAATATTTTGCTACCAAAACGAAATTTTTTTGTTGCTCTTATTTGGCTGCCTCAAACGTGTAGGATTTGGTTTGTGTAACTAAATGTTTGAATGCCTCTACATGACTTACTTTTCGGTTATTAACAAAATAATAATGTCAGCAGCACTGAGGTTCGACCACACGGCGTTAACACCCGAACACTACGAAGCGACCTCGGTTATAAACTCACTGCTAGCAAATAATAATATACATGACATATACGTAGATAGATATTTTTAAGTTTTACCGGTGTAATTTTTGGTTTCCTGTTAAACTTGCTGCTTTGAGATTTTTACACCGTTATTAATCTTCAATAAATATATTAACAAACACGGCTCTTGATCTAATTGTCACAAGAACTGTGAGCAAACTTTGGAGTTGTACATTTGAACGATGGCAATGAAACTACCCTATTACCGTACACGTACCCACGCCAGTACTGGACCAAGCTGATTTTGTTGCCGCCACAAATTATATAATAATAGACATATCAGGCTGTTACAGCTAACCTAATGCTTATTGACTCCAAACAAAATACTAATTTGATTTTACTTGTAGATTTATTTAGTATCTGATTAAGATCTTTTTCTCAGCGCAGTGTTCAATTCAATGGCACGAGAGTTCGATCAAATGATACTTCATTTTAAAATTTTCACAGATGTTCTAATATAAGACTTTCCCAAAATAAGATCCCCGTTATTAAATTAGTACAGCTTCTTCTAAAAATAACTCAATTTATGTGTTATTTCACGCATAAAATGCGCAATATAGTATAGGCCTGAGTGTATGCGCAGTATGCTATACGAGTATAACACTCAGATTCCCCCCACTGGCAACAATTGTACTTGGTAGGCCTAATATATAGACAGTTTCAATTCTAGACGATTAAAAACTTTAGCGATTAGGAATGACATAAGAGAGTGGCAACAACTAAGCATGTGAATACAAGAGGGTGTAACGTGTGTTGTCATGGACCACACCAATAATAACAACAGTGGCCAAAATTGTTGTATTATTTACATAGTTGTGTCTTGTAGTTAGCAGACATGGTGTATCAGTGTCAAGTACAGTATTAAGGGTAGAAATGATGGGTACGATCATCTCTCGCAAATTCCTTAAAGATTTTAAGAACTCAGAATAAAAAAAAAACGTTTATATTAATCAAAGTTAAATATTTTTACTTATTAGTAAGCATTTAGTATTCGTATATATATTTCGTAAAAATATATTATGAGTTTGCTAAACACTATTTGGTGGTAAAATGCTCTTAAACGGGACACTATGAAGCGAAATATTCTTGGAGAAACACCTCCGGATCGTCACTTCTCAGAAACAAAAATGTCCATCAATTCCAGAAACAGCTTTCGCTTCTTATACCGGTTCCATTTATCCGTAATCTGGTCGCAGCAAATAAAAAATGATTGTATAAATACGTGCTTTGATTTTAATGGCTTCCGAGACTTCCCTACTTGATTGTACCATTGAAAAATTATTGGTAAGTAAATTTATCGACCACGCAGTTTTTGCATAAGAAAGTTTCGGAAATCCCACACATACATTTAGCACTTTGCAGCTCGTGTAAGAAAGTGGTGTGTTCCCCGCTCGAGTTTATCTTGAAGTTCCTTCGTGGGTGCATTTTCAACATCATTTCCATAATGTCACTGCCAACAGTTACACCGCCCATCAGAAACTAGCACCATAGCACATTTCAGCGATATCTCTGTGAGTTACCGAGACAGACAGCTGGCACTTTACGTCGCATTGACTCATATGCTTCACATAGTGAAATACAACAGCGGAAAAGAAACGAAACTCCGACTAGTAGATGAGGGACGCTTACAAAAGAAAAGTCGATACATCAGACAGTCTTATTTCCGATAATTTTCTATCAGTTCTATAAAATTTGTCACTGGAAAAATAAACACTAGAAGCAATATGTAAACAGTGCTATATATTTATCTTTGATAGTTTTGTAAATGTATATAAATAAAAAAATTGCTACAGAGAAAGCTGTTAAAAAGCAGAACACATATCCATATTAACATTTCCCCCCCACTAATTTACTAACCTCAAATTGAAACAATTATAACTACACCGGGTCAGTGAGGTTTTACTGAATGCTGGCTTCACCAATATGTTAGGCGGTGGCTGAGTAAAGCTGTTGGTAAGAACAGGATAATCAAGCATAATTAGAAATATTAAACATATGATATCCAAGTATAGTCTCTGAGGTTAATAAAAGTGGACAACTGTAGCTCACACAAAATAGTTGTCGCAAACTATGCGGCTCAGAATTAGCTATCTACGTGTTAATCTCAGATCAGATGTGGTTTGCGAACCTGTAAGGGCTCCTTAACTTTACAGAAAGTAAGCCATGGTGAAATACTGCATCTGCGCGTGCAGATTATAGCAAGTCTAACACGCAGTTTGTAGACTTGGTATCATTCAACGTTGCGAGATATTTTAAGGACGGTATCAAGCCGTTGGGCCTGGAAAGCTACATAAAGGACTAATCGTGCTTATTTTTGACTGGACTTCTTTTGTAGCGATTGCGTTGTTACAGTAACAATTTCCATGTTACTGTGGAACTTGAAAACGTTAACCACTTAGATAATCTTTGGAATGTGGTATGGGAAAGTTGTATTTTTTATCATAAAATGCTAGCTATAATCAGGTAATAATACATAATTTATCATAAATTTATACATTCTAACAATTTAATGTAAATAAACAGTTTTCAAGGTTGTTTTGTATCCAAGGGGGCCACGGTGGTGTAGTGGTCAGACGACTCGCCTCCCATCTAGACGAACAGAGTGCGATTCCCGGCGGGGTCGCTCCCGGATTTTTGCATGTGAGAATTGCGCTGGACGATGCCGCTGGTTGGCGGATTTTCTCGGCGATCTCCCGCTTCCCTCTAACTTGCATTCCGGCCCTGCCTCGTACTCACCTCACTTCACCCTGATTGGCTCTCAAGACCTCGATGTTAAGAGCCACCTACATCTCTCCACTCCGGTTTCCACATCTCCACAACTAACGAGCCTCGTCTAGTTGCTTCACGCATGAAGGTTTGCTGGACGTCTTATCTCAGATTTTTGCTGCGGACTTCAAGAAACGTCACGCTCTCGTGAAGTCGGTGCTGTGACCAGTACCTCGTTGATCTAGTCTCTTAATAGCCAAGCTGTAAGTCAAAAAAAGCAGACACTAATTTTAACGCGCGATTTATAACGAGCGTGACCCTCGACACGAATGTTTCTCCCTGGACCTCGTCTGAAATATTACATGTTCACTGCAGTTTTTCTAAACAGTCCACTGAATAGATACCGCAATATTGGGTGACTTAGCACTAAGGGGTGACTTTAGCAAAAAAATTTAAGTAAGCCTGGTACTGTTTTAGCTGTTAGAAACAAATGCGTTTTATTCTGCTTTGTGGTATAGATATCAGAGAGCAGCAAGAAAACAAAACAATTTTAATAATTACAAAATAAATATTACCTTCCAATAATTTAACCAAAGTCACCCCTTAGGACCAAAGTCACCCCATGTTACGGTGTATTTCAAATGTGTGTTGTACTTCCTGATTAAAGTGGACTCCTGAGCACACGGTTAACTGGCGCTCATGAATTCAGCCTTGCCAAGAGCTGGACGCGAGGCATTGTCGTACTTGGCTGCTGGTCTGTTGATGGTGGCGTAGTTCTCTACACGAATAAAACCACGAGTGTATGTGAACAGGAGTGATCGTGGCTACTGCGCATGCGCGTATGAAAATTACCCCTTTATCCACACACATTCCTAGGTTACAATTGGGTTAAAGGTTGTTCACGGTAAAGTGAGCACTTTTGTTAGGTTAGGTTAAGTTAGGTAGCGAATTAAAAAAATTTTCTTAAGACTTGACGTTGTATTGTTTGTATTGCGAGTGTAATGTTGTAATATATTGTCACTGAATTTGACTTTTTTTTTATATACGCACCATATTAACAGTCCTAAAAATTACGTGGTTGTATTTGTGTGGTGCATAAATAAAGTTATCAGGCCCATGGAAATGTTATGGCGGTAGGATACAAAATATGAAGGAAAGTAGATTCCAAGCAGGGATTTCAAAAGCGCACAATAAACCGTGAACAGCCTATACCTTGGTATTATAAAAACTCGTATTCACCTACTATCCGAAGTTAGGTTAGGTGGTCTAGTGGTCATGGTCAAAAAAGAACCTTACAATATTTTTACTGATTGGCCGACGCATTAATTTTAAGGAGTGCGATATTAAATGTCGAGCACTATGAAATTTATCTCCTTGGAGATCATTAAAGGAAAAATTTAAAGGCTATTATATTTTACTTACATGCTGCTACCCTATATGTATTCCAAGATAATGGCTATGTAGAGGGTACAGCCTATTCACAGAAGTGTTGGGCTAAAGCTGTGGTAAGGTTTTACGAGGCAGGAATGGCGCCGGTAAACGGAGCACGATGACTATGATAGAAAAAAGAGATATTTCAAAATTCTTACTGCAAAATACTAGGGCGTGTAGAGAGGACTGAATAGAACAGTAACCCAGGTCTGGAAACGTTTTGTGCTAGGTAAAGCTACGTGAAGAGACGCGTTTACGAGACCCCGCTGTAACGAAGTTTTATGTGCATCACGTCGAGCAGACCTGGCGGTAGACCATGATGCAATGCCGGACAAACAACAGCAACTGTAAACCAATGACGTAACAGTTGCATTACTGGGGACATTGGCATTGCTACAGGAATTCACGTACGTATATAAGACTCTGTCACTTAGCAGAAGCGGGGTATTAGAACACTTGATTACTTTTCCCGGAGATGGATACCTACTCAAAACGTTATCTGCTTATGCTTATTTTCAAGTTCTGTAAGTTTGTAATAGGAAAGTCGTAAAATATTGTACATTTTTTACCCAAGTCTCTACAACAGCATTGCGAACCACAAACGTGTCTCTATTCCGATAGCAACAAGTCTGTATTTTCCTTGTTTAAGTAGGTTGCATCGGCTTTGCGGTGTTGCAGTTATCTAGTTGTTAAACTATCTACCACTTCAAGGTATAAGTTAACCTACTGGGCACCAACCAACTTATTTTTAACTCCGCGCGATATGTCAGTCCAAGTAGGTCTACTGTTACCATAAAGTGACGTTTGTTGTAAAAAGCACGCAACTTCATTTGCAAAACTGTCTTTTACTAGCCAGCTAAAAGCTCTTCAGATTGAAAAAAAAAAACAGGAAAACACAAATCTTGACTCCTTTGCTTCTTTTCGCAAAATTTCCGGTAAAATATGCGGAAAGTTATTTATACAATTGTAAAGAAATATTCATGAACCTAGTACAGGAGATCTAACTTTCCTAAACATGAATTTACCTAATTTTGCTGTGAAGTAATTTTGTTGTATAGTACCGTAAAAGACTTTGAAATATCAGGCACAAGTAAGATAATTTCACCTTCGAGACGAGGTAATACTCCTTTATTTGCGTAAATTTGGATTCCGTTTGTAAGATATTTTTCATATCGTGAAATGCATTTTCGAAAATTTTCAGTGGGAGTAATGTTGCACCATGATATCCAAGTCGTAAACACAATTCCAAACCAACCCACGAGACAGTTGACTCAGAATATGAATCCATTGTCGTTGGCCGAGTTGTCCGTAGAGTATCGTATGCAGACGGTGCCGTTGCTTTTAATATTTCGTACTTACGGGGCGAATTAGAAATAGAATAAAGAGGAATCATCTTACTTAAATTTATTTTCATTTCAATTATTATTTTTATTTCTTTGTTGCTATTTTAATATTAATTTTTACACCGGCATACTGGCAAAGTTTGGTCTGTACTGGAAAAATCTTAATACCGCCTGGGCATACTGTAGTTCAACAGGAGATAATAATATTGCCCGTCAGGCACGTCTCCCCTTATTGGTAACATTGGTTCTACTTCAAACGCCGGCAAACGCATTTTTTTACCTTATTTTGGCGAGTAGACCGGACTGGTAATGGTTGGTGTCCAGCTCCTGGTTTGGTCCAATTTACGAGCACTGAGATCGTAACCAAATTGTTCGGATCACATCACGATGGTTCCGTCATCTTCACCTTTTCTATTAATAACCATAATACGTACAAACCAAACTTGACATTTTTGCTGGTGCTAGCTAAGTTCCCTACCTAAAATGGGCATTTGGCATAAACCGACGTGCAACTTGGAAATCGTAGTACAACTACAGGTATAAATAAAAATGGCATCGCGCCAACTACAATTGAATTTCCTATCTCTTAACCAAATTTAAAAAAAATTAATCTGTTCAGAGTCTATTTAAATATCCCACTTATTATACAACATGTAATTTTATACAGCTGTAGCACGTGAAGTCTTTAGAAGAAATCCGTTAGCGAGACTGGGGAGGTGCAAATGTCTCCCTCATATACCTCTCCAACACCTCTGCTGACTGAAACCGACATTCATACGGTCGTACCGAGCGAGGTGGTGCAGTGGTAACTCACTGGACTCGCATTCGGGAGGACCCGGGTTCCATTCCCGGTCCGGCAATCCTGTTTTCTGTTTCCCATGGTTTCCCGAGATCACTCCAGGCGAATGCTGGGATGGGTACTTAAAAAAGGCCATGGCCGATTCCTTGCCACTCCTTCCACAATCCCTATTCCCGTCTCTAATGACCTCGCTGTCGACGACGAGACTTTAAGCCCAACTAACTACCTACCTACCTACCTACCTTCCTCCATACGGCCGTGCAAGGCATCGATGTTGGTGCTGAGTTTAAGAGGCAACGTCTATTCAAGGTGGACAATTCATGCTTCAAGGTCTTGTATAACTGTAATTAAGAGTGTAAATTAAAATTACATTATAACTTTAGATATTTCTTTCTAAAACTTGTACGTTTAATACAATACACAATCATAGCTTACGAAAATGAACACGCAAAAGTGTTTCAAGATCGCCCACCAACAGTAAAAACTAGTAAGCTATAGACATGTGTTGTGATAGTAGAACGTTACAGTCCTGAATGATTTATTCTAGATAAATATATTTAAACAATTGCCATTTAACTGAAATGAGTACGGGATTAATATACGACGCTTGTTTAAATTAAACCCGTTCGAAGCGCGTTACATGATTAATTGATATTTTAAGTATTTGTAAGTGGATGCTAAAGTGAAGCCGGATGTGCGATGCATGCGCAATGTTCTTGAAAGTTTCCACGGACTTCGTTATCAGACGTATGTCAGTGCGTTAAAGATGGCTTGCATTGCACTAAACCCGTCCAAGCAGGATCAGCAAGCGGTAATTCAGATTTTACCGGCGGGTGTTGGAAGCCAGTGGAGATTCATCGGAAAATGGTTGCTGTGTGCGGAGAAAAAAAAAGCGTGTTGACGACGACCGTTATTTATTGGTTGCGCATTCTTCACGTGGATCGCGAGATAACGACGATTGGCCACGTGCCGGCCATGCGCAAAGAGACCACGTATGTTATCATACGTGAGTTTCATCTTTTTGGACAATAAGCACGTTCAACACTCGGCGAAAATTCGTTGCATTATCATTGCTTGCAACAAGCTAGACGCGAAATATCTATTGTGTTTGTGAAGAGCTGAACGTTTCTTTGGCCGTTACTTACTGTTTCCACCATGTATTTGTTCACTTGTTCACGTATAGATCATCAGGTGTACAGAATGAATGGTTGTTAATGGCCTGCTGTGTTCAAGGGGGTGGCTATATTCAAGTCCGCTAATAACAACAGCGAACTGAATAAATTGTGTTCAACAGTTTATCAACATCAGTCCGGTATTTTATAGTCCAGCGGAACTGATCTGTACTGCAACATATTTTGAGGGGCAGATTTCTCATCTCACGCTCCTTACTGACCAGGATTCAGAATTAAATTGAGTATATGAATGTGTGAGATTTTAAAAGCGAGGGAATATAAATAAATTATTGTCAGAATGGCATACGGGCGTCTTGTTGTAAGTGTTAAATAAATTCCTAAAGGGACGAATATTCGACACCGAAGAGGCCTTAAAGAATGTAATTTAGGAATGGCTCAAGCAGCAACAGAAATATTTCTTCGTGGATGTTAATACATCACTGTACGCCATGGATTGCTTCTTCTGAGAAACTTCGCATGCAGAGTTTAATTAAACAGTGCTCTTTTTTTTATTAGATCATGTTACGGCTATCCTTTCTTCCTCGTCCAATGGCGACACATCTCGAATGGGTTTCTTTGGATTCGCCTTATAAATAAAATTTTCTTTCCCCTATTTTCCCAGATTCGTAATCAATGAAATGAGTTTCATAAGCTATCTAGAACAGAAAAAAAGTAGGTTTTGCTTATTTTTGTGCAATTTATGCATTTGGCTAATTGCACTGGCATCTCAGGAATACAGAAACAATCTAGGATGTATTCCTGCAACACGCTCTCGCATAATATGTCCAGCTGCAAGCATTCGTACTGGACGTCACTAGAAATCAAGGCATTTGGCGTCACGACTGTTGCCGATGCCGTCTGTCATTTTCGCTGAAGACACTTAGTCAATTATTTATACATTGAAAGGATGAAGACACATTCTTTGTATAAGAGCTCTGGTATGTTTCAAAATGTTAAGAGTATTTTTGAATATTGAACCCAGTGTGAAGGTAGCTAATACTTATCCGTCTTCATCCATCGGGCCTAGACTCCCTCGACGAAGGCTATCCTGACCCGCAATTCGTTATAAAACTCTCATCCGTAACAACCAGCCGAGAGATTGAGGCGAGTTTTACCTGCGGAATGCGTTGCTTTTATGACTTAATGTAAGTATCTTGTCTTTCATACGGTGATATCTTGCTTGCCAACGAAGCGACTGCTCGATCTCCTTGCAACACAGCGATCAGCTACCGAGGACCATAATAACAGTTCAGTGTGCAATAACATTAAACATAGCTACTCTTTCACTCTAAATGGTTCAGACCAGATATTATACCGAGTAAAGCTATTCTCATTATACACATGCTATGACCTATAATTCACTGCCTGCAATCATCAGTAAGGTCTTATTATTTCAGGTATGTGAAAGTACGCAGTGTGTAAACACGCCACGATTAAGGCATTTAAAAGTATTTTTCTTGTTCAGAACTAGTACACCATCAGTAACGTACAAGTACGTGCGTGGATGGTAACGATTTATGTCTCATAAGCATGTTATCAATGGCTCGCTTAACCTGGGAAAACAACGCAACACGAAAGCAGGATTGCAAGCACGAGATAATATCGGTTGTTTTAACATCACCTGTTCCCTCTGCTCACTCCCAAAACCGTATTTAAAAAAAAACAAGACGGGACATATCCTGTGTGAGTCTGACATTTGAAAACCATGTGATTCTCCAGATAAATTATTCACTAAAAGCATCTTGATTATAATTCGTGCATGGTAAGAAATGCAATATTTTTCTCCATCATTTTTAAAATAAGTACTCCAACCTAACTCGTAAAATTAAACTCACTTAGGTTTGTTGTTGAGAAGCGTTGTTAATTTTTAAACAAACCTAAACTTATTTGTCAGTAAATTATTGTACAATTTAATCCAAATTCACTTATGATAATACCGGAATATAGTGTACAGATTATTTTGTTTTCTGTCCAAACTAACTTAATCATCCCAAACCACTTCATGATCTGTAACGTAACACGAAAGAACAGTGATTATTTTCTTGAGCTTGCAAACCTTCTGTAGGCTACACTCATCGTTGACTTCCCGCTTAACCCAACCATATATCGTCGGGGATCAATGGCAGAATCACATTCTGGTGTGTACTTTAACACTAAGCGAGGATGAATGAAATTATCAGCGTTACACGTGGTTTTTTGTATGTTGAGAATTCAATAAGTTTTATCTACATTTTTTGTGACGTCATTAATGGCACTCCTCGCTATTAGTTTACACGTAAAATGCTTCATCTACATTTTCGTACGCTCCCTGAATACTGCCTGAATTTCTGCACTATTTAACAGCAAAGTAAATTTTTTTTTTCTAAGTTTGTGTGTTGTCAGACCTGCATTTCACAGCCGGCTTACTGGCGTTCTTCAGGTCTTCAGGAGTCCCGAAGGCAGAGTATCCGACGCCGTGTAAAACAGAACGGGAACGACGTCCTGAGGTAAGGAAGTGTAGTTTGCACACAGCGGTCCGCCATACACAACATGGCTAGACACGCACGAAAATTTGCGGAGAACTCTGACATTCTCCTCGGAGATACCACACAAATTTCAAACGTTTATGATTGTATAGTATCCAGAATTTTCGCTGGGCCCAGTGAAATGGGTGAATTGCTTCAAACATGTACGTGCACAGATGACACCCATTAACAAAGGAAAAATTTTCGACGTGTCCTCAGTACGTTGAAACCCAAGATGTCAGTTCTTCAGATGTAAATATCTGTCTCCAGTCATAGAGTAACCTATCTTCACCGTGGAAATCACGTTGTTTCCACGTCATGTTCCTGGGTCCTGTTAAGCGCTCGTATGTAGAGGCGACGTCCAGCAGTAGGCCTAGTTAGAATATTTAATGCGCACCATTTTTTTTTAGTAGAAAATTTCCTTTCTTGAGAGTGCATTTACAATTATTTAATTGCCTGATTTTACATTATTACGTAACAAAACTTGTTAACAGTATTGTAGTTAAATTTACAATATATTTATTCAATTCGTAAACGGTGAGAATCAGTAACAGTGTTTTAGTTTTCTGAACGTTATAAATTCAACGTAGGCCACAACTACTCTCGTAACTAAAAATAATTTTCTAAATATGTTGCAAATATAAACTAACCGAACTATTTTTCTACACTCAATTCTACTAAGAGCTACCTAATGACATTACTGTATTCCTTAAGTACAAACAACGCTTAACGCTTAATTTTCCCATTAAAATGTTGTTTATATGCTGTATGCCAGGTTTTCTTGTAAAGAGAAATTCGTCCAAGATGGCACCGTTTCTTGTGTTACTCGTTCACTGCCAGGTCAACAGAGCCACCAGAATTAGAAACGAAAATTTATTGTATATTTCCAATCACCGGAATGAAATTTTAGGTTTTTGGGTAAATACCTAAACTGTCTGGCGCATCTATGATTCAATTAGTTTTTATAGTTTAATGTTAGAATAGTATCACTTTCTCTTCAATTCTTTGGTTCCAACATATCCATTATAAATTTTTGTACAATGGTTACGAGGTTACGAGATTATATCTGTAATCACTGTTAACAATGGACACGATAGTGTCACATGTGAATGTAACACATGGTGTTCTTGATATATTTAATAATTTCCCTGCTAAAAAAAGAAGTGACGTATAGACTTCCATTTACTTACTTTCAGAATATTAGAGACGATATTGGAATATATAAACACTGACGTGTTAATAATAAAACATGTAATATATTATTGTTTTAAAAATGAGCCGAGTTTGTAAAGTTATTATTTTGTAGTGTGTCTCACACTTATATTTCTATTTTATTTAGGTTTTCCTCTGGAAATAAATTAGGCATTAAAAATTGCAGAATTAAATTAAGTTACCGAAATATTAAATAAGATTTCTAAGCTGTATAACATTTAATACTATTACAAGCAATATAAAGCTTACTACAATGTGGGATAAAAAATCGCTGATAATTTAATAACATTGTTGTTAGATTAAATTTCCGCTTAATATAGGAAATAACTAGATAATGTTCATGAAAATTCTAAAGAGCAACAAAGACGTACATAAATATATTAACGAACTCAACTCTTTAAAAATTAGTATAGGTTAACTACTGAGCTTAAATTTATAAATTTACTAGCTGCGTCCACAGCATCGGCAGCGCCGAATTTACATTTTTGTGTTGGGTAGATTAAAAGTAAAGCAAGTTATTTTTTTTTATTACCTTTGTCTCATAGATATTTTGCGTGTGGCTGTCTTCTACGTTCACCTAGAATTTGTGTTTGTAATTGAATAAATGTGTGTCAGATATGAATTAAACAGGACTTTTACTTGTGGCTATGCCCCTCCTCCTACCGTAATTAAAATATTATATCTATAATTTTCAATTCATTTTTAAACATTTGAATAAGCTGTCTTTTGAAACAAAAATAACCACCTTATCTCATCAGGTTTGCGAGATATTAAAGATAATGTGCAATCATATTTCGCAACTTTTCACTCTCATAAGGACTAAATTAAAAAAAATACTGAAATTAGATTTTAGAAATTCGTAGACATTGTATTCAGAAGCAAAACAGGGCGTTGTTCTAAGGGGTTTAAGCGATATTGAGGATTAAGTGAAAACACGTTTCAACGCTTTTCACGTCCTGTAGTAGTAAATTTTAAAAAATCTTGAAATTATTTTTTTTGTGATTTACTACGTAGTATGTTTTAGCAAGAAACACTGCGATACCACATCGGGTTAAGGGGCCCATCTGCATGCATCGCTTTTATCGCCAAGAAGCGCGGGAGTTAGTGCTAACACGAGCGCCATCGCTGCTACGCGCAGGGCTCTGGACTGGCGTGCAGTGTTCTCGTAGTGCTGCGTGTACCTATGGCACTTTCAGTGGCCCTATCATTTTATTGATTAAAAGTCTGCAGCAAAGTTCAATACTGGCTCCTATCATAGTTTCGCTCGTGTCCAGCTAGTGTGTTTTAAGGTACGGTAGTCTAAAAAAAAAGCCGTTTTTAACTACACTGAAGAGCCAAAAAAACTGGTAAGGCGTGCGTATGCAAATAACAGAGGTATGAAACCAATCAGAGTAACGCGATGTGGTAGGCAGCTAGATCGGTTACAGTGGCAGGTTATCAAGATTTAAGTGAGTTTGAACGTGGTGTTATAGTCGGCGCACGAGAGATGGGACATAGCATCTCCGAGGTAGCGATAACATTTGGATGTTCGCGTACGACCATTTCACGAGTGTGCCATGAATATCGGGAATCCGGTAAAACATCACATCTTCGACATCGCTGCNTCACGAGTGTGCCATGAATATCGGGAATCCGGTAAAACGTCACATTTCCGACATCGCTGCGGCCGGAAAAAGATCGCGAAGGAACGGGACAAACGACGACTGACGAGATCATTAAACGTGAGAGACGTGAAACCCTTTCTCAAATTGGCGCAGATTGGATTTGTGGACTGCCCTGCAGGATTAATGGTGTTAATTGCCTCCTGCATACCTTCAGACATTAGTCGAGTCCATGCCACGTCGT